>OX415250.1:42131225-42731225 GCA_948329865.1 Linaria vulgaris
TTATTGACCTTCTAAGAAGTTTTCGGGTTTTTTTTTGTTTTTTTGCAATATCATTTTTTCCTGTTTTAGATTAATTCGAAAACATCATTGTGTTTGAAAGATTTACACTTTAGAATCATAAATGCTATTTAGTAGTTAATGTCCAAATTTAAATGTTAAATGTACAAATACCTTTGAAGCCTACATAAAACGAAAGTAATAAGTACAATATTACTTAACAAAAATAGCAAGTAAAATATTATATCCGTTGGTAAAAGATCCTGGACAAGAAAGGAAATATTAAGCGCGCGCTATAATTTTTTCAGTTGAAGTTGTATTAGTATTAGGATTAGGAGAAACAATTAGATTAAACTTCCTTTTAATTTGCCCTATATATATATATATATATATATAAACCTCTAATCTGCGTTCCCTTCTCATTCTGTTTGTGTACAGTTGCGAGATTGATTTAGCACCCAAGTAAAGTTCTCTCGCAGTTAATTGAATTGAAAAAGACTATCTAGTATCTAGTATTAGATTCACCTACGTACGCTTCATCTTTTTCTTCCTGTTTTTGTTGATCACAATGGTAGTAGATTTGTCTGACCAAAACGAGTCAATCAAGCATCATTGTAGCAAAGATGATAAGAGTAAAAGCATTAGAAGAGACAAACAAAGGTCCAAGGAGACGAAAAAAGATCGTTTGTCCGGCAGGGATAGGCGGAAGGAGCACAGCAATGACCGAGATAATTATTACGATGCTGGCCGTGATAAACGACTGAAGGATAAGGAAAGGGATCAGAAAGAGCTGAGGAAAAGCAGTAGAGAAGGAGAAAAGAAAGAGAAGGGAAAGGAGAGGAACAGAGAGAAAGAAAAGCAGGCGGCGATTCGTGGAAAGGACATGCCAAGGGATAGAGAACAATGTAACTATAAACTGGATCATGACAGGATCAATGATTCCTTCAAGGATGGCGATTTGGCTCGTAACAATCGATCTGCTAAGAACGTTGTGGATGATTCTGGTAACAAGGTTGAAACTAAGTCTCTCAAAGACCAACAAGATCGATTTGGAGAGTCAGCAGAAGAGGTTTTATCAAGGATTAGTAAGAGCAGGAAGATTGAAGAGAAAAGGAATGCTGAAAAAGAGAAAGCCTTGCAGTTTTCCAAAATATTCCAAGAGCGGGATAACATGAATGATGGAGAAAGTGATGATGAAGCTGCAACCGAACACGCGTGTGAAGATTTAGCCGGTGTCAAAATTCTCCATGGGTTTGATAGAGTACCTGAAGGTGACGCAGTTGTTTTGACGCTTAAAGATCAAAGCATACTTGTCAATGGCGAGATTAATCAAGAGGTTGATACGCTTGAAAGTGTGGAGATTAGTGAACAGAAGTCAAGAAACCAGGCATATAGGGCTGCAATGAAAAAAACGAGGGTTTATGATGACAAGTTCAATGATGAATCCGGGGCCGAGAAGAAAATTCTTCCCCACTACGATGATCCAATCACCGATGAGGGAGTATCTCTTGATTCAAGCGGACGTTTCACTGTTGAAGCTCAAAAGAAACTGGAAGAGCTTCGGAAAAGAATTCAGGGGACTTCCAGTCATGCTGAAGATCTTAATGTCACTGCAAAGAAGATATCAACAGATTATCTGACTCCAGAGGAAGTGACAAAATTCAAGAAGCAGAAGAAAAAAAAGTCGCTGAGGAAGAAGGAGAAGCTGGACATAGATGCCTTTGAGGTGGAGGCTGTATCTGCTGGATTGGGTGCTGCGGATCTTGGATCACGTAATGACAGGAGACGGAGAAATCTTAATGAGGAACGAGATAGTGTTGACGCTGAAATGAGAAGCAAAGCTCACCAATCAGCTTATGCGAAAGCAGAGGAGGCTTGTAAAGCACTTGGACAGGATCCAATTTCCATCTCAAAAACGGAAGAGGATGATACCCGTGTGTTTGGTGGTGACGATGACGAATTATTGGATATGGCAAGAAAAATAGCTTTAAAAAAGCGAGACGAGGAGGAAAATTTTGGCGTTCAAACAATTACTAATCTTGATACTTTTATTTCCAATGGTTCAACTGGAGAGCAACAAGAGAACAAGGTTGTCTTCACAGAGATGGAAGAATTTGTGTGGGGTCTCCAACTTGATGAAGAAGATCAAAAGCCTCATGGTGAATATGTTTTTATGAAAGATGCAGATACGTCGGAGGTAGAAGAATCCATGAACGGCGAAACTCACGCAAAGGGGGAAGAAGATGAGCTCGTTCCTGATGAGACAATTCGTGAATCTGCTATTGGTAATGGTCTTGCTGCAACTCTCAAACTCCTGAAAGATCGAGGGATGCTAAAGGAAACTACTGAATTGGGTGGGCGAAACATGGACAAGAAAAGAAGCAAATTTGTTGGTATTTCTGAAAATGATGAAATACAAATCGAAAGGAGAGACGAGTATGGACGAATTTTGACACCAAAAGAATCGTTCCGATTGCATTCACATAAGTTCCATGGAAAAGGGCCTGGAAAAAGGAAACTAGAAAAGCGCATGCGGCAATACCAAGAGGAATTAAAGGTAAAGCAGATGAGTAACGCGGATACACCGTTGCTTTCAGCGGAGAGAATGAGGGAAGCTCAAGCTAAGCTACAGACACCATGTCTTGTACTAAGTGGGCATGTTAAACTGGGGCGAAGTGGTTTTGCTACTGTGGACAAAGACTTTGACTTTGCTGCCATGCTTGGTGATAAAACGGAGGAGCGCATGTTGAATATCAAGCGCAAGGCTGAGCGGCCTGGAGATATTTCTCCTGCTTTGCGAAAGAAGCCAAGGACTTGAATAAATAAGCCAGCAGCCGTTTCATGGATAAGATGTGGAAATTCACCTCATGTAATAAATCCGGATTATTCTTTAGTTTTTAGGATATCAGTGCCTGTAGTTTCTTACTTATTGCATGAAATTTTGATCATGTTCTGAATTCTGGGCGAAACGCACATTGAGGAAACAATTACAAAAGATATAATATGTATGTTGAAGAAAGTTCATAATCAAACTTCAAATGAAACACATCAGAACAGGTATCAAGCATAAAGTTTCATTTAGATATTATTCATTCCACCTTCTGGTGTCAGACAAAACAAAAGCAAACATAACAGAAAGTGAAAAACCGAAATCTTGATTAACTTGACAACAGAGCGAAACATGACGATGCATACTGCTGGCGAAACAACAGTAGTAATTGAATCCAGACAAAACTCTGTCCATAATACTTGACACAACATCCTTAGACTCCTTTAGCAATGCGATACTATTCATCAGCCTCTTTCTTTTCTCAGCAACAGAAGGCGACTCCTCCAACATTCTCTCCAATCCATTACCCTGCGGCCCCATCAATTCGTTAATAATCTCCCATTCACTCTTCTCCATAGCAGAGTGAGGAATGCAGACCTTGGGAGAAAATTGGGAAGCCTAATTTTATTGCCTTCCTCCAATATGTTTATTTCATCAATCAAGAAAGGACCATTAGTTCTGCATTCATTCGACTTCAATTCTTCAGAGAATTTGTCGACCATTTCCACCATTCGTGCAGTACAATGCATCTCTTCTACATCAGAGGATACTCATCATATTCTCCTTGCAAAAGAATTTTCCTCAAAGTTTCTTTGCAAGAACCAAGAATGTGCATGAAAGCCGTCATTGCTTCCGCAGTAGATGTCAGATGTTCGGGGCTTCGGGCAACTTGTTCAACTCCTCCAAATTGGCAGAAAGTTTTTCGTTGATTTTCCTTACAATATCAGGCAAACATTTAACAATAATGGTAGCTTGAATTTTCACTAACCTTTCTGCCAAAACAGGAATTCCCACCATGGACTTGTCTATCTTTGAAAGAAAGCCATTGGTTTCGAGCAACCTCGCCTCTTCATCCCGATCTTCCTCATAGGTCTTGAAAGGCCTTTTTGAGTTTTCCGAATTAAACTACAACTACAAATAAAAAGACCTTGGGTTAGAATTGACCTTTCCCAAAGCCCATGTTCCAGCCGTACAAGTCTGCTTCATTGTTTTTTCTTATTTCTTTTTAGTCTCTCCAAACAATTCTGCCTCCCGCTTTCACCTGAAGCAAATAATTCACCTTGACGTAGCTGAATCTTCTACCCGAATAATTCATCTCCCGTTAAACCGTGAGTTCTTTTGTATTTCATCTTTTGGTTTTCCTTTCGTGTTCCAGGTATATGTTTGTTCCTCGGCTTACATGAATCAAAATCCGAGATTTTACGTACTTGCAAGCGAATTGACTAAGACTTAGTTACGTATGAATGTCTTCTTCACCTATAAATAAGATTTACTGTATTAATTTTTTTTATTTGATTTGCATCTTATATATGCAGAGAGTAAATGAAGATCACTAAGATCATAATCCACAAGCTTCTACTGCAACAACTTATTCATTACGTAAAAAAATTCTCTTCATATATATGCTAAATATACATATACATGCTTTTTGTTACTGTTGGTGCTGCTGGGGTCAATAAGAGCATTGCTTAAAATATGGAAGGCTCCTCAAATGCTTTTGATGATATCACGGATCAAGTTGAACGGGTAAGAGCAAGAGCCCGTATATGCGAGAGAGAGAGAGAAAGGAGACAATCAATGAACCCAGATGAGAGAGAAGCATATCTTGCTAGAAGGCGTCAAAATTACCATGCCCGACGAGCCAGACAAGCGAACGCAGCCTACTGGTTAGGATATTTTATTGGATAGTCATCTCATGTAAAATTGTGTAACTGCATATGTTCGCTACCCGCTGTCCTATAACAGTTGGGGGGACCGATAGTCCTAGGCCTGTCAATGGGTAGGGTCTTACCCAGACCCTACCCTAAGTTGGATATAGGGTCTAATCTCAGACCCTACCCATAGGGTCCATTAAGGGTCCAGACCCATGCCCTGTTCAATGGGTCTGGACCCATGGGTCTGGGTCCGGATAGGGTCCGGGTTGTGGTTCCATGTAGGGTCTGGATCTGGGTCTGATGGGTTGGACCCATGGGTCTGGGTCCGGATAGGGTCTGGGTTTGGGGTCCAGGTAGGGTCTGGGTCTGGGTCTGGGTAGGGTCTTCAAGAATAAAAAATAAAGGGTCCAATTAGGGTCTGGGCAGGGTCTGGGTAAAACCCTACCCATTGACAGGCCTAGATAGTCCTATCCAAATGAATCCGGTTACCGTACGCGGTGCAGATCCAAATACAATAAACCAACATCAGGATACATGTAACTATTATTGTACAAGTGATTCCATTTAAATCACGTTATACTATAAAGATTGCCATAAAATGTTATTGTATTAGTTCAATTTCACAGTTTTTCTCTTTAAAAATATGTTATGAATATATATTTGATAAAAATGCAATGCATATCTTTGGTTTTTAATACTTTATCAAAAAATGGACATTAGTAGAATTTTTCGTTTAAGAACTAAAAGCTCAAAAAAAATGGTTCTTGTATGCAATAATCTTTTTCAAAATTTCCAAAAAATCAAAAAAATAGACACTTCTTTTCCTTACTTAGCTTACTATCTCGATTCTTTCTCCCCTTATTTCTTCCTTATTGTACTTTCAAATTTTTTTTTAGCCCCCGACATAAAATTCCTGGATACGCCCATGTTCACAACCCCTTTACCTCCAACCAGATACCTACTAACATACTCGAAGGATCGTCTTCGCGTGGATGCAATGCTACTAGAGAAAGTAAGATTTGTAAGTTTCATTTAATTTCAAGATACTATATCATTGTCATGCATGTATGTACGCCATGCACATAGATATTTTGAGTTTATTATGTTGCTTTTTATTAATACGACGTCAACAAATCCATATAACTCATATATTGATTGTGAGCTTATCTTTGAATTAAAAATGAGTGCATCATGCCTTCATGCCATTTATTTTTAATTTTTTGTACAAATTGAATAATTACATAGTTTCCTACAGAAAAAAGGTTTGTAAAATTAAATTTATAAGAAATATCCTTATCATGTATAATCACTTTACTCTTTTAGGCTCTCAAATAAATGATCAGCTTAGCAGCGCGGGGAGAATTCTAACTCTGACGAGGAACCACAAAGGCCAGCACGCTTAAATAGTTAAATCCATATCACAATATTGCAAGAAATTCCAGTGAAAGGCAAGGAATTTGTCAGTTGAAACTCCCAGCACCTAGTCGCTTATTACTAATTGTCGACACTGTCGAGCTGTTTTGTTTCATAAAGAATTAAAGACTTTTTGTTGCAAAGGAGGAGAATAATACTTCCCTCAATTCCAGTTCCTTATGAGCTATACCAGCTAGTCACTAATGACTCAGCTGAATTGTTCCCGAAAAATACACGTCCCCTGAACCATGTTTTTTTGTTCACGTCAATTGGTGTTCAACTAGACATGAGTGTCGCAACAGGCCAAGGGGTGCATGCGTACAGAGTACACGGAGCAATTTACCATAAGATCGGTACATTATTACCTCCTCCTGGACAAAGACCATGTTACGTACAGATATTTATTTTTGATACTGAACACGAGAATGAAAACCGTCTAAGTGGTGGATTAAGCATGGAGCTCATCGTTAAGATCAAACGAATATTAGATGCTCATAATCCATTTGTCCAGATGTTCGGACAACTTTCTCAACGTCCTGATATAATTAATTGCAAGTTGCGTATTAATTAAAGAGAGACCCGCTGAGGAAAGACAATACGTACTACCCACCGCGTCACACGTTGCAGCAATTGTAACTTGCTTATTACTCACTTTAAGAGTTGACTGAGATACTTGCATCACCAGATGAGCAAACAAAATCCAGTGCATTGTCATTTGTTGTTTAAGAGTTGGTATTCAAGATTTCTTAATAATTGTTGAAACTTTTTGCATTGAAGTTCTACAGACCGTTGATGATTGCAGTTTTTTTTTCTGAGTGTAAGTTAGTTTGAAGTTAGTTTAGAAATGTTTAATTCACCCTACCACTTCCATTCTCCAGGTAGACCAAATAAGGTGTCCTAATCTATAAAACAATTCACTAAATATTAACCTTAAATGCAGAAAATTCCAAAGTCATGCTAATGTGTGTAGTTCATTAATTTGTTCATGGTTTGGGACGCATTTACCAATTCTTAAGGTTTGATACTATATCAACATGAAAAATAATTCCTTAGTCCATCTCTCATACAGTATAAGGTAATTAATCAATAAACAATGGGTTTACGTTCAATCATAAGTTTCTAGTTTGTATCATATGAACATGCAGGAATAAACAATTCAATCTCTAGGTCTATACTAACGACACACATATAGTAATTATTTTCTTCTACTGAGGCATTTTCAATTATCACTTTCCAAGCATGTGAATAATAATAATTAATAGTCTAACAATTAGGAAGATGGTTGGATCAATTCACTATTTATGTTCTGAATAAAATCAGGAGCATGACGTGAAATAAAAAAAAAAAAAGAAGAAGAAGAAGGTACTCACCTATAACGTGCGGCGCCGGTAACATAAAATCGAAAGTAAAAGTGCACATTTTTTTTTAGTTACAGAGCAATTAAGTAAGGGTGGCAATATGTTTCAACTAGTTGAATCTGATTGAGATCCAAAAGGTTGAGTTGAGATAGGGTTGAGTTTATATTGGATCTACAAATATGGATCATATATCAATTTCAACTCAATCGCAATCAACCTCAACTTTTTCTCAATCTAAGAAGAACTTCTTAGGTTGAAATTCTCAACCCAATTTCAACTCAACCTAAACTTTTAAAATTGTTCAAATAGTGAAATACCCCTAAAATTTTATAAAATACATTATAATCTATAACCCCCAAAATTCACAAAAAATGAAAAAATGAAAAAAAAATCCATAATTTTTTTTTAAAAAATCCCGTTGAAAATAGAAAAACGACGTTATCTCCCTCCAAACGTTGGAATTTGGCAAAAATCACGTCGTCGTAACGTTTTGGTCAAATGGTCGTTTCTGCTTGAAAAAGTGGTATCACTTGTCTAAAACGGGCTCCGTTGACAAAAAAAAACCCCGATAGAAATAAAAAAATGACGTTTTCACCATCAAAATGTTGGAATTTGGCAAAAATCACATCGCTGAAAGTCTTACGTTTTGGTCAAATGGTCGTTTCCGCATGAAAAATTGGTATCACTTGTCGAAAACGGACTTCGTTGACAAAAAAATCCCGATAAAAATAGAAAAACGACGTTTCCACCATCCAAACGTTGGAATTTGGCCAAAATCACGTCGGCGTATGACTTTTGTCTTACGTTATGCTTCGATTACCGTTTAATTCGAAAAAGTAGTATCACTTGTCAAAAACAAGTTTCTAAAAATATACAGTACAAAATATTTTTTGTGAATTTTACGTGTATCGTGTATTTTTTTTGGTAAATTTTGGCCGTAGTATGCGTTTTAGGTGTAGTGCGTATTTTTTTCATGAATTTTGGGCGTAGTGTATGTTTTTTGTGTAGTGTATATTTTTTACGGAAATTGAGTTTTTAAAAAATAATAGAGATCTGGTTTGGGTTGATATTTAAGTTGACTTTCGATCTGCTTCTGGTTGAAATCGATCTCAACTCAAGTAGATCTCAATTCAACCTGGTTAAGTTGGAATATATCTCAATCTTATATGGATCAAGTTCTATAAATCTGGATCAAATATAAATGATCCACATAACTAGATCCATATTGTCACCCCTGAATTAAGGTTTAGGTATTACTTTATTAAGATTATGAGCCAATTACCGGGCTTTACAAGATTAAACTAAACATCATTAGCCCAACATTGAGAAACTAAATAATTATCAAATTAAATTTTTGGGGACTCAATTTCAAAACTTATGCAACGTTTTTAATTAATATAAAAAAACACACCACCAAATTAGGCCGAATGAAGAATATTATTTATTAAAAGGGCATTGGTACAAAATGTCAACGTGGCCGAACATGTTCCAGGGGCCAAAGTGACTAGACCCTCTAATTAATGACCTATCACCTCCACTTATTTATCCACGTGGCAGCATGTAATATGTCTAGGGCCCACGCGGATACTATATCTATACTAGTATCATCCCAAACAAGCATACCCAAAGTCTTCGATCTCTGCATCATCAACATTTATCTTCACATACTCATCATGTCCTATTTTGTACACAACGATATCCCCTGCTCTTTTCAAATCCTGAACAAAATCAATTAAAAAATGTTAGCATTATTATTAATTATCAAAGAACAACACCGTAATCATATTGTTTTAAAAAAAAAATTAGAACAAAAAAAAGTATTTTATCTTAAAATCTTTTTCATAACTGGCGTATCTTGCCTTTTCTTGAAGATTCTTGATCAGTACCCCATCAAGGCGGTTGCTTTCAATCAGGAGCGGAGCCACCTTGAGGGCTAGGGTGGGCTCCAGCCCGGGGTCAATTTTTGACCCCATAGTAATAAGCATTTATAGGGGGAAAAAGACGATATCATGTGACATTAACCCAGAACCTTTCCACCGAAAAAGTTTAGACATGCGGCTTACTAAGTGCCCCGATATCAACCTAATGCTAAAACTAATGGGTTTTAGAGCGGGAGAAATTTAGTGAAAAAAAAGAGACAAAAAGATTGTTCAAAGCTATGACAGTGAAGCAAACATTTTCCCGATGTCTAAAAAGGTAAAAGTCCAGGTGTATATAACAAGGAGTTGAATTCAATGAACGACCCAGATCAATATAATCTAATTTCTCTAAAGGCTAAATAAATGTTCTACACTCTACTTATAATAAGTGAGTTGGCCACGCTCTAGAGAATTCTAACAATATCAAGAATTTAAAGTTAGCTTATTTACGTGATAGAGCCTAAGTATTGGAAAAATTCTGGAGCAACCCTAGAACTTTCGTTGTTGGGCATGTCAGCCAAAGTGCGGAGCACTTGTGCATACTTCACGGACGTCATTTGGTCTGCTTTCGTGCCTAGCGCACTGTTGCTGGTTGGATGATGCGGTCTCCTGCTCGGCATATCAAGCAGAAGTGTGGTCGCCGTGAAATTCGAGACTGCCATAACTCTTTCTCGATCTCCCAGCTCGCCTCTGCCTCCGACAGACTATTTCATCGAATTAAGTATTTTCGTCGAGGCTTGACCCTCAGTGCTTGATGGTCCGCTCGACAAAGATCTGACAAATTGTGGTAATGGTGCAACAATAATGTCGTTACCATTACATTTCATAGGTCATAGGTTCAAAACTTGGAAGATTTTTTTCCTTAAGAACCTCAAATAACTAACAAAATCAATATTTTCAAATGATTTCAATCCATCACTAAATGTAAAAATACGCCAATCTTTGAATTCCTTTACATTTGAAAAAAAAATACTCATATGTATGCCAAACCTTCAACATCAAATCTTACATTTAGTGAAGGCACAAAGGTAAAAATGTATGTAATTTCGATCCATCACTATGTTTCGGTGGTCTTAATTGCTGAAAAGCAGGCACAAAGGTAAAAATGTGGAATATCCAATCATGATGATTGATTAGTCAACAAGTATATGTCTATATCGATTCTATTTTTTATATTTTGATCTGCTTTGATTTAGTCTGGTCACATATTTGTTTTGTTGGAGAATTTAATTAATTTGGTGTTGAGAACAAAATATTAATTAAAATTATATTGGAATTGAGTCCAATATAAAGTGTGGCATAATATATTTATATATATTAATAGCCAAGAGTTAGAGGGTGTGAATGGTAATTTGCTCACCTCAAAGTTCTATACATAATCCCTACATAGATGTTTTTGGAAAACACATGGTTTTTGAAAAGAAAAGAAGGATGTCTTTAGAGCTCAAGATAAAACCATCCTTCATATCAAAATTCTTTTGTGCATAAAACTCATAGCATAATCATTTGGAGTTTTGCAAGTATCGCTAGTGTTCGACTGAGGGGATAGTATAGCGCTTCACTTGCTATCTCGGGAGAAGGACGTTGTACCTTGGGAGGTCAAAGCCGCACGAGGGCTTGAAGCGGTAGCCGCGGCATAGTGATCTTAAGGGGAAGAGGCTTGCTTCTGACTCGTCCACTATAAACGATTATTTAATCGTTTGAGGTTTTTCTATCACCCTTGCATATTTTCTAATGAGTGTTCTTTTATATTTATGTTTTATAACGTTTATTTATTTGAGTTATATTTGTATGAACATTATCATGTTTCTGTTCTTGTTGATAATATATGCTTACATGTTTATTTTATTTATGTTATAGAAATCTGGAAATTGTTGCTATATGTTAATACACCGGTCCCAACAATCTTAAGATCAGTATTTTATATTTTATTCTCGGTGTTCATATGAAATTTCTAGAGTATGTTTTGTGTCTTCAAAACTATTTCCAGAGTGTGTTTTATATGTTCTTGATGTTGATAGAATAATTTTCTAGGTACGTGTTTCCAGAGTATGTTTTATATGTTAAGCAGATGTATTGGTTTTGATAAATAAATGTTCATATTTGTGCGTTTCTAGTTTTCTATCTAGCATTTAGCCATGTTATTGCAATTTCTGTGTATCATGACATCAATAGTGTGAGTTAATTTTCTTCAGTACTGGTGCTATTTTTATTTTAATTCGCCTAGCATGTTTGTTTCTTGTATAAATTATTTTGTGCGTGTTGTGAAAGCGGTGCGCAGCAGCTACAACTGTTAAGTTTGTGTAAGGAATTTTATTGTGCAGTTTTAGAAGTTAACTCGCTCAGCTACGTCTTTTTTCGAAAGCGCTTTGTTTACTTGTATTAGTAAAGAAGTTGTGATTTCGAGTATGTAGTTGCATAAAATTCTAACAAAATCAGCTGCATGCTATTGCTTTTGACTAATTGCTGTGCAATATTTAATTCCGTGGATAAATAGAAATTAGTATTGGTTGTACATTATCCTTGAGATATTACTGCTTATTAGTATAACAGTTTATTCTTGCGTTACTATTCTGATCTGAGTAAATATGCATGATCAGTAGGTGTTATTAATTTTGATTGCCTCTATGAATCACCATACTACCCAGGTCTTATAAAATGATTAATTTGTTACCTATTTGTATGTCGGTTATTGTTGAGTGGTTTATTGCACCAAATTGATATTGTGCGTTAATTATCATGCCTTTTAAAACCTCATGAGGATGTTCAATATTATTTGTCTGCTTAAATTACTCTTTAACAGCCGTCCGATGTGCATATTGGTATAAAGTACATGCATGATCATTAGTACGTTATTTTCTTGGGTTTGACTGATTCAATGTTGGTTGTAACTTCATGAGTAACTATCGGGCATTATATTGGAGTAAATGAGTTTTAATTAATATTTAATACTGAGTTATTGACAATGTAATCATGCTTACATGTTTTGTGCGGCAATAATTAGTGATATCAATTGTTAATTATTTGCTTTGACTTGATGAAGGGGTGTTGAGCATTTCATTATATTGCATGCTTTATTATATTATATATTGTTACGTGTAACATGGTATAAGTGGAGGCATGTTCATGAGAATTCTTTTAGTCCTTAATTTATATTGCGTTTGTGATTTATATTATCTTTGTGAGATATTGCGAGTACTGCTAGCCTAATTTCAAAAAATTAGGATTTGTTGATCACTTGCACTAATTACTTGCATGTGAATCCGTAAGTAATTGAGAGAAGTTAATTGCACGTGAACCCCTTAGTGAAATATTGCATGTCCATCCTGAATATTTGGAAAATTGCATATAAAGTTGTTAACTCCTAAAAGAATTTTATTAATTTCAAGTATTGTAACTTGTGAATTAACTTGAAGAAAATTCAAAGTGTAACTACAATGTTACAAGCGTAACGTTTCCACAAAATCGAAGCTACGACATTGAGGTTGTTATGTCGCTTCTGAGACTAACGATACTGAGACCGTTATGTTGGTTTTGAGAACCAATATGTCATATTCTCAACTTGAGAAATTAGAGAAGTCAGGAATATGACTTTGACGTTGAAAAATAGAAAAATTGTGTTTTTTCTGACAACCCTGAACTTGTCAAGGTTTCTTAATGAGGAGAAACTTGAGGTGGATCGTGAGGATCCCCAATGCGTTGGGGCCGTGGAGACATAGTCTAACCGTTTCATCGGCCAAGATGGTCGAGTGTGGGGGCAAAAAGAAAACATTTATGTTTACCCCAAGGGGATATATGCCCAAGTGACTAAGTTCACAGATGACTGCTAAGTTTGCGGTAAATCTGGCCACAAGGCCCAGGATTGTTACCGACGTTCCAAAAGAACGAGAACAAAGGGGCAGTCGGTACTAAGGAGAAATGCCAACGTATTCATGCGAATGGCCACAACTCTGATTACGACGTGTACTTGGTTGCAGTAGTATCAGAGATAAGTCTAACTGGAGGTAACTCTAACAAATGTGAGGCTAGTACTGAGACTAGTGTTCAAGTTTGATGTAGTAAAAAGTCTCGTGTGAGGAGACTAGTTTTCCGAATAAATGTAATCGAAGTTGCATGTGAGACAAATATTATAATTTATCTCGATTACTTGTGATGTCTTTATGACATGGAAAAAAAATAATAATACAAGTGCGAGACTTGTATATTGTGCGTGTGTGTGTGTATATATATATATATATATATATATATATATATATATAGTTGTTGGAAATACAAGCGTGAGACTTGTATAATATGTATATTTATATACATATATATATATATATGTTTGTAGGAAATAACACAAGTGCGAGACCTGTATGTTATTACATATATATACATAAATCTTTGCTGAAAATAACACAAGTATGGAGACTTGTATATTATATATTTATATTTGTATGAAATAAAACAAGTGTGGGACTTGTATATTATTTCATATATATATATATATATATATAATTTGTTGAAAATAACACAAGTGTGAGACTTGTAAGAGTGAGACTTTATGTTATATATATATATATATATATATATATGTAGAAAATAAAACCAAGTGCGAGACTTGTAATTTTATATATATATATATAGTTGTTTAAAATAATTGAAATTGAGTCCAAATATAAGTGCGTAAATTAAATTGCTTAGTGAGAAGCAAGTGAGATTTAATACTATTTATTTTACTAAATAGGTTAAATATTCAAATTTATTTGAAATAAGACGCTATGTACGCAAATCAAATAAATTCTATTTTCTTTGAGGCTAGAGACATTTTTTTCTTGAGGAAAAGAAAAGAAATGTGGGGGCTAGAAGAAGAAAGCGTTGGTTAAGATTATTCTAAACTTTTAAGTTAGAGAATTAATCATAATATTTTCGGAAGACTTTAAGAGTTTAAAGAAAATATTGGAGGCGATTGACGAAAGGTCTAGCGAGAGACTAAGTAGCAAATTCCTCGAGGGAAATGGGAAATTTGAGCCCACCAAAAGACATCACCCCATGATGGCAACCCTACCTGAATTGCAAACCCCAATTTGCAGGTTCAAAGGGACAACCGAATTGTGGGGGCGAGTCGAACAAATCACTCGGGAAATTGAGTTCCCAACCCATTTCTAGGATGAAAGAGTGATGGACATGTACAGGTTAATGAGAACTTGAGGTTCTAATGATCTTTATGTCTTGTGAACACAAGCGGGGTATTGCAGGATACTCTTAATGAGAGATCACCTATGTCGAATGTGAAGGGGCCGCTTCTATGAGATGATACAAAAGGGCAAAATCTTTAAAGCATTCGATAAAATTTTCCAAGGCAGTCCAGGGCCGAAACGGACAACAACGAGAACCAATACGGTACTGGAATGAGTTGTGTGAGTATCATTGTCTTGGTATACACAAAACGCCGAACAGTTCAAGGCATCACCTCCACTGGTTGGCAAGTATATCCGATGGTATTTCACTAAGGAAGGTTCAAGGCCCAAAACCACCTATCCTGAGGCAACAAGTTCCGGCAGAACTCTGAAATTGCATTTAGCATTGTTAGGCTCACGTGCATTTTAGACAATTACATTCATGTGGGGGATTGTTGGAGAATTTAATTAATTTGGTGTTGAGACCAAAATATTAATTAAAATTATATTGGAATTGAGTCCAATATAAAGTGTGGCATAATACATTTATATATATTAATAGCCAAGAGTTAGAGGGTGTGAATGGTAGTTTGCTCACCTCAAAGTTCTATATATAATCCCTACATAGATGTTTTTGGAAAACACATGGTTTTTGAAATGAAAAGAAGGACGTCTTTAGAGCTCAAGATAAAACCATCCTTCATATCAAAATTCTTTTGTGCATAAAACTCATAGCATAATTATTTGGAGTTCTACATGTATCGCTATTGTTCGACTGAGGGGATAGTATAGCGCTTCACTTGCTATCTCGGGAGAAAGACGTTGTACCTTGGGAGGTCAATGCCGCACGAGGGCTTGAAGCGGTAGCCGCGACATAGTGATCTTAAGGGGAAGAGGCTTGCTTCTGACTCGTCCACTATAAACGATTATTTAATCGTTTGAGGTTTTTCTATCACCCTTGCATATTTTCTAATGAGTGTTCTTTTATGTTTATGTTTTATAACGTTTATTTATTTGAGTTATATTTGTATGAACATTATCGTGTTTCTGTTCTTGTTGATAATATATGCTTGTTATAGAAATCTGAAAATTGTTGCTATATGTTAATACACCGGTCCCAACATGTTTTACAACTATTTTTTCGAAATTGACTGAATATTATATTGGTTTATGAAAGTTCCACATGGGACCAGAAAAGGAATATTTTAAGTACTCATTATTGTTTGTATTCTGCAATTGCATTACAACTTCTGCCATATCTGCTGGATTATTACTGGTAATGGTCATCAAAGTACTCAAAGCCATTTTAAGCTGTACATATCTCGAAATGAATGACCCTCACTTCTAAAATGATTGTCATATGGCAAAAGCAGTACTATACTAACTAATTCTTTAAATCACTGTTTTGAAATTCGGACCGAATCGGCCGGTCCGACCGGTTCGACCGGAAACCGGTGCCTAGTCCTGTCCGGTTCAGCCTTAAAAATGGGCTGCACGCCTCCAGCGAGCCGATCGAAATTTTTTTCAGTCGGACCGGTCGACCCGGTAAACCGGTTTGGTCTACGAAACGGTCTGCCCTCTTTATTTTTTTTGGGTCAATTGCGAACCAGCCCCCCTATTTTTTTGCCAATTACAACCCTACCTCAAAAATTGAAAAACAAAAGAAAGAAGAAATACAAAACTTTGAAAGGCCATAACTTTGCGTAGGAGTGTCCGTTTTGGACGCATTGTTTTTTTGATTTGGGTTATCTCGACGAGATATATCCACCGCAAACCGCCTACGGCGGTTTGGCCCAAAAAATTTTCAAAAAAATACTATTTTCCATACTTAATTTGATTTTGAAACGAGCATGCATTCTAGAATTTCAAGCCTAGTAATTCGTCCGATGCTAAGTTCATTTTCTAGATTTTAGTTTCACATATTGTTGTTCGTGTATTGAATTTTGTGATACGGTTTGCCAACATTTAAAAATCCAAAACTATTTTTTAACTTGTATTACATATATAGTTTGTTGGATTATTTATTAAATTGTAAGATAGCTCAATGGTTTCCACTAATTCACAAGAACTTGTTTTGTTGGAGGTCACGTGTTCAAATCCTGATAACCATATTCTGATAGTTCTTATAATATAATAAAATATTTCTCCCTATCTTATAATTTTTTTTATACAAATAATTATTATATTATATTTTTTATTGAACGTTGACTACAGTCAACAAACCGGTCTACTCGGTGGTCCGACCTGTTGACCCGCTACCCAGTAACTTCACCGGTTCTATCAGAAGCAAGAATATGCAATGGCTGGATACCAGGATCCCATCCACAGCAACTGAACCAACACATGAGAAGCAATATCTTGCTTCTCTGGACCAACACATGGGAGCACATGATGACAGATCGCATCTGGATCAGTGGAGGAACACTTTAGACAAAGAGAATATTGAGACAGAATTCTTTTGTATTTCTTACATGATTTTATGTACTTTTCATTTGTATATAAGTAGAAGACAATCAATGTAATATTAAAAACACAACCGCATTCAGACATTCAATATAACAGTGTTCTTTTTCATTCCTTCTTTACACATTTATCATTTACATTTACTACAACAATATGACTGCATTGCTTTCTAATATGAATGCATTGTTTTCTGAAATGGTATCAGAGCACTGAATCCATCACTGCCTCAGATATCCTAGCTTCCGCACAATCTCTTTTTTGCATTCATGACAAATCCAGGAGAGTCAGCTACACTTGGTTCTACTGACAGTACAAGGCACACTGAGCCAACTGCACATAACCAGACCATAGTTGACAATCCCTTGGATCTATTCTTTTTACATCATGGTGAAAATCCAAATACATCTCTTGTTAGTCAAAAACTAACCACACAAAACTACCACAAATGGAGCCGTGCCATGTATGTGGCTTTATTAGCTAAAAACAAGATTGATTTTGTAAATGGATCCCTTCCTGAACCAGACCTCACAAATCCATCCTATGGGAAATGGATGAGGTGCAACTATATGGTGTTAGGATGGATCTCAGCAAACTTGTCTGATGAGCTTGGAGATTACACTCTATTTTCTGATAATGCTTTCAAAGTTTGGAATGAAATCAAGCGCAGGTTTGCAAAATCAAGCAATAACAGAATGTTTATGTTAGAACAACAATTGATAAACACAAAACAAGATGGCATTGTTGTAGTGTTATATTTCTCCAAGTTAAGATCTATTTGGGATGAAATATCCCAATATGAAGAAGTATATACTTTTGAGAATTTAAACTGTGGAGTTATGGTTGTGTTACATAAAAAGAATGAAAGGAGAAGAGTCATGCAGTTCTTAATGGGCTTAGATGAATCATATAGTCATGTTAGAAATCAGATCTTACTAAAAGATCCCCTTCATGTACTTGATGATGCTTTTAGTCTTGTACTCCAGGAAGAAGCAAACAGGGAAATGTCCTATGGATTGCAGAACAACATTGAATCAGCAGCAATGAATGTACAGACACATTCAACTCTTCAAAGACTACCACAAACTATTGCTGCTGTTGGAAATTTTCAAATAGGTAACAAACCATGGAGCAAACCTAATGGTGCTAGGAACAGACCACCATGTCCAAAGTGTGGAAAGAACAACCACACTATAGAGAATTGCTATGAGATATTTTGATATCCACCAGGGCATAAGTATGCTAGATTCAAATCTGGACAAAATAGTGGAGTGAAGCAAGTCACTAGAAGTGTGAATCAGCTAAACCAGGAAGTTGTAAACACAGGACAACAATCTCCAATATCACAAGAGCAATTTCAGAACCTGTGCAATCTACTCAAAGGGAATGTTGAGCTTTCTGATCAGATAAATTCAAAATCCAAAGGTAATAGTACCACAATTAATCCACCATCAGGTACTCACTTCATTTTAAATTGCTCAACTCCCATAACTTTTGCCTACTCAAGTGTCTCACATCCATTCATGGATACTAAGACTTGGATTCTAGACTCATGAGCTACAAACCATATTGTTTGTAACTCATCACTATATGTAGAGTGTAGTGTTCTGTCAAATTCTTCTGTTACACTGCCAAATGGCACATCTATTCCTGTTACAATGACAGGCTCAATACAACTTAATCCACACATACTATTAACTAATGTTTTGTGTGTGCCATCTTTCTCATTCAATCTTCTACCAGTGAGCAAACTCGCCCAAAATACATCATGCTCACTGATCTTCTGGTCTGAATTTTGTGTTTTTCAGGACATTGCCAGCTGGAGAATGATTGGGATAGCTAAAGAAAGACAAGGGTTGTACTTCTTAATACAAGATAGAGAATCTCCTACTTTAAAGAGTGCCTGTCATTCCAGCATACACTCTGTCATTTGACCATCAGCCTTGTGGCACAATAGATTAGGACATGCATCTATAAGCAGAATATCTCTGATATGTCCCACAAGTAATGATCTTCCACAAAAGTTTAATGATGTTATTTGTGATTCTTGCCACTTATCTAAACAAACCAGATCTTCCTTTCCTTCTAATCCTACAAAATGTGATAACTGTTTTGATTTGATTCATGTGGATATCTGGGGGCCTTTTAGTACTGAATCTACTAATAAATCTAGATATTTCTTGACAATAGTGGATGACCACAGCAGATTCACATGGCTGTATCTCATGACAAACAAAAGCCAAACAAGAACCATTCTTAATAACTTCTTCAAGTATGTTCTCACTCAATTCAATAAGCATATCAAAACTCTGAGATCAGACCAATGACAAAAGTTTAATATGCCTGAATTTTACAACATTCATGGTGTGATCCATCAACAAACTTGTACTTACACACCACAACAGAATTCTGTTGCTGGGAGGAAACATAGACATCTGCTAAATGTTGCTAGATCATTGCGCATTCATGCTAATCTACCTCTATCCTTCTGGGGAGACTGTGTACTCACTGCAGCATATCTCATCAATAGGACACCAACTCCTCTCTTGAATAATCTCACCCCATTCTACCATTTATACTCAAAACATCCAAAGTATTCTCATTTTAGAACCTTTGGATGCCTGTGTTATGTAGCTACCATGCCTAAACCTCATAATAAATTTATGCCTAGAGCTAATAAATGCATCATGATTGGATATCCAGCCAATATCAAAGGATACAAGCTATATGATCTCAAGAAACATACTGTGATTGTATCTAGAGATGTGACTTTCTATGAACACATATTCCCTTATCAAAGTCATACCATCACTCCTACTTCTTATCCTGATGCACCTCAGAGTCACATTCTGCCCATGTACATTGATCATGAGACACATAACACATCAATCCCTCAGCTTTCATCTTCTAAATCACCTCATTCATTTCACTCTTCTGACCTATCATCCTCACTCAACTCTACACCTCCACAGAAAGATGCATTGTCTTCTCTTCCTTCTCCTACATCATCTCCACCAAACAATCCTTCTCCTACCATTCTCAGGCGGTCTACTAGAGTTAGAAAGATTCCCTCACATCTTGGAGATTACCAGTACAACCTAGCTCAATCTACTGCTGCTCCCATGAATTCTCCTACTGGTGACAATCCTGCAGGTAACCTTTATCCTGTTAATCTATCTTTTCAGAAGATTTCTCCTTCTTATCTCAATTACATTTTATCTGTATCTTCACATTCCGAACCCTCATCTTATGAGCAAGCTCAACAAGATCCATTGTGGAGAAAAGCTATGGATACTGAACTTACTGCCCTCAAAGATAATAACACCCGGACCTTAGTACCTTTACCTCCTGGTAAAAATGCCATTGGATGTAGATGGGTATACAAAGTCAAACTCACTTCTACTGGACAAGTTGAAAGATATAAGGCAAGGTTGGTTGCAAAAGGATACAATCAAAAAGAAGGTTTGGATTTTTTTGAAACCTTTTCTCCAGTAGCAAAGATCACTACTGTAAGATGTTTGTTGGCCTATGCTGCTGCTAACAATTGGCATCTTTCACAATTAGATGTGAACAATGCCTTTCTATATGGTGATCTGGATGAGGAAGTTTACATGATCCCTCCTTCTGGTATTGCTCCTGAGGGGGAGAATCTTGTCTGTCATTTACACAAGTCTCTGTATGGGTTAAAGCAGGCATCTAGACAATGGAATCACAAGCTTACCTCCATTATAACTGACCAAGGTTTCATTCAGTCTGCAGCAGATCATTCTTTATTCATCAAACACTCTAAATGTACCACTACAATTTTGTTAGTATATGTGGATGATATTATAATTGGTGGGAACAATAAACAGACAGTTGATGAATTGAAGGGATATCTGAAGAAACATTTCAAGTTAAAAGACTTAGGAGACTTGAAATAGTTTCTTGGTATAGAAGTAGCAAGAAGTACTAAAGGGATTTCTGTCAACCAAAGGCAATATACTTTAGATATCATTGCTGATTCTGGATTACTTGGAGCCAAACCTGCAGGATCTCCCATTGAACAAAATTTGAAATATTCAGAATCAGGGGAAGATTTTTTAAATGATCCAACTCAATTCAGAAGGCTGATAGTAAGACTCATATACATGGCTGTTACTAGACCTGATATATCCTATGATGTTCAAACATTAAGTCAGTACATGAACAATCCCAAACAACAACACATGGATGGAGCTCTCAGAGTGGTGAGATATTTGAAAGGAACTGCTGGACAAGGATTGTTTTTCCCGAGCAACAATACAATCCATATCAAGACCTACTGTGATGTAGACTGAGGGTGCTTGTGTTGACACTAGAAGGTCTGTGACATGATACTGTGTTTTTATTGGAGATGCTTTGGTGTCCTGTAAATCAAAAAAGCAACAGACAATGTCTAGATCTTCAGCTGAAGCTGAGTATAGAGCCCTTGCTGCAATAGTATGTGAGGTAGTGTGGTTGAAACAATTGATCAATGATCTAGGTGACAAACATGAACATCCTGCTCTAGTCTACTGTGATAATCAGGTTGCAGTTCATATTGCTTCCAATCCAGTCTTCCATGAGAGGGCTAAACACATTGAAATAGATTGTCATGTAACTAGAGAGAAACTACAACGAGGAGTTATAAAGTTATTCCATGTCTCAACTAATTCTCAACTGGCAGATGCATTTACTAAAGCTCTAAGTGTTGAAAGATTGAGAGGATTAATGCTCAAGATGGGAGTACATAATATATACTCTCATCTTGAGGGGGAGTATCAGAAGCAAGAATATGCAATGGCTGGATACCAGGATCCCATCTGCAGCAACTGAACCAACACATGAGAAGCAATATCTTGCTTCTCTGGACCAACACATGGGAGCACATGATGACAGATCACATCTGGATCAGTGGAGGAACACTTTAGATAAAGAGAATATTGAGACATAATTCTTTTGTATTTCTTACATGATTTTATGTACTTTTCATTTGTATATAAGTAGAAGACAATCAATGTAATATGGAAAAAAACACAACCGCATTCAGACATTCAATATAACAGTGTTCTTTTTCATTCCTTCGTTACACATCTATCATTTACATTTACTACAACAATATGACTGCATTGCTTTCTAATATGAATGCATTGTTTTCTGAAAGGTTCTGTGATCGGGCCGGGACTGAAAACACTGCTTTAAATTAAACAACGGCGGGGAATGCTTGGCATGCAGGGGTTGCCCTGTTTTTGTAAAAATATTTTAAACACCGCAAAGAATATCATCCACTTAGAAATTGGCAACCAAGCAAACAATGTGGATGAACAACAGCATAACTATCACCTTCCAAATGTATTGCTAAACTTATGTCAAACAGTAATGTGGCCATCATCTGTCCCGTTCCCATTGCCTAACTTCTAGTCAATTGTGCAAAAAAAAAACCAAATTATACTTTATGGTCAATGGAGGAATGAAGAAAGCTCTTTTTGCAGTTTGTTTAACAGGAAACAGTATGCTTATTTGCAGTTCCTCATGGGTTATATTTTGGTCTTATTTCGCCACGGTAATAGAACACAGTAGAACAATACAATCTGAATATAAATAACCAAAATAATGTTAATCCAATAAAGTAAACCGGACTAACTTTGTCCGAAATACCTACTATCTATTACAGACCTTACACTGCTTTAAATAAGTAAATAACATAAACTATTCAACGCTTCGAATTGCAACTGTTTGATGTGCACTTCGAATGGTACTGATTCGATGCCGGAGTGATTCGATATGACTTTGACAAAACACTGTTGGCGTCGAATCCAATCACGTATCGAACAGGGGTGCGTATCGAATAGGGTGATTCGATGTGGTATGGTTGGGGCTCGGTTCGATCTGCCTCTGAATGCTTAAAACCAAGATATATATAATAGCCTCGGTTTGCGGGGCCCATAGACATATGTATAAAGCGCATCGAATCATATCGATTCTATGCGCGCATCGAATGAGTGTTATTCGATGCGTTGAAGGTATCGAATTGGGCCAATTCGATATGGTTATGGGCCGGCCCAATCCTAAAATACCCCTATCACATAGTCCTCCCAGTTTGGGAGACGTTGACAGAATGATGACGGTTTCCAAACTTCAAATCATATTCGGCATAGAAAGTTATGGGCATCAAATTGTAATAATTCGATGCGTCATGTTTGTAGGCATCGAATTTGATAGATTAGATGCGCGCATCGAATCATTTAAATTCGATGCGTTTAGGAAAGCGGCGGCCCATGGGCCTATATATAAAGGTCCACATGTCTGACATTTTTGTTGTCATTCGGAGAAGGGATTTTGTTTGCTTTTGAAGCGCATCGAACGGAGTCTGTTCGACACGACCCGTATCGAATCGTTGGAATTCGACACGCTGCCGAATTTTTATTAATATACAAAAATTATTAAAATTCGTTAGTAGGCAGACATGGCCCGCACAAAATCTCGAAATCACAGCAAAATTGTGCTATCACCCGAGAACATTTATGATGCTCAAGGAAGGAGCGAGCAAAATGAGGCCTCGGGTGTGGGACCATCTTCCGTTAATGCGACCCTAGAAGAAAATCCGGGTGAAACTGCAAGAAGAGAAACTGGGAGCACGACCCCTGAAAATATTTCCGACAATTGGGGTGCGGGCCGCTTTAATCTATCTCCCCCAGATCATTCTACCATGAGACTTGGTGGTGTTAGTGCTGGCACTCGGGGTGCCCATAGTGAGCAATTTTGAACGCAACAAGAATGTTGATACACGGAGAGTGGTGGTAACACCCACCGTTACTGGTGGACGCATAAAAGTCGAGACTGATCGTCAAATCCGAATAATGGAAGATATCGATACCGAAGACGAAAGAATTGCTGCCAACTTGGCCAGGTTTAATGCATCGAACACTACATTCAGGCCTAGGCGAAATACAAATGTAGCGAGCTCCTCCCGCTCAGTTGGTGAGAGTTGGTATACTTCCGCTAAAAGAAAATTAGCGGAGGAAGAATCCGCTCGCGATGCTCAGGATATTCTGCCGCCTCCCCCGAGACGACCTCGACCTTCAGGAAATCCAAGACCTGCCCCTCCCGGAAGTCTAGTCAATTATGACTTTCTTAATGATGATAATTCAGAATTACTGAGCGCCACATTGGGCTCATATAGGCTGAGAGAGGAACAAGCTGGAGAGATAATGCGGAGTCTGTGACCTCAATTGGATCGACAAAATGTAATAAATCGGTTGAGAACCAGGATCTGGCTCGCTTTGGGCGCCAATTCTTCGCTGCTGTTATTTTAGCAGTTTATCGGCTATGCAAGGATTACAACGGTTTGATTGAGGTGCAGAGCCAGCACAATGTTGTCGTCAATAATCTCTGTGCTACTATTCGTAACGGGGATTATAGTTGCAGAAACGCATTTAAGCGTGCTAGAGAAACGGAAATAAAAGCGTTTAAAGCGACTCGCGACAAACATGATGCCGAAGTGAAAGCCAAGAAATCGGAAGAGAATGCTGAAGCACTGCGCGCTGAAATTATTGCATTAAAAAAGGATAACGAATCCTTGCGGCGCGAAAATCGCTCTCTTCAGGCGTCGAATACGGATGCAGAAAATGCCATTTCCAATTTGCACCGTCGAATTCAATATTTCGAGTCTGAAGATTATAAATGCTCAATCGTCCAAAATTTTACGCAAAGTAATGTTTATAAGTTTTTGGAATTACTTCGTGGTGCTGCCGATATGAAATACGGAATGGAGCTCGGTGTCGATCAAGCTGGATATCTTGGATACCTTGGAGAGGGTTTTCGGAAAGACATGCTTGATGCAAGCCGCAACTCAAGAATGGAGATCCCGGAGGCTAGCGATGATGACAATGATGAACTTCATACTCCTAAGCCCAGAGATTCATTTTATGCCGTGTGGCGCGATCGTAAAAAACAAAATACGACCGACTCAAGCTCTTTGAAGTCGAACTCACCTTTGATCCATAAAGGAAAAGAGAAAAGCACTCCTAACGCTCATTTGAGCGATTCAGAGAATATTACGAAAGCTCTTAACGAGGTTTTTGGTCTGAGCGACGATGATTTAAAATCGCCTCCGAAAACTTCCAGGTATACAATATTTCTTTGGAGTCCTCCAAGGACGACGGGTTTTGAAAATGTTCCCCCTGTTGCCTCGGATAAAAGAAATAGGGTGGCAAGTGTACCTAAGACTTCTGGTCCTAAGGGCTAAGACGGTCTTGCCAGGTGGAACGTATCCTACTCGAGGTGATAGATTCTCTGTGCTGGCCAGTAATGAGTCCGATCAATTAGTTAGTGCACATAATTTGATTTCTCCAAGTAGATATCAGCTCGGCGATTCTCCTGAAAGGGTTGAAGTTGTCCTGCCCGAGGATTGGGCACGAACTGATGAATTGATTCTTACAGAGGATCAAATTCACGGCAATTGTGCCAATTTTGCTCGTTCAGTGGGTGTGGTACTTCGTCAAGAGTCCCCCCATTCATCGAGTGAGTAGTAATATATAGGTTTCATTATTCTTTCGATATTAGGCCTTTTGTTTCGTATAGAGTCTTGTAACTCTTTCGCATTTGTTTTTGAATGAGAATGATTTTACCGTTTGACATTAGAACCTTTAATTTATGTTTATCTCATTCGTTTGCTTGCTGTTTATTTCACAGTTATTTTATGTTTTATAGCGATTTTTGATATCATGGTGCATATTTAACATTATGATTGCTTGCCATGGAAAATACGAGGAGTTTGAGCTGTTTTTATTATCGTTAGGACATTCACAATTTACCTGAGAGATGGGATCGCTTGGGCCTTTATCTCGCCGATCAGGCATGCAGGGATGAACCATTTTAGGCCCTCTCATTGCTCCATCGTGTTTTTTCCTCTTGCATGCGAGGGTGGACCACTTTAGGCCTTCTTACCCCTTCGTCTTGCTCTTGCTTCTGGCATGCGGGGGTGGACCACTTTGGGCCTTCTTACCCCTCCGTCATGTTCTTCCTTCTGGCATGCGGGGGTGGACCACTTTGGGCCTTCTTACCCCTTTGTCATGTTCTACCTTCTAGCATGCGGGGGTGGACCACTTTGGGCCTTCTTACCCCTCCGTCATGTTCTACCTTCTAGCATGCGGGGGTGGACCACTTTGGGCCTTCTTACCCCTCCGTCATGTTCTACCTTCTGGCATGCGGGGGTGGACCACTTTGGGCCTTCTTACCCCTCCGTCATGTTCTACCTGTGACATTGGGTGAATAAGATTTTGCAGTTAATAATTCGTTAAGGATTAATATCAATTTAAGTGTATGTCACATAATATTTGATGAAACTTATTCCATTTTATGCATAGTAACGCCTGAGATGTTGCACATTCCTTAGGCGTTTCTGCTGAATTCCTCTTAAGGTTTCCAAATAGTAATATCCTCGTGAACTTGCTCGCGTAACTCTAAAAGGCCCTTCCCATTTTGGTTCCAACTTTCCGATATGCTGTTTAGTTGTAATACTTCTCAGGACCAAATCTCCTACTTCAAAATTTCTGAATTGAACTCTTTTATCATAACTTTTGGCCATTGCTGCTTTGAAAGCGACAGTTTGCTGATAAGCATCTTCCCTTCTCGATCCTATCATATCCAGATCCATTTGTCGCAGCCGGGCCGATTGCTCAGGATCATAATCAGTAATTTTGCGCGTTGGCATACCTATCTCTGCCGGCAAAACAGCTTCAGTACCATAAACAAGAACGAATGGGGTCTCCCCCGTGGATGTTCTTGGAGTTGTTCTATATGCCCATAATATTCCTTGAAGCTCTTCCGGCCATGTTTTTCCTGTACTCCTTATCCTCCGTTCGAGATAATCCTTCAATGTTTTGTTAGTGGATTCCGTTTGACCATTGGATTGTGGATGATACACTGAGGTCAGATTGTGCGATATCTTCAATTCTCCGAACCATGATTTGATCTCCTTTCCAGTAAATTGCGTACCGTTATCACATACAATTGACCTCGGAATGCCGAAGCGGCATATGATGTATTTCTATATAAACTCGATCATATTCTTCTCTGTGATCGACGTTATAGCTTCTGCCTCGACTCACTTAGTATAATACTCAATTGCTACTATTAAGTATCGTTTTTGCCCTTTGGTGGGTGGAAACGGACCTAAAATATCAATTCCCCACTGATCAAACGGACATGCCACATCGATGGGTTGTAGCTGAAGCGTTGGTCTATGAATGAGACGAGGCAACTATCACATTTCCTTGAATAAGCTGTTGCGTCTTTAAGTAGAGTCGGCCAATAATATCCCTGACGCAATATTCGTTGAGCTAAAGCTCGTCCCCCAGAATGATTTCCACAACAACCTGCATGGATTTCTTCCATGACATACTCAGCTTGAGTAGGGGTCAAACATCTTAATAACGGTCCTTCAAAAGATTTTTTATATAACTCTCCATTACTGATAGTAAATCTGTAAGCCTTATAACGCATTCTGCGCTATGCATTCGGATCTGCTGGTAGAATACCCTGCTGAAGATAAATCATGATTTCGTCCTTCCAAGACGGGTCTTCTTGTATTGCCATTATAAACTCAATCCGGGCTTCTGTGGTAATATATTTTGATATCCCAATCGAAGGTTTATCTGCGATCATAAGTGTGATTCGCTTTTCTGCCAGAATATCTAAAGAACTTGCAGATTTGGAAAGTGCATCTGCTTTTGCATTGTCGTCCCTAGAGATCTGAGTTATATCATAGAATTTGAAGTTCTTTGCTAATTCTTTAACTTTAGCAGCATACAGCTTCATAGTTTCCTCACGCGTCTCATATCTTCCCGAAAAGTGATTTGCCACCAAGAGCGAATCGGTGAATACGTCCAGGTGTTCAATGTTGAGTCCGAGTGCCATTTTGACCTCGGTAATTATTGCTTCGTATTCGGCTTCATTATTTGTTACCATGTAATTCAGGCTAATAGCAAATTCAAATTCCCTTCGCTCTGGGAACAGAAAATGTACTCCAATTCCCCCTCCGTGAGTTGTGGCAGATCCATCAGTGTGTAGTATCCACGTCGATGTTGCCCTACTGGTTCCAACTTGATCTGATATAGAAAAGATACAGCTTTTGGTCTCAACTACACTGTTTCCCAGGGTCTCGGCCATGAAATCTGCTAGAGCTTGCGCTTTGATTGCAACTCGTGGCTTAAACTCCAACCCGAACTCACTGAGTTCTATCGCCCATTTCACCAATCTACCTGAGGTTTCTGGCTTTGCCAACAATTGCTTCAATGGTTTGTCTGTTACTACTGTAATTGGATGGGACTGAAAATATGGTTTCAACTTCCGAGCTGTGACAACAATCGCTAATGCAAACAACTCTATCTCCAAGTAGTTTCTCTCTGCGCCTTGTAGTACTCTGCTTACATAATGTATGGGTAATTGCTGAGCTCCTTTTTGCTTGAGTAACACTGTACTGATTGCATTTGCGGATACCGCCAAATAGAGATACAACATTTCATTTTCCTCCGGTTTTGCTAACAACGGCGGGCTTACCAAATAATTCTTCATTTGTCTGAAAGCCTCTTCACATTTCGGCGTCCAAATAAAATCTTTGTTCCGCTTCATCACTTTAAAGAAGGGAAGATTCTTTTCCGCAGATGTCGATATAAATCTTCCCAAGGCCGTAAGACGGCCCACCAGACATTGAACATCCCTCACTGTTCTTGGTGATGGTAGATCTAGTACTGCTTTTATTTTATCAGGGTTGGCTTCACAGCCGTTACTCCAAAAGTGCATTTTTTAGGGTTTAGTTTCATTCTGTATGTCCTCATTATAGTGAAGGCTTCATCCAAATGACGCACATGCTCATCAGCTTTCAGGCTTTTTACAAGCATATCGTCAATATATACTTCCATCGATTTTCCAATTTGATGGTAAAACATTTTAGCGACCAGCCTCTGAAAAGTTGCTCCCGCATTCTTCAATCCGAACAGCATTACCCTATAACAATACACTCCGGTATCTGTCACAAATGTTGTCTTGCTCTGATCTTGCACTGCCATGAAGATTTGATGGAAACCACTCTTTGCATCCATCATACTCAGCAATACACATCCTGCTGTAGAATCCACAAGTAGATCTATCCGAGGCAACGGAAAAGGATCTCTCGGGCAGTGCTTGTTTAAGTCAGTATAATCCACACACATTCTCCATGTAGCTTCTTTTTTCAAGACCAACACAATATTGCTCAACCACTCTGAGAATCTTATAGCATAAATATGTCGAGCTGCCAAAAGTTCTTGTACCTCTTTTTCAGCTGCTTCATTATTTTCCTTGCTAAAATTCCGCTTCTTCTGTCGTATTGGTTTTGCACTCTTATCTACATTCAAACGATGCACTATAATCCTAGAATCTATCCCGAGAAGGTCAGAATCGGACCATGCAAATATATCTGAATTTCGTCGGAGACAGTCTACCAACGCAACCTCTATAATCCAATCAATTTCTGCTCCAATCTTGATTACTTTCTCAGAACTTTCTTTGAAAAGCTGAACGACTTTGAACTCCCCTAAAGGCTCCATCTTACATTCTTGCCATTGTTTCAACAACTGACCTTCTATTTTATCTTGCCCCTGTTCCTTAGGCACAATTGGCTCTTTACTCATTTCTGTCTTTGTTTTGATCTTTTTCTCCGTTTGCCGTTTTTCAACCGCATTCATGCGCCGTTTACTTGTCATCTTAGCTGCCCTATCTAAAACAGTGTTAACGATGTTCCCACAGACGGCGCCAATATTTTGGTCTTATTTCGTCACGGTAATAGAACACAGTAAAATAATACAATCTGAATATAAATAACCAAAATAATGTTAATCCAATATAGTAAACCGGACTAACTTTGTCCGAAACACCTTCTATCTATTATAGATCTTACACTGATTTAAATAAGTAAATAACATAAACTATTCAACGCTTCGAATTGCGACTGTTCGATGTGCACTTCGAATGGTACTGATTCGATGCCGGAGTGATTCGATATGACTTTGACAAAACACTGTTGGCGTCGAATCCAATCACGTGTCGAACATGGGTGCGTATCGAATAGGGTGATTCGATGTGGTAAGGTTGGGGCTCGGTTCGATCTGCCTCTGAATGCTTAAAACCGGGATATATATAATAGCCTCGGTTTGCGGGGCCCATAGGCAGCTGTATAAAGCGCATCAAATCATATCGATTCGATGCGCGCATCGAATGAGTGTTATTCGATGCGTTGAAGGTATCGAATTGGGCCAATTCGATATGGTTATGGGTCGGCCCAATCCTAAAATACCCCTATCAGGTTACTTGAACTTTTGAAAGTTCTGCCTATAAATCTTTTCTTTCTCACAAAACAGTTTCTTGGCTCTAAGGTCTAGGGATCCCAATTATGATTATATATTGCTTTTTTTTTTTTTACAGAAAATGAACTTGAGATTAGGAGCCGAAACTTTTGTTCTGTTTTGATCTAAATCTCTGATTTTAGTGGCATGTTTGAGGGAGAAAAAAGAGGAAGATGATGTTATCATAATTGGAATATACTTGTGATTGGGTACAAGTGTTGAGCTAAATGAGTTAAACACGAAGAAGAAATTGCACATCTTGTTTCTTAGAATCGAGTTGACTTATTTGAGTGTTTTATAATATAAAGAATGTCCTTCTAAAATTGCTTTCCTATTACTTCTACCTTGTTAATGCCAGAAGTGTATTTCCAAAGCTTCATGCTGGTGCTAATTTCCTAGTGATCAATTTTGATTTGCTCTTCTATTCCTGAATTTATTCTAACTAGGAAAGTTAACTAATTTGATCGTTGGTGTATAAGGGCCAAGTAATTGAATATAGAATGTATAACAAATTCTTCAATAACTGGAATTCTAATGCAATGTGCAAATCTTACATTTCATCTGCTTGGTCCAGTCCAAGTAGACTAATATTGGTGTTTGAACTGGCTCTTGTTCTCATTATGTATATTTATTTCTTGATGCGGATTTGGGGCACTATAATGATGCAAAACAAGTATGTTGGACGTGATCATCTACTAGCCTTCTTAGTGACCCTTGGCTGCTCAATATTTATTTTATACCCGGTAACTGTGATTAATATTTAACTTGCCTAATTATCAAGCATGTATATAATAAGTTTTCCAAGAAAATAAGATTTCACAAGAAGATGCCTTTATTTAGTTTGTAGATCTTTCTTGTTGACCGCAAATTATTAAAAGAAATTCCTATTTCCGTACTCTTACGATATTTAGTTTCATTACGGTGCCTGCTCTGAGAACTTCTTACTTGAGGCTTTGACCAAAACTTGTTCAATGATTTGATGTTTAGCTATCGCTAGTTTGGAGAGAAGCATGTCAAACCTCCAAAGAGGAATGGAATTGGTATATATTAAACTGAGATCGGTATTAACACCTATCAATTGCTCAAGCAAACGCACTAACTGCTGATCATCCTGGATATGTCGTACTCTTATTTTTTAATTTTTTTTAAATAAAGTGTATCTGAAGAATTGGCCTTATTGCTAGTTGTATGTTTTCTATAGGTTAGACAGGGAAGTTGGATGCTAGGACATAGAGCACTATTCCAACACCATTTTAATTACCTTAGTACCCTCTACCTTTTATTCCAAAGATTACTCTAACTTTTAAGATATTTCACTTATACCCCATACTTTAAAGGTCCCTATTTTTGGTGCTTGAAAATGGTATCAGAGCATGGTTTATTTATTTTATGTGATTATTTATTTATTTATTACATTTCTTTATTACCTTATGAGAGGAGTTTTTCAAAAAACATGAGTGATCCAGTTATGGATGACATTTGGGATCTCATCATATGGGCTCCTATGAAAGGAAACGCATGTACGAGTATTAAAGGGCGAATTACCGCCTTAACGAGATACCTTAATTTCCATAAAAGAGAATTAAGGAACCATGATGTTCTACGCTGTAGCATGGAACAAACAGATGAAACATGTCCTATCCAGAGGACTAGACTTGAACAAATCAAGTTGATCGAGATTAGCCTTAAAAAAGCTAAAAAACAAAGTTATATACTAAGCCTGTAAAATGCCTAGTATTACACTTGAACAAGGGCTCCAAATCTTGATAACTAAGTTAGACGATCTAGCTAGTTATAGACCAGATAATCTACATGCCATTAGAGTCAAATTCATTAGAGTTAATGGTCTCTTGGCAAGTATTGCGAGAATTAATAGATTAATCACTGAACGAAATAACCGTTCTTCATGAGTAATCTAGTTTTGCCAGATTTCCACGAGCTCGTGCCAGAAAGCTCCAAGCTTTCCCAGGACCTCAGGGAAGTCCAGAAAATAGTTCAAGCATATGGCAATCACCAATACCATGTGCCCGAGCATCTGCAGGAAATCAGAGACAAGCTTGAAACCATGTCTCGAAGACAGAAGGAGATCTTGGAGATTCTACAAGATATCCAGCAACGAGTCAAGAGCTTGGAATCCATGCCAAGGTCGTCCGAAAGAAGGAAAGTTGGATGGTTACCACCATCCTTTGGGAAGGAGCCCCTATTACATCAAAAGGGCAAAGCAGTCCAGGTCAAAAGGGAGATGACCACGAACGAGAAGCTGGAAGCCCGGATAAGGGGAGAACCTAGCACGAAGTGAGATCATGTCCAGATTCAGGATTGACGATTTCAACTTCGAGATTGGGCGAGACCTTGCCGATCTGGCGGAATCACTTTCAGGCCTCAGCCTGGAAAACGTGCAGACGTTTGGTGCAATTGTACCAAGTCAAGGTCCTCCACCGGGACAATCAAGTCAAGGTCCTCCACCAGGACAATCAACAGTTACCGAAGGTGCCGGATCTTCCATCCCTAATCCAGACCCAATTCGGGAAGGGCCAATTCGAGAAGAAGCCATGCCACACCAGCATGACTTTGTTGCGGGAAATATGTACAATCGTATTCCAACCCGAGCAAGAGCCAGAAGGCCGGATGTTCATGGAACACCATACGGAAGATCTCAACTCGATCCGATCCACCCGTATGGACTTATGCTCAATCTGGATATTTTGGATTTCAAGAACCGCGAGGCCCTGATCGATGAATGGGCAGCAACAATGAGAATTGCGGCGGCGACGCTTGAACTCGACAAAGAAGGATTCATCATGATGTTACAGATGAGTCTCGAAGGTTCGGTCAAGGTCGGATGGGAACATGGAACTCCAGAAGTTAGAAGTGGAGTCCTATCTGGCGAGTCTCTCAAAGACATCGTCGATAGAATAGCGAGGCTTTTCAAAATCTACTTCATCGGAGAAGGATACTTTGTTGATCCCCAGACCGGAGGAGGTGACCAGGAGAAAGTCAAGAGGTACGAACAAGCGCTGTATAGCCTGGAGCTACATGACATATGTAGTGTTGATCTATACATCAAGCTGTTCACCGAGTACAGATGGAAGAGCCTGATTGCAGAAGACACGACGCTTCCCCTTTTCTTCGCCAAGATTCCAAGCCCATGGCGAGAAATGTTACTACGTGAATATACTCCTTTGGGGATAGACACGGTGGCTCAAAGGATGTCTTTCCTCAAAGCCAAATTGAGTGAATGGTGCCAAAAGGCAGCAATTCAAAAGAATTTCAAGAGGCTGAAACGAATCAATAAATCAGCCCGGCTTTGCTGCGACGATAACGACGTTCCAACAGTCGTAGGAGCACCAGAGAGACATCAAAAGAAGAAGCATAGGGATCATCCCTATGAGCGAAGGAGCAAGTTTACTAGGAGATCTTCATGGAAGCCAAGAAGATTCTGGTCAAAACAAAAGGCCCGAAGTTACAAATCAGGGCAGAGACCAGGACCCAGCCGTGGAAGGAAGTCTTCCAGTCAAGGAAGTACCAGCAGACCACCAGTTAGGCGAACTTTCAGGAGAGCACAAACACGTGCTAATGAAAGTTTCAAAGACTGCAACTGTTGGACGTGTGGGGCCAAAGGACACATCTCAACGGATTGCCCCGAAAACCAAAAGAGAGGTGTTAGACAGTTCGAGGCTACGCCGGAGTTCGAAGAAGCTGTCTACTTTCAGGACCTTGTTCAGGTATACCGGTTTGAAGATATCCCTTCAGACGAAAGTATATATGAGGAAGACGAAGGACCAGATGAGTCTTCAGAGTCAGAATCAGAATCATACTGAAGACGAGGAGATCTTCCATCAGGAAGTTCAAGAAGACAGGACTGGATTTTTCTCACAAACCAGCATTTCTCACAAAGCCTTGATGAGAATTATGCGAGAAGATCCAAAGTTGAGGGTCTACGATGGATTCGCCATCGGAAAAATGGAGAGAGCCTTAGCTCAGCTAAGCTTCAGAAAGAGGAAACATCACATCATCTACAAGGTTACAACGGGAGAAATTGTTATCCCAATGGAGCTGACCAGTAATGTGATGGAGATGCAGCTAGTTCCTATGAACGAAATCAAAGAGGAACTAAAAAGACTCAGGCCAGAGGTTGCGCAGAAAATGTCATGGATCCATATCGGAGCCATAAGGATTCTGCTCAAAGCAACATTCAAAGAAGGAATCAATTCCCCAATTGACATTGCCGTCTTTGATCGAAGGATCCAGAACCTACGAGATGCTTGTCTCGGAGGTATTTCAGGAAATCTATTTGCAGGAAAGGTGGCGACATTCATTTATCCAAAGATCTCCTTTAACCTAGCCGATAAAGATTTCAGTAGAGTCCTTACTCTACATCAGGACTTCAAAAACAAGGAGTTAATGAATGAAGGGAACCGTCCTTACTCCATTACATACAGTATCTCCTACGCACTCTCAAATACTCACCATTCAGATCTCTTCCAGAGGAATGAGTTTGTTGAGATACCGGAGATCTTCGAGAAGGTCGCACATGCAGTCAGGCCAGAGATTTCCTGCCTGCCACATATTCATGAGATGGATTTAATAATCCGCGACCAACCAATTTTTGGCAAGGATACGAGCCAAAGATTCGAGCCCAGAACGGTCTCTTTCCGGGAGAATAGAATGCAAAGCCTTACCTGGGGAAAGAAACCAATTATGGAGGTTGTGATTGAACCAAAGAAATTCACAACCAAAGGGGAACTCCAATGTCCAGGAGGATGGGGCGAAGTCGAGGTCATCTTCGACACCACCCAGAAAGATAATACGTTACCATGCGACGCACTGTATTATCTCAAGCAGCCATTTGTTGGTAGGTATCAGGGAAACCTAAAGCTAGGTGGACTTGATTTTATTATCAACGGACGTGCAGGAAAGATCCCAGAACAGCTTGTTCTTGGAATCGAATTTCTCGAAGATCACAAACCTTGGGAAAAGGTGCCGGAAGGAATGGAGTTTACGGTGGAAGGGAAACGATACCGGCTCAAATGACCACCAGTCCATTCTCAATCTACATCTCAATGGGGATGTTGTACGAGAAATATCGAGCCGAATACTTTGCGGCGTATATCGACGGAGGTGCAGGTATCTGCACAGCAAAACCAGGAGTCTTCCCCGGAGAAATCGGAGAAGATTTACCGGCGATTGCAGGAAGGGATTTCTCGAAGAAGATCATCATCTTCAAACGAGGAATAAAACAGGCATAAATTTTAATTGGTGGAGCAGGAGGTACCCCATGGTACAAAGTGAAGACGCCCCCAATTTATTTCCATGATACCGGAGCCGATATCTTGCTCGGCAATAATTTCCTACAAACGTTCAAACGTTTTACACATGAGAACGAAACGAGACGTCTTATTCTCACAACCGCTTGTGATCATAAGATCTTGGTGCAACGATTGACGCAGGCGTTTCACCGCAAACTGCCGATTCAATTTCGCAGCAAGCGTGGTGATGAAGGACGACTTCTACACCCAAAAATGCAAGACCAGAGGAAATATGGTAAGGCAATCCTACAGCTCAGGATTGAAAGCCTAGGTGGCCGGAAGATCGAGAGGATCAGAGATGAAACTATCGAAATTCTGAAGGTCAGCCTTGAACCAAGTCTTTACAATGACATCACAAACGAAGAACAGATCTCTATTGAAGATGTCAAAGTCAAGATTCAAAGGAACTACGAAGAGGACCCTCTTGCGTGGTGGAACAAGAATGAACTCAAAGCTACCTTAAGAGTTCAAAAGGGTAAGGAAAACGAGTTGGTCAGATATAGACCCATCCTTATGAATCAGGAGGATCGGAAGGATATGCAGATGATTCTCAAGGAACATTTGGATCTGAAGCTCATCTCACCAGGAGTTTCTCCTTACAGCAGTTCGGGGTTCTTAGTCAGGAACCATGGAGAGATCAAGAGAGGAAAGCCGAGATTGGTGATCAATTACCAAGGGATCAACAAGATCTTGGAGTTCGACGGATATTACATTCCGAACCGAGAACACCTGATCAACTGCGTCCAGAACGCGAAAGTCTTCTCTAAGTTCGACTGCAAATCAGGTTTCTACCAAATCAAGATGGAAGAAGAAAGTAAAAAGTTTACCGCTTTTTCCACACCGCAAGGCCACTATATTTGGAATGTCATGCCAATGGGATTGGCTAATGCGCCCCAGATATACCAGAGGAAAATGGATAATCTTTTCAAAGATTATTTCAAATTCATGTTCGTCTACGTCGATGATATTCTCATCGCCTCGAAGAACGTCCAAGACCACATCAAGCATTTGGAGATCTTCTCAGATGTTTGTCACAAAGAAGGATTAGTGCTGTCACAGAAGAAGGCAGTAATCCTTACAAGGAAGATCGAATTCCTTGGAGTCGAGATTGACGAGTCAGGTATTATCCTCCAAAATCACTTGGTAGAAAAGGTACGTGATTTTCCCGACGATCTCAAGACGGTTAAACAACTCCAAAGTTTTATGGGGTTAGTTAATTTTGCTGGAATGTTTATTAACAATCTGGCAAGTTACAGGAAGATTTTCAGTCCACTGCTTAAAAAGGATGCAGAGTTTAGATGGACGGATGAACACAAGGGAACAGTACAGAAGCTTAAGGCTATCTGTCAAAACCTCCCCAAACTGGCAATACCAAATGATGAGGATGATTTGGTACTTTATACAGATGCAATCGACCACTGGTGGGCGGCGGTTCTTACCAAAGTCGAGCCAAAAGGAAAAGTGCCATGCAGATACTGCAGCGGTCTATTTTCAAAAGACGAGGCAGCAAGATGGCACATCAACGAGAAGGAATTCTTTGCAGTTCGAAGGGCCTTCAAAAAATGGCCTTTATTCTTACTTGCTAAAAAATTCACACTTAAGATTGATAACACTAGTGTCAAGGCTTTCTTGAAAAATAAGATAGAAAGCAAACCCGAGAAAGCTAGGTTATTAAGATGTTCAAGTTATCAAATCTCATGAGAATGTTCTTGCAGATTTCTTAACTAGGGATGGAGGTACATGAGGCAGACACCATCCTCAGGAGATGGAGACACCACAGGGATAACCTGGACGAGCTCCGTAAGGCGATCGAGGGTCTGGCAATCAATGCTCAGGCTTCCGGTCATGTACAGGAAAGAGACCTTTCTAAGGTTCAAAACTCAATGAAGGCAACTTTATTGGGTAGTACGAGTTTCTGGGATAGCCTCGCGGTACCCCTTTTTCGAGATGCTTCACTTTCAAAACTGGAAGTGGAAATACAAGCAAATACATACGAGGCTGATGATCCAAGTAAAATTGGACCAGCGGGTGATCCTTTCGAGGAAAATACCCAAAAACGAGCTGATTCGAAGGTAGAAATACCTGAAGAATCTACGAGCCAGAAGCAAGCCGATTCGAGGGTAGAAATACCTAAAAAATCAACGAGCCAGAAGCGAGATGATCCAGAGGTAGAAATACCAAAGGAATCAAAAAATACCTCTAAATTTAAAGAGGACGAGGTTAATCTTAGACCCCAAACGGGATCATCTAAGATAAACAAAAACGAAAAAACCCCACCTTTGATTGAATATCAGAGAACGTGGGAGAAATTGAACACGAGGATGGGACTTGTCCCTGGAAAGACAATTGCAGATTGGTCGGGAAAATATCCAAGAATTTGGATACTACCCAGATCAAAACCCGAGCAAGTTCGAGAATGGTTTGATTTTGGCTGTATAGCCTCAATCTTTACCGAATCACCGAGCTTCCCGGAAATTGCCAAATTACCGGAATGGATCCAGAAAAATGTGTATGAAACGTGGCAAAACAATCATACACTAGGAAGGGGCGATGTTCTTGAAATGAAGTTCATATCCGCAGCCCCAGAAATCGCAGGAAAAGGGTCTTTACCATGTTTTCACTTCATCAAAATCCAAAGACCCAATTGGAAAGCTTTGGACTACATCAAACCTCCACCAGAAGGACAGATGTTAGTCGCCCCACTCTCAGAGGATGACATTTCAACAAGGAGAGCTTGGGGACTCTGGGTCTGTCTCACAGAGATGGACAAAGTCAAGTATGCATTCAAGATTTTCCATGACAAGGAAAAGGGGACGTTCATGCTTAACAGCATGACCAACACCACCACAAGGTTCGCTAAACAATATTCGAAAACAAACGAAGAATATTGTGGAAAAACGAGATTCAGTCGACGGCAGAAACTAGCCGAAAATTCTGCAACATGGCACACGTCGGCCAATGGAAGGAAAGGATCTGTCCAAAGTGTCAAGATCAGAAAGTACCCCTCTTTGGAAAGAGATTCCCGATGAAATGGGACAAAGAAGAAAACGACAAAGAGGGCCATGCGAGACAAGGAAAGATGCCGCGTGGGACAGGCAAGTTGGCTACAACAGCTGGCAAAGCTAAAGTAGCCATGTGATCGAATCAGGACCATCTCCACTACAACGACATAATGATAAGTGGAGGGCCAGACCACTATCATAGTGGAAGGAAAAAACAACAAGCTGCGGTGGAAAAGATTCCACTAAAATGACAGGAGGGCCAGGCCACTACGCTAGTGGAAGAAAAAGCATCAGGATGTAGCTGAAATCCGCGTTTCAAATCCGGATCTTCACCTATAAATACACAAGCTGAAGAAAGCTAAAGGCATCGAACATTTCCCTTAGTTTTCTTATAAACAAGAAAGAAGCATAGTTTGTAATAGTGTGAGCATTTCAATTCTGTCAATAAACGAGTGTCTGTAGAATAGTTTTGATTTGAATTTTGAGTGTATGTACGAGAGAGAGTTAGCTACCATGAGTAGCTAAAACCAGTTACTCCTCTCTAAGGAGATATGAGTGTGTTGTAATAAATAAATCTCCACATAAATAAATATAGATTTGCTTTCGATGTTGAGCTTTTAAATATTCCGTCTTAGTTGCCTTTTACACCCGGAGTAGGAAACGAACCAGGGTTGTGCTGATTACCGTTGAAGGAGCTGTTGCAGAACCATCGGTTGCGATCGAGTGGTTGAGGGCGAGGAGTCTTCGTAAAACCTGGCAGAATACCCGACGGTGGTACGGTCAAAAGGAGGTAACTTTTACGGTGATGTTTTATAAGTTCTGTACGGAAGCATGCTGGGCCTGATATGGTCGTGATGGACTATTCCCATGAATAGAATACTAAAAATAGAACTATTTAATCTATTGGGGTAAATTTGCAATTTTATAAAAGATGGAACCATTTCTTATAAATAAAAGAAGGGATATTTTAGTAATAGAAGGTTGTGTTTGAGCACTACTCTACTGCTCAGCACCTTATTTCCCGGTTAGACAGAAGAAAAAAAAAATAAACGGCGAACATTTAACGGGATTGAAAAGCGTTCTCAAAGTTGATCAGTGTTTAGTATATAATTTTACCTTTAAAGAGCATTACTAGGTCTCAGATTCTTTTATAAACATATAACTTGTACTTCCTACATAAAACTTCACATTTCTCATTCTTGCTGTTTTGTGGTGTAAATTCGCCAAAACAACAGAATCTTGAATTATGCTCTTTCTTTTGAACTTCAATCGTTTTCTCATTTTGGAAAAAAAATAAATTCCACTTTTTCTATGATCCATAACTAAAGTAAAACTCGCAAATATACATAACTAAACTGCTTGCTCTTTCATATGCAGGCAGCAGGTAATGACAGTCCATATAGAGGAAGGGAGAGCACAGTTTGGGGTGTTTCCCTGGCTATCTCGGGTATGCAAAAGCAACTCATTAAGAGCTTTTCACATTCCATAGTAACCTTTGTTAAGCTTTTCAAAAATTCTGTTAAATGTATTTGACTTTCTATTGGTCAAAGAGTGTATGTCTACGTAGAAATACGCTAATTAGTTATTGTGATACTCAAATTGATTATAGATCTATTGGAGTTAACACCTCATTCACCTGCAATATCTTATTTGTCGCTGACCTCTTAAAATCGAGATTTGGTGCTGATGGGGTAATTTATGATTGGTCCAATACATTCTGTATTGGGCCGGCCCATAAGCGCATCGAATTGAAAGAATTCGATGCGCGCATCGAATCCACAAAAGATGCGTATGTTATTGGGCCAGCCCATTAGCGCATCGAATTGCCCTTATTCGATGCGCGCATCGAACATGCACGATTCGATGCCCCTTTCTATATTGGTTAGTGGGTCCCATGGGACGGGTTCTATAAATAGCCCGTCCCCTTGAGCTCTGTGCAAGTTTTTGGGGAAGATAACCACCTTGACACGTCAGCATAGAACCATCTATCATTCGACACGCCTCGGATCGAATCGCCCTAATTCGACACGCAATTAAAGAGTGTATTTCCGTTCGAGACGCAAAATACGCATCGAATTTGATATCCATTGTAAGCATCGAATTCGATACCCTCCAGAACAACATTGAACCAGCGGTGCTTGATCCGCATCGAACAAAGTCATTCGACACGTCAGCATCGAATACCTACGATTCGATACGCTACATTTATCTTGTAATTCATTTATTCTATCTTATAAGCTTGTAAAAAGTGTTCCGGACCAAGCTAGTCCGTTAATAAAGTTGGATAGCATTGTTTTGATCTCATTTTGTAATCTTTTACTGTGTTCTATTACCGTGACGAAATAAGACCAAAATATTAGCGCCGTCTATGGGAACACAAAATTTATTAGTTTATTAGGCAGTATGTCTAGAATTACCAGATCTCAGAGTAAAGCTCTAGAAGGAAATACCACAGAAGCAGGACAGAATACACCTGAACGAATCATGCAAGATATCGCGGGACCATCAATAGTACCCGCAGTAGGGCCAACTCCAGCAAGGAAAGAGAATCAAGTACCTCAAGGTGAAAAAGGTACCTGCCGTTGAAGCAAATGCAACTGGAGCAACAACAACGAGTGCCTCAATTCCAGACAATTTGAAAAATGAATTAATGGCAATGGTGAAAGCCGTTGTGGCTGAAGTACTGACTCCAGCGCTACCAGTTTTCATACCATCCCCAGCTGAACATCCGGAAGCCTTAAGAGAACAAGGATATGTTGCTCGGATGAAAAAGGGAAAGGAGAAGGAGAAATCCCAGCAAGATGGCAGAAGAAGCAGACATGTTTCGGAGGAAACAAAAAGCAAGGGAAAATCCTCCCGAGATCAACAAGGAAAGAAGTTAGCGTCAGTTGAGGTACAATCAAGAAAACATCTTGAAAAGAAAGAGAGGGAGAATGAAGCAGAACGTGCTACTGAACGAAGAAGAAGAGAAGAAAGGAGACGTTCAGAAAGTCATGATTCTAGAAGGGAACGAAATGAGGAAGAGGACCAAAGAGAAGAACTGCGAAGAAGAAGAAATAGAGATGACAGAAGACATTCAGAGGGTCATGATTCACGGGGTGAACATGATAGAGTGGCCAGGGATAAAGAAAGGATGGAGAAAGGAAAAGCTACAGTTGAGGTTCAAGCGGTACAAGAGAACAATACTTATAGCCGCAGTCCATTCTGTCAAGAGATAGAGTCGGAAATCTTGGGACAGGGAGATAAGCTCCCGGAATTGAAAACGTATGATGGGAAGACTGATCCCCGAGATCATCTTTTCCAGCTAGATAGGAAGTTGTCCCTTTTCGGTTTTAAAGACAATATCCAAGCCAGGATATTTGCAACAACTCTTTCGGGAGTAGCTGTGGATTGGTTTAATCGCATTCCACCAGGAGTGATCAAAAGCTACATCCAACTCAGGAAAATGTTTGAAGACCAATTCTCTAGTCAATCCAGACTGGTTCTGGATCATTCCCATCTCTACACAATGAAGCAAGAAACTAATGAAAGTCTAAAGAACTTTATGAAACGCTTTAATACGGAGCTATTAAGGATTGATAGCCCGTCAGGAGAAATGATTGCGAGCATACTTTTTCGGGCAACCACCAACACAATGTTCGGGGGGGATCTACTCAGACGATAGCCCGCCACTATTGAAGAGATTAATAAAATAGCACAAGAGGTGTTTCATTTCGAGGAAATGATGGCGACTAAGGTACCTGTTGTTACAATTGTGAAAGAGAAGGAAAGAGGCAGAGAAGAGCACAATCATAACAATTACAATAATAGAAATAAAAATTACAAAAGGGACAGTTCGCCTAGAAGGTACACCCCACTAAATGCTCACATCATGGTAGTGTTTGGGGCAGCAAAGAGAAAAGGATGGTTGAAGGATCCCAGACCAATGAGAGAGTCCAAGGCAACGATGTACTCAAATCAATTCTGCCAATACCACAATCAGAAGGGGCATAATACCGAGGAGTGTATAAATTTGAAGGATGAAATTGAACGGACGGCAAACTTGTGTAGTTTGTCAAGAAGGTGCAAGAACAAGAAAACAATTTCAACCGAAAGAGAACTCCATCTCCTAGGAAAGATAAGCAGAGGGCAATTGATGAACCGCAACTTTTCCAATACCCCCAGATTGAGGATGGGAACGCCAGAAGAGGCATGATCAATATGATATCAGGAGGACCAGGGGAAGCAGATTCTACCAATGGTCGAAGAAAGATCATAAGGCTTGTTGAAGTAGATAACTTTGTTCATATGGCCAATATGTTGAGAATTGAAGAAATGCCACATGAAGAGATCACATTCTCCACGGCAGACCTACGGAAACTAAGTGCACAGGCCATGCAGATGTCCAATCTAAACTGCCCTTTGGTGATAACTGTTGATATAGCTAATTTTGGAGTCACAAAAATGCTTGTGGACCATGGAAGTTCCGTAAATGTGTTGTTCAACTTTACATTGGCTAAAATGGGATTGAACAATCAGGCACTAGAACCGGTGAGAACGTCACTTCATGGTTTTGGAGGTCCAGCGATAGTGCCGCTAGGAATGATCAAACTACCAACCTCATTGGGGACAGCGCCAAAGAGAACGACAATGCTGGAGAACTATGTAATCGTTGACATGCATTTTGCTTACAACGGAATCATAGGAAGACCGGTATTGAATGCATTTCGAGCGCTACCATCAACCTACCATCAAATGATAAAATTTCCCACCATTGCCGGCACGGGAGAACTCATTGCGGATCATATCGAAGGTTGGAAGTGTTATGTAAATTTGCTCCGGACGCGGCCGCAACAAGAAGATAACGCAGCAGTAGCATTGGCTCCAAGGCAAATGGAGCATATCGATTAAATATTATGTTTCAATTTACAAGCATTTTTAGCATTTTGAATATTTTGAACAGGTTTTTATTCGTTCTCTCTGCTATGACACGCATGAGGGACAAAAATGTATGAACTTAAAACAGGTACCCCAAACCATGGATCTGGAGGACAGCACTGGAAGTCAGGCAAATGAGCAATGACCCAAGCTCAGTTCTATTTATATAATCTAACTTGGATTATTCAAAGGAGATTACGTCTAATTATTTGGTTTGCATAAATTTTATCTACTATGCATAATAAAATCTATGCAGGACTGAAGAATTAGAAGAACGGAGACTCTGCCCCAAAGTGGCACGAGATACCGATTAAAGCTCAAGACAAAAGGGACGGAAACCCTGCCCCAAAGTGGCACGAGATACCGAAAATCCCTAAAGAAATTAGAAGAACGGAGACTCTGCCCCAAAGTGGCACGAGATACCGATTAAAGCTCAAGACAAAAGGGACGGAAACTCTGCCCCAAAGTGGCACGAGATACCGAAAATCCCTAAAGAAACTAGAAGAATGGAAACTCTGCTACAAAGTGGCATGAGATACCGAAAGAAGTCAGAAGTGACAAAAGGGACGAAAACTCTATCCCAAAGTGGCACGAGATACCGAAAATCCCTAAAGCAAAAAGAAGGGCGAAAGCTCTGCCCCAGAGTGGCATGAGATACCAACAATCACTAGGGTGACCAGAAGAAAGGAAATTCTGCCAAATATGTTATGAAATACTATAATTTCCAAAGAATGCAAGGAAGGGACATACATTCTATACTACAAGACACTCAGAATGTCAAGAACTACGAATTGAAACAAACAATCCTATCCAGAATGACAAATATCACCGCGACAGGAGACAGACACTACGAATAACATTGGTAAACAATTTTCATTGAACAACAGTGAACCAACATGTTGCCAAAATAAAGTAAAGAATGTAAATGAGAAATTGAAATAAAAGGCAACATATATGAGCATAATAAATAATTAAACAACTCAAGACAAACATTTGAAAATGTGATTGTGCTAAGCATAAAATGTTTGAGCTGATAAAAGCGACGCAACGCCATGCACGAATTGAATTTAGGATAAAAATTGTTCATAAACAAGGAAATATAGAACAGCCTTAGCAGCATTTAGGTATCTTCTTCATCCTCATATGAGGGATATGGTTCAGGCCTATCCAGCGGTGGTGATAATCCTCCGAGAATGAGATCCTCCTTCTCTAGCAGTGAGGCGAACTCATCAGGTTCTGTAGGCTCAGAAGTTTGACGAGGTGGCAATTTTTCTCGATTTGGCCCTAGGGACAGGTCTAACCATTCTGGTTTGAAACCGCCACGAACATACTTACTGCATAAAACTGATGCACAGTTAGAACCTGAGCATTCTGAGCCTCGAGCTGACCTCGACGAGAGCAGATTTCTCGAAAGGTGCTTCTTTGGAGAAACTCTTCAGCTATCTCCATTTTCCGCTGAGGAGTAACCTATCAGAAAAATATATATTAATATGAAAAAAGATATGGGAGGTGAAACGCCATGAAAAGGAATGTATATTACCTCTTTCATACCGCGCAGATAACCGTTGAGATCGGCCTTATGGGCTTCTTCTTTAGCTGCACCCACTTCCAGCTTAAGCTCAGTGATTTGCTTATTAAGCTCTTCCTTGAGCGTCTCAGCCTCCTCCCTTGCCTTTTTAGCTGCCTCCCTGTCAGCATGAGCCTGCGCAGCATAATCTTTGACCAGTTGCAGAGCTTTCTCCTTGTCATCAAGGGCAGTCTGTAAAACAGAGCCATCACCACCGCTGGTTGTCTCCCAAAATTCCATCAGGGCCGAGAACATGGTGTCTACGAAACCTCCCACCTAATAATTAATGAGCAGTTAGATCACAATTTACAAAGTCAATTCAAAGAAAATAAAACTCAAATGAGGAAATTATTACCGCTGTTAGCAAATGCAGCGTGTTCCGTTCCACCCTTTTCCTTTCTTTGGCAGAGATTGGGAGAGCAACTGCGAGACCAGGCATTAATGCCCTCAAATGCTCGATGGCTTCGAACTCTGAGATCTTGTACCCAGCAGCCCGAGCTCGAGGACCTTGGCTAGGCCCAACTCCTGCACTCGGCTCGGCTACATTGCCCGGAGCATTAGAAGCACTGGGCCTGCTTGATTGGCCGACTGGTGGAGCAGCCCCTCTGGCATGTGACCGGTTCTGAGGCATTTTCCTTTTCTTGCGTTAGTTGCCGACTTGGGCATCGTCGCCTGTTCCAACCGCCATGCTTTCTGACGCCTCAGTGCCACCCTGCACATTCTCTAGGTTATCCCTCAACATGTCCTCAAAAAGATCAATTGTTGGATCATCAGCAATGGCAGAAGAACCACCAGCAAGGTTTTTCTTCCCTTTACTCTTTCTCTTCCGTGGAGGAGAAATTTCAGGCACAATGTTTGGGCTGGGAGCTCGCCAGATCAGCAGCAACAGTTCGATTCATTCTTGCGTGTCGAGTCATGAAGTACTTGGCTGCAATAAAGATAAATCGTTAGAATCATAACATGCATAAGTCAAAAATACCAAAAGAGTTATGCAATTATACCGAGAGTCATCCTTCCGGTATATTCCACAGGGGATAAACCAGCTAGTGAGAGGACTCGATGTTCGATTAGTTTTTTAACATCAAATTGATGTTCTCGAACTAAGTTCGGAATAAACTCGCAGTCCCATAAGGTTATAGAAACACCGGCAGGTATCATTACCCTTGACCCGGTATACCAGTCCCAGCGGTACCCCTTAAACTCGCCTTTATAACTTTCTGCGATATAAAAATATCGTCTTTTCCAATCTTTCCCATAACCAGTTGCTCCACCATTTAGAAACTTGCGGTGTGTTTGGGCTTTAACATGATAAAATCCCTCTTCACGCCTCGCAATTTCAAACAACGCATAAAACTCGTTTGGACTTTGTGGTTGGCGCAGCGCCTTCATGACAATGATAAAACCAATTAAATTGCCATAAGAGTTCGGTGTGAGTTGGGCGGGCACGACACCTATTTTTCTAAGAAGCCATCTAAGCTCATAAGGGATAGGAAAGCGAAGACCATTTAGGAGTTGACCGACAAAAACAGTCATATGCCCGGGCGGTGGGGTGTGCATCCGATCATTCGGCCCGGGGAGGACAATCCTATACTTATCCGGTATATCGAAATTTACACGAAGCTCCCTACGACTATGTTGAAGACGAGATATATATTGATTGTAGGCCATTCCGGGGACCTCGACACGATCGTCGAACTCCCTATTAATATAATCTACGTCCTCTTCACCTTCGCTTGGAGCGCGGTTATCCTGATAGGATGGCGAGGACGGATCATCACTGTCCATTTCGGGCACTATTGGGTCAATACTTGCAACAGGGCTACTACCCGCAGGAGAGTCAACCGTTACGGTGTCAATTAATTCATATACATCTACTTCGACTCTGCTCGGGTCTGCGGGAGCACTCGAAGGGTTCCCCTTATTAATAGAACTAGAGCTAGAGCCAGTACTCGACTCACTCCCAGAAGTGGATTCACCGCTCACCATCTTTGACGAGTATGAACTGAAATAAATTAAAAAGGAGGCTGACTAAGGATGAACACGTCACTTAACACTCTAGCGCATCACTCAAACATACATAACATGAACTTGATAAAAGAAATAACTTAGCAAATAAAAGCAAAAATTTTACCTTGATCGAATTTTCGATAGAAAAAGCTTTTGCTTGATTAAAAATATCCTAAACAAGAGAGAAACAAGTTAAAAATGCACATCTAAACACTTAACAAGAGAAAAGGCACAATTTTAACGCATCGAATCATCCCAATTCGATGTTGATCGCATCGAATCGGTGAACGTTCGATATGGTTCGCATCGAATGATGCAAATTCGATGCGTCTCACCTGAAGAGCGCGATATGTTGGCTGAGAAATGAGCTCCTCATGGTAGTGTTCCCTGTATATAGATAGCACCCGGCCCATCAGGCCCAGTTGAGGGACCGCATCGAATAACCGCATCGAACAAGCATAATTTGATGCGCGCTATTTCACGCATTGAATTGCAGATATTCGAGGCGTCAGATTAACATTCATAAGACCACTGGGAACAGCTCCGAACTATATTACGAATAGGAATATCCCAAATCAGTAAAATAATTGATAATATGACCGAAATTTTGAATATGTGCGGCGAAGACCGTTCAGAGCAATCCCAAATATAGTTTTAAAGTTTGGAAGACGATCTCCACGTTAATATCGTCTCCCAAACTGGGGGGACTATATGATGGGGGTAATTTATGATTGGCCCAATACATTATGTATTGGGCCGGCCCATAAGCGCATCGAATTGAGAGAATTCGATGCGCGCATCGAATCCACAAAAGATACGTATGTTATTGGGCCAGCCCATTAGCGCATCGAATTGCCGTTATTCGATGCGTGTATCGAACATGCACGATTTGATGCCCCTTTCTATATTGGTTAGTGGGCCCCATGGGATGTGTTCTATAAATAGACTGTCCCCTTGAGCTCTGTGCAAGTTTTTGGAGAAGATAACCACCTTGACACGTCAGCATCGAACCATCTATCATTCGACACACCTCGGATCGAATCGCCCTAATTCGACACGCAATTAAAGAGTGTATTTCCGTTCGATACGCAAAATACGCATCGAATTTGATATCCATTGTACACATCGAATTCGATACCCTCTAGAACGACATTGAACCAGCGGTGCTTGATCCACATCGAACAAAGTCATTCGACACGTCAGCATCGAATACCTACGATTCGATACGCTACATTTATCTTGTAATTCATTTATTCTATCTTATAATCTTGTAAAAAGTGTTCCGGACCAAGCTAGTCCGTTAATAAAGTTGGATAGCATTGTTTTGATCTCATTTTGTAATCTTTTACTGTGTTCTATTACCGTGACGAAATAAGACCAAAATGCTAAAGGAGTGATCTAACCAAACGTTCACAGTATAAACAAACTATTGTCACTTCTGCTGTTCAACTGATGTTCTTTTTCCTTTTCCATTTATTTTTATACTCGTACTTTCAAATACGTTCTTCCAGCCTACTCTACCCCAAGTCAAGGGCTGCTTTTGACCAAATCTAAAATGAAAAAAAAAATCATATCCAAGCAACTTATTGGAGTGAATTGTCAAAATAACACATTCTACAAAATTTATTGTCAAAATAACACTCTCAAAATTATTTGTCAAAATAACACACTCTTGCTATATGTGCAGAAAACTAAATGTCAAAATTGCTGGAGCAATTATTATTTGGCATAAGGCTAAATATAATTTTTAGAAATTGGAATTGAGTCCAATTGATATTATAGCAACTTGGGTTTAATGGTGTGAATTGTATTGGCTTAAGGAGAAGCTAATTGGTGAGATTTTATTTATATAAATAAGATTTCTATCTAATAAAAATCAGATTTGAATTGAGAATTCAAACCACACCTAAATGCTATAATAATGAATTAAAATCACCCCTTAATGGCTTGGTTGTTACATGAAATATTTTCTATATAAAAGGGCCTTTGCGCAAAGGAGAAAAGCATCAAGCAAAAACATATCATTTCACATTTGCATACATATACAATTCAGAGTTTTGCAAAGTACTGTTGTGTTCATAAGTGAAAAACAGTATAGCCCTTCACTTGCTGTTTATTTGTGTGTGGACGTTGTACCTTGGGAGATCTCTTCCTCACGAGGGCTTGAAGGATAGCCGGGGAATTCGATCTTAAGGGGAGAAGGCTTGCTTTCAACTCGTCCAAAACCATTTTCAATCCGGTCGTTCACTGTTTCTTCGGTAAACTTTATTAATTTTCATATGTATCTTTTTTAGAAATCAATATACACATTATTTCTCGTCGTTATTTATTTATTATTGTTATACGTTTGCGACGCATACCAACAATCTTAAGATCGAATCTCATGTTTATCATGCGTTGCACATAGAGGTGGTTTTAATTTCTGGAATATGTTCATATGCTTTATATCTAAATGTTTATGTTCTTGAGCTACTAATGTGTTTTGTGATTTCAGAGAATACTATGTCCAGATGTGGAGATTAATATTTACAGTAACAGATCAAGTATCTATATTTGTTTCCTGTTAACTTATTTTCCTGCAGGTTTATGTGTTTATATTCTCTGTTGTAGTGTTCAAAGGCTTAAAGTTGTTTTCTAAAATGGAATTAGCAAGCTTGAGTTTCTGGTTTTGAGTAAAAGTTTTAACATTCTGGTTTTCCAAAATAGTTTGTAGTGATATCAAGATGTTTTCTTTTACCCTGTTAAGCATAGTATATGTTCTGTTTTTATCAAGCTGGCTTTTGTCTTAAAATTGAGTGTTGTTGGTCTTTTCAAAATTTTAGTATTCCAACAGTTTTGGTTTGGTGTTCAAATTGTTTATTTTCAGCAGTTTTGTTTTCTGTTTCTGGTTTCAAATTCCAAAGTGGAGCAGTTTTTCAAAAATAAAATTTTGGTTGCTAGTTCTCGGATTCGAACTCTACACCTCTACCATATGCATGGCCGTCCGTTACCATTGTGCTAAATTAATTTTGTGAATTAATTGATTCGTTATATATTTATTGCTATTTTATTCTGTGAATTTAATTGTGATTTTAAAAAACCGTAACTGCTGAGAATCGAACCCGAGTTCCTTTGTTTGCCAGCTGTTATCATTACCATTTGAGCGTTATGGATCTTGTGTGTTAAGTGGTTCGGTTACATATTCAATGCATGCTATAAATTCGTTGTTAATTTAATTCGCTGAGCATATTTCTAAATTAAAAAATATTTTCCGCTGGAATTGAACCCGCGACCTGCGTATGAGTTTTCTGTGCTCTTACTGTTAGACTAAGAGTTATTATTAGTAAAAGCACGCGTTACAGTTTTATTATAATTACTGCTGAGATGCTGTTAATTATTTCAAAATTCTTAATTCCAAAACGTTTTGACTGGATTCGAACCAGTGGCCTATGCATGCGTCTCTTTGCTCCTTACCATTAGTCTGAGAAGTATTTTGTGTTAAAAGCATGCGTTATTCTGTACTAATAATAACTGATATGCTGCAGTAAATTATTTTGTTTAAGTCACTGTTCATGCGTTAAGATAATGATTTGGTGAAGCAAAAAAAAAAATTAAAAAAAATCTGTGATTAATTATGATAAATTTGTTCTGTGCCTTGTGAAATAATTCTAAAGTGTGAGACTTTTTTGAACTATTTAGATATGGCCGGTGACAATACATCCACCAATGATGGCATCGAGACTTCCTCGAAAGCGGGCGGCACTGAGGCTGGCACGCAACACCAGGCGAGCGGTATTGAGGCCGTTGTTTTGGCGGTCTTAAGGAACATCTCAATACCATACACTCATTCGGAGAAACCGGAGAAGTTCAAAGGCTCGAACTTCAAACGCTGACAACAAAAGATGCTCTTCTTCTTGACGACACTCAATCTGACCAAGTTTCTCAAGGAGGAAAAACCAAAAGAAGATCGTGAGGATCCTTTCTCCGTTGAAAAGATGGAAATTTGGTCCAATGGCGATTACATTTGCCGTAATTACGTGTTGAACTCACTTGATGATTCTTTGTTCAATGTGTACTCCCCAAAGGAGAGCGATCGAGAGCTTTGGTCTTCGTTGGAAACGAAGTACAAGATTGATGATGTCGGGGCTAAGAAATTTGTGGCCGGATGTTTCCACGAGTACCGGATGGTCGATGGGAGAAGTGTGGTGGAACAATGCGAAGAATTGCAATTGATTTTCCACGAATTGGCGACGGAAGGAATGTCTCTACCCGAACCTTTCGAAGTGGCAATGGTGATTGAAAAATTACCACCCTCATGGAAGGAGTTCAAGAGCTATCTCAAGCACAAGCGAAAGCATATGGGGCTTGAGGATCTTGTTTCTTCTCATTTTTTCTTCTCTTCTTCCATAATTCCAGTAGTTATTTTCTAATTTTCACCCCCAAAATTCTATAAATACAATGTCTGTGTTATTCATAATTCATCACTACAAACTACAATATCTCAACTAAATTTATCTCTAACTCATTTTTTCTTCTCTTCTTCATCTCTATAATCTTCAAATCCCCATCTTCAATTCTTCAACACCACTTCAAATCTTCAACGCCATCTTCAATTTGTGCGTAATCGCGGCACAATTTTTTTTGTAACTTTATTCTAATTTAGAAATCAAAATAATCGAATTCCAAAATGTACTGAAAAATTCGAATATGTGTGGCGGTAATATTATTACAACCTCGCTTATTTAAAATTTTCAGAAACGAATGGAGTGCGTATTTTCGCATTCCATGCTTTTCCGAAATATTTAAATTTAATGTGGCGGTAATAATTTTACCGCCACATATTCGAATTTTTTGAAAAGACATGAAATGCGAAAACTCGCATTCCATGGTTCACCACGCGTATTTGTACGCTTGTACAATATACGCGTACCATGGAATGCGGATTTTTGCATTCCACACTTCCACGCGCATTGAAATACGCTTTGTTGCATTCCATGAGTTGACCATTAGAGAATCGAATATTTCGGATTCCATTAGTTTTGGAATGCGTAAATGCATTCTAATTTCTTTAGGAAACAAGCTTGTAAATTGCAACCCGTGGAATGCAGTTGTCTGGATTCTATATCCGTTTAGAATCCAAATGTGGACTTGTAGAATGCGAATATGTTGTAAAAAATATCCAACACCTTTACTTTTTCTTCTTTTTTTTTTCTTCAAACATTTTTTCTAACTTTTCAAACTCTTTTATTTCTTCAAAAAATACCCAACACAATCACAAAAAACCAAACACATGTACTTATTCTTCAAATAAATTCAACACTTGGCGATGTGAAATTCCAGCATGATGGCATCAATTATGGTAGTGAAAGTGACGCAAGATTGTGGCGATGTGAACATCGCCACATGAGCAATGACTCAAGCCAGTGAGAGTTTGAAAATTTGCTGACGAAGGTTGTTACCTTAGTGGTGTTGAAGCTATGCATGGTTTCAACGGACCTTGAAGCATGAAGAAGTTCAAGGACTGGTAATTCCAGAGTTAAATGGACTGGCTATGACGGTGATGACATTGATGAATGTGATGGAGGTCTTGGTTAGTGAGAGCAGTCCGGGTGGTTCAGTCTCCAAGTGGGAGATTGCTAGGGTTGTGGAGCCTAAACAATGACGAGGGTGTACTAAAATTTAAGACTGAAGCATCGTAGCGCGATGGGAGGGAAACCTGAGAGCAACGCTATCAAAGGAGGAACGTGATAGAGCTTCGCATTAGAAAGGCAACTACGTGTGGTGTAACAATGATCACACAGACACACTTGAGACTCGATGTGGCGTGATCGCACCTAACAGTTTTTGGCCCATCTCGATTTTGATGCCATATCAGCTATAAATATGTAATTTAGACGATTTTGTAGAATGCGACGGCTAAGAGAGAGAGAGAGAGAGAGAGAGAGAGAGAGAGAGAGAGAGAGTTTATTGTTGTGAATTTATCGCTTTTTCGTGTGGTGTGAATCTCGTTCATTGTTATATTTCGTGTGGTGTGAATTTATCCGTTCGTGGGTCTGTTGTTGTTATTTGTTGTTCGTATATTTTATATTGCACAACAATTTATGGGTGATTAACCAAGTTATTAACGGTTGAACTATTTTATGTTATATACAACTAATCATACAAAGTTGTTATAATTCGCTCATCCAAAACATATATATATATATATGTCATATACAACTATTTTATGTAAGTACATATGTCATTATGCTATTTAATTAGTATCCCATCCAAAACATATATATATATATATATACATAGTCATTACATACATCATCAATATAATTAGTTAGAAGTGTCAGTATGAATTGTTCCTTTATATGACCCTCAATGGCCGGGCGGTCGCTAATGACTAGTACCTAGAATCTGTGACCGCCTGGCAGTCGCAGATGACTATGAATGTTATTTTCAACCATCCGACGATCGTAGATGACTATGAATGTCATTTGCAACCGCCCGACAGTTGCAGATGACTATGATTGTCATTTGCAATAGTCCGACGGTTGCAAATGACTATGATTGTCATATGCAACTGCCCGGTGGTCGCATATGATTATGAATGTCATTTGCCACCCCTTGGCAGTCGCTATAGCTTGCAACCGCCCATCAGTCACAACTAGGTGGTTGCAAAGACAGGCATTTCTTGTAGTGGATGTCCATATGAGATTCAGTTTATAGTGTGTCATCTGAAGAACGAGAGGGTGTTGCAAGAATTAATAGTTCATTGTCGCCCTTGTAAGAATATAAGTGATTTAGAGAAATAATCTGTGCTCCCAATCGACTCTAGTTGTATTAGCTAGTTGTTGTCCGATTTTACGGAGTCTTTTGTCCTCCAACTCTGGTGTTATTTCTGTCTTGACACTGTCATTGGGAAGATTTCCATCAGTCGACCCTTGCGGGGCTAGCATTTTCCCCTCGTTGTCGAACTGGATATCGAGCTTTTTGCCATCAGTCAACCCTTGCGGGGCTAGAATTTTTCCCGTATCATGAAGGTTATTAATCGCATTGACCTCTTAGGCTGGATCTGCATGTAAGGAAGCTAGGTAGCATGCCTATGCATCTTTATAGTCTCCATGGACTTCACCGGCACCACTCTCGGTGGGGAACATGAGATTTTGGGGGTATGTTGAGATCGCTACCTTATAATCATTCAGGGAGGGCGATCAATGATGATTTTGTACGTGAATGGTGTATCAATCACAAGGTGCTCTAGATTATGAGTCCTTCTTTTAGGAGAGATTCCAAAGGAGGTTAGTAGTATAACTGTACCAACGACGTAGGTTTTGGATCCACCAAAATCGAAGAGTGGCGTAACCATTACTTTTGTATGAGTATCGCTGAGATTTATTTGATCTAGTGCATCTAAAGACATTATCGATCATGATTTGATGTTGTAGTTGGCAAAATCAAAGGTCACCACAAGAGGACAATTCAAGCTTGCTGCTTCCATTTTTGGTGGATAAGTTTTTCCTCGCCCGCCTTATCAAAGGTGACAGCATCCTCAATTGTTTCAATCATCGTGACTGCACGGGTCACACTTTGATATAAATTATGTGCCAAGTTGCGCGAAACTCTTTCGCGTGCCTTATTGGAATCTCCGCCCGTTGGTCCTCCAGAGATCATATCAACGTCGTTTAGCTTCAAAGTGTGTGAGTGCCTCGTCTTCTACCAATTTGGTGAAATATTCAACCGCTACAAGGAGGAACTTCTTTTATCCTTTCGCTATTGGGAAGGGGCCCACTATGTCAATTCCCCATTGATCGATGGGGCATGTGATCTCTAAAGGTCGCATCAAAACCGCAGGCCTGTGAATGAGTCTTGCATGGTATTGACAATTTTCATAACTTCGACAATATAGAGTCGCATCATTTCGTAGTGTTGGCTAGTAGTATCCTTGCCTTCGTATTTTTTGGGCCAAAGCTCTCCCACCAGAGTGATTATCACAACTTCCTGTGCGTCTCTCCCACAAAATATACTGAGTGTCTACTAGGGATATGCACCTCAACACCCTCGAATGATCGTTTGTAAAGTTCGCCCTGATAGATGGTGAATCTGTAGGTATTATATTTGAGACGCCTTTGTGCATTAACATCCTCTGGTAGCGTCCCTTTTGAAAGATACTGGAAGATTTCATCCTTCTAGCAAGGAGTGTGTGCAATAGGAAAAACAAATTAAACATCAGCCCAAACTTTGCTTGCTTTAGTGATACCAATGGCAGGCCTTGTGGTGGCCAATAGCGTAACACGCTTCTCAACATAATTATCCGACGAGCTTGCAAATTTTGACATTGCATCCGGCTTGGTATTCTTAGATCTCGGGACCTGGGTTAGGTTGAATGTAGTGAACTCTGAAGCCAATTCTTTCAGCTTTGCCAAATAGAAGACCATCGTTTCCTGTTTTACCTCAAAAAATCCTGAGAAGTGGTTTGCCACTAGCTGCGAATCTCTAAAAACCTCTAGGTGGTCCGAGCATAGAGTTTTCGCCATCCTTACCCCTGCTAGAATCGCCTCATATTCTGCCTCGTTGTTCGTTATTGGGAAGTTTAGACTTATGGCAAAGTCAAATTCCCTTCGATCTCGAGAGATCAAGTGGATTCTTGTGCCTCCACCATTTTTCGTTGAGGACCCATCGACATGGAGCAGCCATGCTGATTATCATGAACTGGGACCCAGACCCTGGGCTATAGTAAAGATGTGGTTTCATGAATGATCTAGGATATTGCCTAATGTCTCTGCCATAAAGTCCGCCAGGACATGTGCTTTGATGGCGGTATGTGGGCGATACTCAATACCGAATTCACTTAATTCAATTGCACATTTCACCAGTCTTCCTGAAGTCTCTGGGCTTGCCATAATCTGGCGGAGTGGTTTATCTGTGATAACTGTTATGGGATACGACTGAAAGTACGGTTTCAACTTCAGTGCTGTTAGGACAATCGCCAACGCAAATACTTCTATCTGTAAATAATTTCTCTATTCGCCGTGAAGTACGCGACTAACGTAATGTATGGGAGACTGCTTGCTAGCCACCTCTTTGGCCAGAACTATACTGATGGCATTGGTTGAGACTGTGAGGTACAGGTAAAGCATCTCCCCTGGCTCAGGTTTTGCCAGTAATGGTGGGTCCATCAAATATCTTTTCAACTGCGGGGAAGCCATTTTGCATTCTTTGAAAGTCAGTTGCCTTCTTCAATACCTTGAAGAAAGGAAGGATTTTCTCTGTCCATGTTACAATGAATCACCCTAACGCCGTTATCCATCCTTCCAAACATTGGACGTAGCGCACGGATCGTGGGGAAGGTAGACTCATTACTGCCTGAATTTTATCGGGGTTGGCCTCTATCCCCCGGTCATTAACCATATACCCTAGAAATTTCCCTATTGGGACGCCGAACATGCATTTCTTGGGGTTGAGTTTCATTTCATAGTTCGTCATTTTGCTCAATGATTTCTCCAGGTGCCTCACATGATCATGCGCCTTTAGGTTCTTGATTAACATGTCGTCCACATATACTTCCATTGACTTTCCGATCAATTCGTAGAACATCTTTGCGACCAATCTCTGAAATGTCGCTCCTGCATTTCTCAAACCAGACGGCATCACGGGGTGGAAATATACGCCAGTGTCGGTGACAAAAGCTGTCTTAAGTTGATCTTCTGTTGCCATGAAAATCTGATGGAAACCACTCTTCGCGTCCACGAAGCTGAACAGTGCGCACCATGCCGTTGAGTCCACCAATAGGTCTATTCTTGGTAGTGGGAAAGTATCTCGCGGGCAGTGCTTGTTCAGGTCCGTATAATCTACACACATCCTTCATTCAGCCGCCTTCTTCAGGACTAGGACGATGTTACTAAGCCATTAGGAGTAGCGTATTTCAAAAATGTGTCCTGCCTTAAGCTTCTCCACAACTTCCTTTTCTGTTGCCTCATTCTTTTCCTTACTAAAATTTCTCTTCTTTTGTCTCACCGACTTGGCCCGAGGGTCAACATTTAACCTGTGTACAATGATTTTTGGATCGATGCCCGTCAGATCCGAATCGCTCCATGCGAATATGTCATCATTTCTTCTCAAACATTCTATCAATGCAGTGCGTATGTCTGGTGCCATCGTTGCCCCGATCTGCAAGACACACTCCGGGTGCGCCGGATCAATCCCAATGATAATGAAGTCCCTCACAGGCTCCATCTTGGGTTCATTTTGGTAAGGGAGGATCGCTTTTTCTCTTTTAACGAGTTTGCATGTCGGTTCAGTTTTTGATCTCTTCCTATCTTTGTTAGTATTGCTTCTCTTCTTCTTCTGGTCCAATTCTTTTGCGTTTCGCGACCTCTTCATTCTTAAGATATCCTGTGAGCCTCCAATCTTGAGAACTAAAGTTTCCCACAGACAGCGCCACTAATTTGACAATAGATCGTATATATATGAATGAGTCGGTTACAAGTGTGTTACAACGAGTCTATCTCAAATTATGTCTCCTATCACAGACTATAGGATGACTTTGGTCTGCAACTCTGGTGCTCGAGGTCGAGGTCCCGTAGGATGATCTTCTCTATATCAATGATGGTGTTAAGAGTATATCGAATATAATGTCGAGGATACGTCGAGTAATATGTCGGGTATTATGTCGAATGATATGTCAGGGATTATGTCGGATTTGACATGTGGTGTTATGTCGAATCCTGCGCTATGCGATATGTCGAAATATATGTCGGAGGTTATATCGAATATGGATATTCGATATTGGCGGGTTAATCTAGGTGATAAATATCTATTTGTTCTCGGTATGCGGGACGCGATATTTATAGAGGTTGTATTGTACTATGTCGAATGTGAACTTTGACATATATGCCGGGAGTGATCCTCGATATATTCGATAATGAGCCTAGCTTGTGGGCAAGCCCAATACGGGAAATATTTCTATCAAGTAGAGACAAAGAAAGGTCCAAGGAGACGGAAAAAGTTCGTTTGTCCGGCAGGGATAGGCGGAAGGAGCAAATCAATGACCGAGATAATTATAATAATGCTGGTCACGATAAACTACAGAAGGATAAAGAAAGGGATCAGAAAGAGCTTAGGAAGAGCAGTAGAGAACGAGAAAAAAAAAAAAGAGAAGGGAAAGGAGAGGAACAGAGAGAAAGAAAAACAGGTGGCGATTCGAGGAAAGGACATGTCAAGGGATAGAGAACGACGTAACTATAAACTGGATCATGACAGGACCAATGGTTTCGTCAAGGATGGCGATTTGGCTCGTAACAATCGATACATTGACAAGGCTGAAACTAAGTCTCTCAAAGACCAACAAGATCGATTTGGAAAGTCAGCAGAAGAGGTTTTATCATGGGTTGGTAAGAGCAGGAAGATTGAAGAGAAAAAGAATGCTGAAAAAGAGAAAGCCTTGCAGTTTTCCAAAATATTCCAAGAGCGGGATAACATGAATGATGGAGAAAGTGATGATGAAGCTGCAGCGGAACAAGCGTCTGAAGGTTTAGCCGGGGTCAAAATCCTCCATGGCTTAGATAAAGCGCTTGAAGGCGAGGCAGTTGTTTTGACGCTTAAAGATCAAAGCATACTTGTTGATGGCGAAATTAATCAAGAGGTTGATACGCTTGAAAGTGTGGAGATTGGTGAACAGAAGCAAAGAAACGACGCATATAGGGCTGCAAAGAAAAAAACGAGTGTTTTTGATGACAAGTTCAATGATGAATCCGGGACCGAGAAGAAGATTCTTCCCCACTACGATGATCCAATCACCGATGAGGGGGTAACTCTAGATTCAAGCGTATGTTTCACTGGTGAAGCTCATAAAGAAACTGGAAGAGCTTCGGAAAAGTATCCAGGGGACTTCCGGTCATGGTGAAGATCTTAATGTAACTGCAAAGAAGATATCAACAGATTATCTGACTCCAGAGGAAGTGATAAAATTTAAGAAGCAGAAGAAAAAAAAAGTCGTTGAGGAAGAAGGAGAAGCTGAACATAGATGCCCTTGAGGTGGAGGCTGTATCTGCTGGATTGGGTGCTGCGGATCTTGGTTCACGAAATGACAGGAGACAGAGAAATCTTAATGAGGAACGGGATAGGATTGACGCTGAAATGATAAACAAAGCTTACCAATCAGCTTATGCGAAAGCAGACGAGGCATGTAAAGCACTTGGACAAGATCCAATTTCCATCTCAAAAACGGAAGAGGATGATACCTGTGTGTTTGGTGGTGACGATGATGAATCATTAGATATGGCAAGAAAAATAGCTTTGTAAAAGCAAGACGCCAAGGAAAATTATGGTCTACAAGCAATTACTAGTCTTGCTACTTTTATTTCCAATGGAGATAACCCATATTTGGGGCGTGGAGAGCAACAAGAGAACAAGGTTGTTGTCACAGAGATGGAAGAATTTGTGTGGGGTCTCCAACTTGATGAAGAAGATCAAAGGTCTCCAACATGGTCAAGATGTTTTTATGAAAGATGCAGATGCGTCGGAGGTAGAAGAATCCATGAATGGCGAAACTCGTGCAAAGGAGGAAGAAGAGGAACTCGTTCCTAATGAGGCAATTCGTGAATCTGCTATTGGTAATGGTCTTGCTGCAACTCTCAAGCTCCTGAAAGATCGAGGAACGCTATAGGAAACTACTGAATGGGGTGGCCCAAACATGGAGAAGAAAAGAAGCAAATTTGTTGGTATTTCTGAAAATGATGAAATACAGATCGAAAGGAGAGACGAGTATGGACGAATTTTGACACCAAAAGAATTGTTCCGATTGCATTCACATAAGTTCCATGGAAAAGGGCCTGGAAAATGAAAATAGAAAAGCGCATGCGGAAATACCAAGAGGAATTAAAGGTAAAGCAGATGAGTAATGTGGATACACCGTTGCTTTCAGCGGAGAGAATGAGGGAAGCTCAAGCTACTTGTACTAAGTGGGCATGTGAAACCGGGGCGAAGTGGTGTTGCTACTGTGGACAAAGACTTTGACTTTGCTGCCATGTTTGATGATAAAATGGAGGAGCGCTCGCCGAATATCAAGCGCAAGTCTGAGCGGCCTGGAGATATTTCTTCTGCTTCGCGAAAGAAGCCCAGGACTTGAATATTGCTGCCATGTTTCATGGATAAGATGTGACAAATCACCTCATGTAACAGAACCCAGATCACTCTTTAGTTCTTAGGATATCAGTGCCTGTAGTTTCTTACTTATTGCATGAAATTTTGATCCTGTTCTGAATTCTGAGCGAAACGCACATTGAGGAAACAATTACAAAGATATAATATGTAAGTTGAACAAAGTTCATAATCAAACTTCAAATGAAACACATCAGAACAGGTATCAAGCATAAAGATTCATTTAGATATTATTCATTCCACCGTCTGGTTTCAGACAACACAAAAGCAAACATAACAGAAAGTGATAACCCGAAATCTTGATTAACTTAACAACAGAAAGAAACATGACCATGCATACTGCCGGCAAAACAAGACTAGTAATTGAATCCAGACAAAACTCTGTCCATAATACTTGACACAACATCCTTAGACTCCTTTAGCAATGCGATACTATCCATCAGCCTCTTTCTTTTCTCAGCAACAGAAGGCGACTCCTCCAACATTCTCTCTAAACCATTACCCTGCGGCCCCATCAATTCGTTAATAATCTCCGTCTCCAATTCATTGTTCACCAGCTTCTGAACGCTGAATAGCAAATGCAGAGCCATTCCATCCACCATTCTCCTCAACACTATAGTCCAGTATGCAACCATCCTCATCTTCAGATCGAAAGCATCTTGGGCAAGGCCTTTATGCGATCGAACGTGAGCAACGTTGATCATTCCCATTCCAGGAATCTCAATAAAAGCTGGGCTCGAGTTGCCACTTACGATCTTGATGAATTCGCCCTGATGAGCCATGAGCGTGTTCCATGAAGCATTATACTCTGGGTTACAGGTGTAGTTGGATAGTTTCTCCATTTCTACTATATCGTTAACCCAAGTGAGTGACTGTTGTTTCATTCTTGAAACAATATTCTGTGCTGCTCTTCTCGTGGAGGGAAGAAGTTGTGGGTAATTTTCAGAATGTTTCATTATTACAGATATCAGCACCTTTTCTAGGTAGTTCCATGCGTTTTCAAGGAAATCGCAAGGGATCGTAGATATCCCATTCATTTTTCTCTGCAGCAGAGTGAGGAATGCAGCTCTTGGGAGAAAATTGGGAAGCCCAATTGCTTTGGCTTCATCCAATACGTTCACCTCGTCCATCAAGAATAGACCATTAGTTTTGCATCCATTCGACTTCAATTCCTCAGAGAATTTATCGATCATTTCCACCATTCTTGCAGTACAATGCATCTCTTCTACATCAGGATACTCATCATACTCTCCTTGCAAAAGAATTTTCCTCAAAGTCTCTTTGCAAGAACCAAGAATATGCATGAAAGCCGCCATTGCTTCCGCAGTAGATGTCAGATGTTCGGGCAACTTGTTCAACTCCTCCAAATTGGCAGAAAGTTTTTCGTTGATTTTTCTTACAATATCAGGCAAACATTTAACAATAATGGTAGCTTGAATTCTCACTAACCTTTCTGCCAAAACAGGAACTCCCACCATGGACTTGTTTATCTTTGAAAGAAGGCCGTTTGTTTCGAACAACCTCGCCTCTTCAACCCGAGCTTCCTCATAGGTCTCGTCCCCAATACGATTTCTAACACAGACATAACCAAGTCCGATGTTCACATCATCGGCAGTAACCTTTTCCAGCAGACCTTCGGGAGATTTATCTGCTTTGGTGACAACCGCGAGAGTCCTCTCACCGGTTTTGTCGACACGCTGCGACATTCTAATTGACTCACAAGTAGAGAAATCCACGCTCGCTGATAAAACATTCAAGATGATGCTCTCTTCGGGAGTAATAAACTCCATAATGATCTTGGAAATCTGCTCGTATATATCCTCAGGCTGTCCGTGGACAGGAACGCGAGTGATTCCAGGCAGATCGACCATGGTAAGATCAGGAACGCCTCTCTTTTTCACGACGAGCGTTAAGGGAGCATTCGATATTCCTTTACCTTTACCAGCAACTTCCTCGGTAGCCGAAGAAATGGCACCTGCAATATGCTCTTCATCAGTGGCCACAACTCTTCCGTTGTACTCCAGGGAAAGCTCTGGTTCGGGGTTGTGATGATCTTGAAGTCGCATAATTAGAGGGACTCTAGTACATATCCCTTGACCTCGAGGGAGGCTGATTCCAGCAAGCGATTCAAGAACACTAGACTTACCGGAAGATTGGTCGCCAACGACAACGATGGTGGGCAGTTGGATGCCTTCCTGCATTATTTTGAGGTGGCGAAGTTTGTCGATTGCGTCCAGAAGGGGGCGGATGCGATCGTTGTAGGACGACACGATGGGAGCATGGACGACAACAGCGCCCGGTCCAATCATGGTATTGTTTTGCTCAACTTGTTCACCTTCGTCAGGCATTTGAACTACTGGGCCGGCTGCTACGCTCATGGAGGATGTAGATGATTTTCTTCTTTTAGTCATTACAGTGTAGTATTGTAGTGTGGTGTGTGAGTGAAACCTATAGTGGAATTTATAGTGAAACTTGAATTGAACAAGGCAATACCAAGAGGCAATTTAATTACTATTGCTAACATACAGTCATTAAAGTTAATCGATTCACTGCATGCATGCATTAACTGGGACATACGAATGGGGGGTACGGTATAGTGGAAGCGTCATCGCACTCGTTTTGGTTGCATGAATCTGTTTAATGACTTTAATGGATATAAAATGCAAAAACCACCCGTCTAATAACCCCTGTGTTACTTTAATTTGCTCTTGTGTTATTTTAATCAGCAAAAGATTTTTTGTGTTATTCAAAAATAGCAAAAAGAAAAAACTCCTACAGCGAGTAAATTCACACCTATAGTCGGAAAGTGCGCACAAAATATGTTTGATACTATAGACTAATGTTGCTCAAGTTGAATTATATCCCTATTCTGATACTTATTTTCAAGAAACTGTACATATATTGGTTTTTAAATTTGTATAAATATAATATAAGTATAGTGCCGATTAATTTTATAACGCTTTTATAGAATTTTAAAAAACATCTAAAATATCCACTAGTGTTTGGGTGTTTATTGTTTAGGGATATATCAGAAAAAAATATAATATTTAATTAGAGCTATTACAAATTAAAATATTGCGTAACTCGAAGAGGTCTTTGCAATTATTACATGCAATATATATATCATTTATTTTTAGTTTGTTATAAAACACACGGCTTTGTTTCTCTCCTACATTGCAATTGCACAAACAACCCCATATTTATAGGATTGAGCCATTCCTATAATTAATAATTTAATCAAATATCTTGTAATTATTGTCTAAGCTAAGGTAATTATTTTCATATTTACTGTTAATTTACAACTCTCACCAACACTACTAGAAATCGCGCCATTTCCGACGGCCTCCGACCGAATCGGCCGTCGGAAATGGCGAAAATTTTTTCCGACGGCACTTGGCCGTCGGAAAAACGTCTTTTCCGACGGCTTAGCCCGTCGGAAAAGACACAAAAAAATATTAAAAAAAATAAAAAAAAAAAAAAAAAAACTTTAACCGTGGGAGCCGCCGTCTTTTCCGTCGACACATGGCCGACGGAAAAGGCGGCGGGCCACCGGCCAACTTGCTTAAAATAAAAAAAAATTCAAAAAAAAATATTTTTAATTCAAAAAAAAATCTATAAATAGGAGCATGAGAATCACTCTTCAACATCACAATCACTCTTCATCATCTCAATCACTCTTCAAATATATATTTTTTTTTTCGAAAAATCGTCATTTTTATAAATGGCCGATAAAAATAATCGCAAAAAGTTTCTCGATAAAGGAAAAGAGAAACAGAAAAAAGTCCCAACATATATTTCCAATATAGGGTTACCGAAAACCCTGGGGATTCTTAATTTTGCTAGTCGTTTTAAATCTCGGCGCGATGGCAACGTTGAAACAAGTAGTCCCGACGAAGTTACCCAACACGTTGAGGAACCTCCGCCACAAACTCAACATACTCCGGTTGCTTCCCAACAACGTCCAACTACAACTCGGACCCAGGCCCCTACTCCGGCGGACGAACAACCACAACGCCCAACTAGCACTCGGAACCGAGCCCCTGCTCCTCGCCTAAGGGACCCAGATCCAGTCTTGCCACCTGAAATTACTCCTCCAAGGTCAATCATTCCGCATGGCTTGACGGACGAAGTTCCACAAGTTAACAACGAAGGAGGTTTGTCGGGATTGCAACCCTCGCCAGCATCTGTTCATTCTGAATCTGCTTCTACTAGCCTTAGGCCGCCTAGGGGACGGGGGAAGGGTCGAGCTGCTACAGACACCGACGATGAGAAGCGCAAAATTGGGGTGAACGACAATTTCATCTTTGATCAAGATTTATGTGAAGAGCTTACGAAAAAAATAACGCGATCAATTGGCTTTACGATAAAGTCTATGGTGACCGAACCGGCGATATTTTACTCTCAATTATCAGAAGCACAAAAACAAATATTTATAACCTACTTCAGGGTATGTTCTTTTAACTTATTTTAACACATTTCGCATTATTTATTTATATTATAATTTTGTCCTTATTCTTATATGTTATTATATTTCGAAGAGTATATACATATGGAATGACGAGGAAACGCCTAAAATCACAAAGGCATTCCATCGGGTGGCACAATCCACATGGAGGGATTCCATATACGAGTGCAAAAATATGTACAAGAACCGAGATAAAGACCCCGAATGGTACCAAAAGACTTGGCTACCCCGAGGCTTTGAGTCGACGTACTGTGATCATTGGGAGATGGAAAGGACGATGGAACTCGCACAAAAAGCAAAGCAGAATCGAGAATCCAATAAGACAAAGAGCGTCGACGGTAAGGGTTCCTTAGCTACGTACCATGGTGGATCTGTGAGTACACACGAGAGGAGCTATGAAACGGTACGATACGTTACGATTTCCTCATTTGCAAAATATATTTTGTGATATTGAGTTACTGTTTACCATTAATATTGTTTAACAAAATGTTGTTATAGTATGGTACTCCGCATGTGATACGCTTCGACCAACAATACGTGATGGACCACGCAATAGCGGATCCTCGTGGACAAATAATCTATTGGGACCCCCCACAGTCAGAAGGGTATTATGTAAGTTATCTTTAACATGTACATGATTGGTTTGTGCCTATATCTTTTTCATTTATGTACTTTGAACATTGTAGGAACGCTATTTTGAAGCGCTCGAGGAAAATTATGGTCCCCAAGAGAAATGGCCGCTTCATTTTGACGTAGATATCGGGGCCATTGCAGATAATAATGGCACACATGGGAGGATTCGAGGCAAAAATAGGCACAGTACCCTCGCAGATTATGGTAAGTCGCAGGGCGCAAATCCGAACCCTGCTGAGGCGATAAGAACTGCTAAAGCGGTCAATGTGGCTACTGCTGGGTTGCAAGCAACCGTTGCAGGGTTGGAAAAAGAAATTCACGATGTGCGGTCGGACGTGACGAGGGTCCTGGAGGAGCAGAGGCAGGATCGAATTCGTGAGCGAGATGAGAGGGAGCGGGAGCGAACTCGTGACCGAGAAGAGTGGGAGCGTCGTTATCAATGGAACAACAACCCAAACAACTATAATTCAAGCCATTTTTCTCCAAATCAGTTTCATGGAACGCAAAGTCAGTCGTATGATTATTGGTATCAAAACCAGACACAAGGAAACCAGGGTACAAACACGTCGTGGGGGCAAGGAAACCAGGGTACAAACACGTCGTGGGGGCAAGGAAATCAGGGTACTAACACGTCGTGGGGGCAAGGAAACCAGGGTACAAACACGTCGTGGGGGCAAGGAAATCAGGGTACTAACACGTCGTGGGGGCAAGGAAACCAGGGTACAAACACGTCGTGGGAGCAAGGAAATCAGGGTACTAACACGTCGTGGCAGCCCAATTCGTGGCACAATAACGCCATGAGTCAACCACGTACGTGGAACCAACATAACGCCAACACGAACAATTCATGGGAGCAAGCCACAATGCCCAACAATAGTGTTCGGGGTGATTTGGACTACCTGTTGCGGTCTAATAATGATACCCAATTCTCACGTCCGAATGATGCTCAACGTGCCTACGTTAGTAGGGATCGTCCAAGCTCGTCATTGTATACTGTATCGCCACATGTTACACAAGAGGACTCTACTTTAGCTGATTTAGCAAGTCTGCCTCTCCCTGATACTGACTACTCAACATGTGGATGGTTTGATCCTTAAGTGTTGTAGGTTTGATCCTTAAGTGTTGTAGGTTTGATCCTTAAGTGTTGTATGTTTAAATTACAAGTTTGTAAGAGGTTTTTTTAATTACCAGTTATGTTGTTTGTAATAAATTTATGTATGTTAAGTAATTGATGTGATTTATCTCTTACTAGACTTAACCAATATTAAAACATGATGAATACTAAATATGTGTTTAAAAAATTAAAAAGTTACAACAAATACAATATTGAACTCGAGTACATTGGTATCAATTGTTATCGTCCATGTCGTCTTCAACCAACTCGTACACGTCATCTGCCAATTGTCCTTCCACGTTAAAGTTATTCAAATCTGCGCACAAGTTAAGTCCGGGTGACTCATCATCTTGAAAGAGTTCTTCAGCTTCTTCTTCCTCTTGCATTGACGACATGTCGACTATGTTCCTTGCACGAATAGGGCAAACTGCCCACCATCCTTTCCTCCGTGACACATGTTGTGCTGGATATGGAGTGTAGTACACTTGGAGAGCTTGATTTGCAAATATGAATGGTTCATTGGTTGTGAGAGAACGCGTAGGGTTGATATCAACCATTCCATACGTCGGGTGTATTGCCGTACCACGACGAGTAATATCGTACCACACACATCTAAAAAATACAATTGATTGGATTTTATCGTTGCCGCCACACCAGATAACCTCAATGATGTCCTCTAGCGTCCCGTAAAAATTTGTGCCCTCGACCCCATCGCCGCTGCCCTTCACATAAACCCCACTACAATTTGTTTCTTTGCCCTCATTGAACGAGTCCGTACGGAATCTAAACCCGTTCACTTTGTAACCTACGTACATTTTTATTAGTGTGCTCGCCCCTAAGGCGAGGGCGTACAAACGTTGATCTACTTCGTACTTTCTAGAGCAAACAGTTTCTTTAAACCATGCCACGAACTCAGCTCTCTTCTTTCTTTGAATTTGTTGTTGAGTAAGTCCGCCACAAAACAAGTCCTCAAACAACCTATCATATGTGCGTAACATAGTTCTCATCAACATATTAAATAGATAATCGAGATATGTAAAAATATTAATTGTTATATACATACGTGAACCAGCCGTCGACTTCTGGACAATTCATCAGCGTGTAAAGCTCAACTAGCATTAGCTCCTCGGAAGTTAGATGCCGTTGTTTTTTATCTGGATTTAGACTTTTCCCTCTTCGATGGAAAATAGAAAGCTGCCCTGTGAAATCACCACATAATTCGGCCTCATTTCGACTGAGCCTGTTGTATCTCGTTTCAACACTTTTTTCGAAATAACGCGAACATAAGTGGGTGCTCTCGGACAATATATAAGATGTTGCAATTGAACCTTCAACGCGAGCTTTGTTCAACACAGATTTCTTCAACCCAAGCATTCGCCTATAAACCAACAAGTAACTCAATAATAGTTTAACATAAGTATATATATGACAAATAATTTTGGAAATAAAAAATGGTTTACCTCTCAAACGGGTACATCCAACGATATTGAACCGGTCCACCAACTTTGGCTTCGTAGGGAAGATGTATCGCCAAATGTTCCATAGAATCAAAAAATCCAGGGGGAAATATCTTCTCCAATTTGCAAATTGTTACCACAATAGATTCCTCCAATGATGCCATGTCCGAGGCTTTAATCTCTGTGGCGCACAATGCTCGAAAGAAGATACTAATCTCTACGAGGGCCCCCCATATCGGATCAGGCAGCAAATCACGAAATGCAATAGGTATTAACCTTTGCATAAAAACGTGACAATCGTGACTCTTCATCCCAATCAACCTCAATTGTTGTCTTTGCACACAACGTTTAATATTTGAAGCATACCCATCCGGAAATCGCAAACCAACCAGCCACTTACACACTAGTTTCTTTTGTGCTCTATCAAGACAATACTTGGCCTTTGGCTTTACCGTTCTACCATCAGCGAGATCGGTGACAAAAAGCTTTGCCCGAGTGGTCAACTCCGCTAAATCTCTCCTAGCTTTTAAGTTGTCTTTTGTCTTACCTGGTTCGTCCATCACTGTGTTCTTGATGTTGTCGAAGAAATTCTTCTCGCAGTGCATGACATCCAGATTGTGGCGGATCAGGTTCGTACTCCAATAGGGTAATTCCCAAAAGATGCTCTTGTACGACCAATTGTGCTCTACCCCATATCCTATTATTTTTGGTGAGTCTGGATTCGTTGACCTTGGTGGTAGTTGTTCAACAATTGATGCCATTTGAGCACCGGTCCTCCGTTGTGCAGGCCCATCGGATTCTGTGTTTCCATTGAATCCCGTCATGTCATGGCGGAATTCATGGCCCTCTGGTAAGAAACGACGATGACACCCCCACCACGTAGGTTTGTTACCGTGGGGTAACGGGAAGGACTTTGTGTTCTCCATGCAATAAGGGCACGATAACTTTCCATGTGTGCTCCATTGTGACAACATCCCGTACGCTGGAAAATCGCTAATAGTCCACATTAATGCAGCCCTCAACTGGAAATTCTGACTCCTGAATCTGTCGTAAGCACGAACACCATCGTGCCACAAAACCTTCAACTCGTCGATTATGGGGCGAAGCAAAACGTTAATGTTTTGTCCTGGGCTACGCGGACCCGATATGATCAAGCTCAAGAAAATAAACTCCTCTCGCATGCAAAGATCTGGGGGAAGGTTATAAGGAGTCACGAACACGGGCCAACATGAGTATTGGGATCCGAAGTTTCCAAACGGTGTGAAACCGTCTGTACAAAGACCTAGGCGAACGTTTCGTGGCTCAGCAGCAAATTCAGGGTGTGTCATGTCGAAATGTTTCCACGCTTCGCCTGATGCTGGGTGAATCATAACATCGTTCGAAGACCTACACTTTAAGTGCCACGACATGTGCTTAGCAGTTGTTGGAGTCATGAAGAGTCGTTTAAGCCGTGGGGCCAACGGGAAGTACCATAATTTTTTCTTTGCCACAGGCTTTTTTCTTCCCACAGTTTCATGCCTATATTCCCCACATTCAGGACACACTGTGTAATCGGCAGATGCAAATTCCCCGTAGAACAAGAAACAATTGTTATCACAAACATCGATTGTTTCGTATCCTAACCCCAAACCCTTCATTAACTTCTCGGCAGCATTCAGATCTGCGGGCAAACAATGGCTATCTTCTGGCCCCAAACACTCGCATGATAATTTGTAATACTTTGCACACTCAGCTCTGCTAGAGTTAAACTCTAGCTTGGTAGTAAAAAAGTCAGACACCCACTCCAAAACAGACATGTTTTGCGGGCCGCGCATCTTAATCTCAGACCATTTCACCAGTTCCAAAAATCCTTTTGCTTCGGTGTTAGGCTCCTCATCGCAATCGACATTTTGAAATTGCCATCGGTAATCATCAACTAAAGCTCCAAAAGAATTGTCGTCTTGAACAGCTATCGGATCGTTTCTAACTGCGTGACTTGACGACGACGCCCCTAAGAGGCTATTATGCTCGTTATAATTTTCCCCGTGAAACACCCATACACGATACCCCTCTACAAAACCCCATCGATGCAGGTGAGCAGCTACTTCGTCAGCTTTCAAATATTTTCTATTGGTGCACTTTCTACACGGACATTTTAGATTTCGACTATCGTCTATATAACGTTCCTGAGCTAACGCAAACTGCAAAAAATTGAATACACCTTCCGCAAATCTTTCTTTCACTCGACCCTTCTCGGCCAAACGATCGTACATCCAATTTCTATCTTCATTTTGATACATTATTATCTATAAAATTAATAGTTTTTACCATTATCAATACGACAAAATTACATTTCGTGTCTACAATTAAAAGACATGACAGTCTATATATAAACGCGTAAGTACCTCTTGTAGAAAATAACTCTGCAAACAACGCTCGAAAGAATCTCTAACACCCCGCCTCGTTGCTATTCTTCAATTTGAAAAACAAAAAGAACTTAAGTTAATTAATTAGATTATTAACATATATATAGCATAAAATGTATAAAAATACTACGTAAAATAATAATTAAATATAAATACGAACCTTAATTTTTGAAACGAAAATATTGTGATGACTTGAAATTATAAGTCGATATCGACTATTTATAGCCGATCCGGGTGAAAAATCACCCAGAAAGGGTCTTTTCCGACGGCACCATGCCGTCGGAAAAGAGTCTTTTCCGACGGCATGGTGCCGTCGGAAAAGACCCGATCCGGGTGATTTTTCACCCGGATCGGTGACATGGCACATTTTCCCCTCCCCCATCTATAAATACCCTCAAATTTAACACCAAAAATTCATTCATTCATTCACAAACACTCCTATAACTACATTCTTCTCCCAATTCTTTCTTGAATTTTTTTTCTTACTTACATTTTCTATATATTTCGTATTTTATTATATATATATTTTGTTACATTTTCTTACTTATATTTTGTTACACTCCTATATTTTTCTTACTTACATTTTCTACATTCTATATTTTATTCTTTCTTAATTTCACATATATATTATTACATTCATAACCCATTCTTATTTATCGATATATATTACAAATTAATTTATATTTTTGTTTTTTCGTAATAAATAAATTAGTTGTTTTTATTTTGTTACTATATATATATATATGCAACAAATAAAAACTATTTTTATTGTTTTTTCCAAATATTCGGACGAAATTGAGAGAAAATTGAACAAAAAAATAGTTTTTTTTCGTGAAAAATTAAATATATATTTTTTTTATGAATATTATTTCCGACGGCATATTGCCGTCGGAAATGATATTTAAATAATAATTAAATTTTATTTCCGACGGCATATCTCCGTCGGAAATGACATTTTAATTATTATTTAAAAATAATTGATTATGTATTCTAAAAAATAAATACGTATTTCGTTTAAAAAATACGGTATAATTAAAAAGAAAAAAAATATGAAATACAAAAATAACCACATTTCCGACGGCATTATTCCGTCGGAAAAGCATATTTCCGACGGAATTATGCCGTCGGAAATGCTCTTTTCCGACGGCGTAATTCCGTCGGAAAAGATCTTTTTCCGACGGCATAATTCCGTCGGAAATGCTGTCTTTTCCGACGGAATCACCCCGTCGGAAAAGCGCATTTTTTATTCCGACGGCATAAGCCCGTCGGAAAAGAGCTTTTCCGACGGCATTTCGCCGTCGGAAAAGCTCTTTTCCGACGAGGCTTTTTCCGACGGTCTTTTCCGACGGGTAATGCCGTCGGAAAAGCCCTTTTCCGACGGGAAATGGCCTTTTTCCGACGGTTTTCGTGCCGTCGGAAAAAGGCTTTTCTCTTGTAGTGCAAATACCATGCTTATTGCACACGGTTAATCATCATAATTTGTGAGAAGTTTCTGATTTTTTTTTTGTCTTTTTACTAATTAATATTTGTAGGTAGTTGAAGATACTAATAAATTTTCAACATCTATATATAGCATGGTTTATAATATAATTATAGTTACGTTGATAAATATATGTTTAATATAATAATTATGATGCATAAAAATCCTTAGATATTGAATATAAAAATGTATATAGTATCAAAGAAAAATGCTAGTTTCTGGATTTCCCATGAGCTGGTATATATATGCTTATAAAAAAACAACAGAGAGTTATTTTCCAGTTAAAAATAACATAGCTAGGGATATAGTTCTTCTATTAGAACTCTGATCAACATGTTCACTACAAGAAAACAAGGTCTTTTTCGACCGCATTTTCGGTCGGGAAACTCCTTTTTCGGTCGGGAATACCCCATTTCCGACCGAATATCGGTCGAGAATGGGCGGTCGACGATGCTTCGGTCGGTAATTTTTTCCAGACCGAAGTTCGGTCGGCCCGACCTTTTCCCGACCGACGTTCCCGACCGAAAGAATGTTTCAAAATATGTTTGTGAAGATATTGTTGAAAATATGCAAGTAAATAATGTTTGAAATAAAGAAGTGTTTATTTAAGATGAAATTAAGAAAAAAATACTTATTTAAAGTTTGTTTAATGATTAAATAAGAAATGAAGAGAGAAAAGGAAAAAATATTTAAAGTTGAAGAGAAAAAATTGTGTTTGTGAAAAAAAGTGTTTGAAGATGAAGAGAATAAATTGTGTTTGTGAAAAAAAAGTGTTTGAAGATAAAGAGAATATATTGTGTTTGTGAAAAAAAGTGTTTGAAGATGAAGAGAAAAATTGAAGAGAAAATGTAAAGTAGATGGAAAATGGTGTGAATAATGAAATGTAGATATAGAAAAAGTTGAAAAAATTGAATTTTCAAAAAAAATGAATTTCCCACCAAGGCCCGCCAATTTTTTCGAGTATTCCCGACCGAAATTCGATCGGAAATTATTTGAAATTTGGAAATTTGGAAAACCCGCCAATTATTTCGAATTTGCCGACCGAAATTCGATCGGGAAAAAAATTCGGCCCATAATTCCGATCGAATTTCGGTCGGCATTGCCTATGAATATTAATGCCGACCGAAATTAGGTCGGGAATTCTTATGAATATTTTTCCCTATCGAATTTCGGTCGGGAAAGAGTGTAAAATATACGTTTTTTGCGATTTTTAGGAAAATTTTGATGTGTTTGTTAGTATAACTATAGAATCTCACTAAATACATGAATTGCACTAATATTTAGTTAGTTTAATGTTCTTCTAATTATGAAATTAGTATAGATTAACATATAAGTTAGTTTAAAGTTCTACATATATTAATCATACGTAGTATAGAGTTTTCTCACATTGGCAATTAGCATTCGTTACAAACGTTAGTATAGAGAAGGCAATTGTGATATATATTAACATATGTTTAGATGTTACATGAAAGTAACATAATCGTAAGTAGTTATTAGCTACATATACCGATCTATTTATAAGTGACAATATGAATCGACGCTTCAAATTATTCATTAACGTGCAACTAAATTTACTTTTTTTTTTTAAATTTTTTTAACTAATATATAACTAATATTGATGTATTTGATCATTAAATCAACCATTTATCTAAATTGGAGAGCGAAATTGTGAAATTAAGAATATGAATATTATTCCCTACCGAAAATCGGTCGGCAATACCCCTAAACCCTAAACCCTAAACCTTAATATTGCCGACCGAAATTCGGTCGGCAAAGAGTCCCGACCGAATATCGGTCGGGAAAAAGTTTCTACGACCGATATTCGGTCACAATAATCTATTCCCGACCGAATATCGGTCGGGAGTTTTTTTTTTAAAAAAATTTGTGACCGAATATCGGTCAGGAAAACTTTTCCCGACCGATATTCGGTCGGCAAAAGTCCGGACCGAATTGCGGTCGGGAGTTTCTAGTCGAGAAAAGCGCCGAAATCTTGTAGTGATTGGACTCTTCTCCTTCCCTTTCCTGCACTTCTCTAATGCCTAGAAAGTAACATACAAAGTGGCACACAAAAGTGCAACAGATGATCATCACCCAAATGTTGTTAGGTACTTAAGTCGACAAATACGCACCCCCAGGATTTGCCTATCGTGGATATACGAAGTAAATACGAATAAAATATGACGATCGTAACAACACAAGGATTTTACGTGGAAACTCCAAAACCAGAGAAAAACCACGGGGCCCGAACGAAAATATACTATGTAGAAAATTATTACAACTACACATTTCTCGCTCAACTCAACCGATCCCCACAGAGCCTTTTTACCCGTAACACTCTCCGAATACACCTCACACTAATATAGAAATATTATAAGAGGAAACTGGATTATTACACTGCAAAAATGCTTCTGAATTGGATGCTCTCCTTTGCTAAAAACCCTGCATATTTATAGTAGAATTTAGCAGACAAGGTTGAGCTAAAGCCGTGTGAAAATATTTCACAACTCCCAACCTTCAACAATCAATTGCATTATTGTTGATTAAAATAATCAACAATCATAATGCTCACATGCATTGTTCCACTGCCAACAATCTCCACCTTGAAGATTTGATTAGTGACCAATCAGATCTTCAAAATCATATTCACTCCGGCCCCTGGACAATCGCACGCCCACTCCGCTTCTGAAGATCTTCATAGCTCTTACTATCACTGCAACTGCAGTCGTACTTTTAGAAGTACCATGCTCCACCATAAAGCATAACCACTCAGAATAAACCAATTTCGAGAATTTTCCTTTTCGGCCCATGTCAAACATTAACCTGCTTATAGGATGGTGCAACTTCCCCTTTTGGCTCCTCCGGAAGTCATCAGCCCGCCGACATGAATATACCACACCTTGCATTAACGCCAAAAGCAATGCCCGTGTGCACACTAGACCCACTAACATTAACGTCCTGTCTCATGGCAACTTTTAGGGTCTCATGCCATCAGGACGTGCATGCAATGCCGCTTACAGAACTTCAGAGTCACTGCAATAAGCAATGTTAGTATCTCCTCCAGTGTTTCCTTTTGATGCCTCGGAGCCATTTTCCGAACCGGCTCCCTTTGTTGGACAATTTCTTCTAACGTGGCCAGATTGTCCACACCGCCAACACACTTTCCTCCCAGAGTTTGTCTTTCTACCATCGTAAGTCACCAATGCATTATTTACATGTGAACCGTTACCGCCGCTAAGCCTCCTCTCTTCAGACAGAAGCTTGCCCGTAACTTCAGAGAGATTGATTTTCTCTTTTCCATGAATCAATATCGGTTTCATGTGTTTGTACGAACTTGGAAGAGACCAGATGAGTCTCAAGGCTTGATCCTCCTCATCAATTGCAACTCCAATGGATTCAAGCTCAGCAACGATTCCGTTCAGAACACTCAGATGATCTGAGATACTCGCACCCTCTGTCATTCGCAGAGTGTGAAACTGCTCATTCAGGTACACGCGATTCGACACGCCCTTCGCCTGGTACAACTCCTCTAATTTTTCCCAGAGTCCCTTAGCCGAAGAAATCCCATGCACGTTCGCAATAATGTTTTTCGCCAGGCACAGACGAATTGCGCTTGCAGCTCGCAAATCTAGATCCTCCCAGTCATCATCGGCCACCACAACTTTTATACCAGCTGCTTCGGAACTCGAGCTAGTAGGGCCGGTACCTTTAGCAACCCTCCCTTTTAAAGCCTTGTGTAACCTTGACTGAATCAACACATCCCTGACTTGAACTTGCCACAAACCAAAGTTGATTTTTCCGTCAAATTTTTCAACGTCAAATCTCACCGCACTCGTACCCTTACTTCCTGACATTGCACCAGTGAGCCTTGGTGAATTTCAAGTAAATCCGAATAGCACAAAGTAAACCCCCGGAAAGAGATAACTCGTCTTTCCAGGCAGGGTTTCAAGGTTCCCAGGTAATTGGTGGGGTCACAACGGTCCCGCTTAATAATCAATTACCTTTGACAAAACCGCCTTTATCAGCGCTTATTCACACTACTATCACACCAGAGCTCCACCCCAATAAAAGCTCCACCTCCAGCAGTACCTGGACTCTGATACCACTTGTTAGGTACTTGAGTCAACAAATACGCACCCCCAGGATTTGTTCATCATGGATATACGAAGCAAATACAAATAAAATATGACGATCGTAACAACACAAGGATTTTACGTGGAAACTCCAAAACCGGAGAAAAACCACGGGGCCCGAACGAAAATATACTATGTAGAAAATTGTTACAACTACACAATTTCTTGCTCAACCTAACCGATCCTCACAGAGCCTTTTTACCCGTAACACTCTCCGAATACACCTCACACTAATATAGAAATATTACAAGAGGAAACCGGATTATTACACTACAAAAATGCTTCTGAATTGGATGCTCTCCTCTGCTAAAAACCCTGCATATTTATAGTAGAATTTAGCAGACAAGGTTGAGCTAAAGCCGTGTGAAATTATTTCACAACTCCCAACTTCAACAATCAATTGCATTATTGTTGATTAAAATAATTAACAATCACAATGCTCACATGCATTGTTCCACTGCCAACAAATGCATGGTACTCATGTGGCATTTATTTAGTGTAAAATAACATAAAATATTAATAACGATAATGGGGTGAAACTTTATGCGGCAGTGCCATGTTATGACCCTGCATTAATTCAGATGATGAAGAACAATTAGCTAGCTTTCATAAATCAATGGAAGAAAAAAATGAAAAATCGAACAAAAACGAAGAAGAAAGATGGAGAAACAAACCTGAAATCGAAAATGAAAGAAGGTCTTAGGCAACTCAAAACAACGACGTACAGTGCTTAAGTGGGGGAGATCTAGTCTGCACACGTGGCATGGAAGATCAGCGTACGCGTGGCTTGACTGGTCAACCTCGCTTTAGTGAAAACGGCAGCGTTTGGAAGCTCAAATCTGTTGCTCATCAGACGGCCGAGATTTGAAGAAAGGATTATTAATCAGGACCGCTCATATTACACTGAAAATTAGAAGATTCTGTTGAGCTGAAAAATTACTATAAATATAATACTGTACTCTACTTCTGAAATAAAATAACGAAAATTGTCCCAGCTTTATCTTTTTATTTACTTTTCAGCAATTATGTACTTATATATTTTACAGTTCTTAGTTCTTAGTACTTAGCATAATTTCTCCCAAATATCCAAATTCATTACATGCCCTAGTGGCAAGTGGCAAATAGTAATGGTTTAACAAAAACATTCTCTCAAGTTAATGAAATAATAAGGGATTGTTATAATAACACCCTCCTCACGTGTGGTGTAATTATCGATGCATCCTTTGTGGTTTGAGTAATTAAAGTGACACATCTTCAAATCGCTCAACGATCAAAGTTCAAGCCTCACATAAGCTAAAAAAAAAGTTATGATCTTGAATGCATAAAATAAGTATAGTTTGGGGATTGGTAGAATAATCTCTTAGATTAACAGGGACATTGGTTCTTATAAATATATGGATTATACAGTAGCTGTAAGTATATTAAAGTTTTAAAAATCTTGGTCAATAGTTGGTTAAGATCATGTTCATTGTTCAGTAAGTACTACTCCAGGACCAGGTTGGCCTTTTTACTTTCAGAATATTTTATCAATTCCAGCAAACTCAAACTTAGCTGGCCTTTCAAATTTATTGGAATTAAATATATGTGAGAATTGGTCTTCCATATTCATTATTCAAAATCCAATTTCCATTGCATTGCATTGTGCTTTCTGGGACAGGAGATTGATTGATCATATGGCTTATGCTGCTCTTGTTTCCCTCTCTCAAACACTAGGTCAGCTTACAAATGGTGATCAAAATCAAATCAAATCACTCCAAGAAAAGTTGTGCTTCCTACAAGCTTTTCTGGAAGAACACGGCAGCAGCAACAGCGGAGAAAGAGTTGATCCGATGGAAGAACGAATACGTAAGGCTGCGTATAGAGCGGAAGATGCCATTGAGATTCGCATTTCCAGCTACGTTCGGGCATGTAGCTATGTATCTAAGTACGGGCGAATGCAGGATCAGGACAAGAGGCGTTACGAAGACTTGCAGCAGAGATATGATAAAAACTTGCAGAGGGAGATTGAAGAAATGTACTCCCTTGTGGAAATCGCGAAAGAGAGAAAGAGAAGCCGCGGAATGGAGAATCCAGCCCCAAATCATTCACTACATGATGGTTTATCAAGGGGAGTAGCTGTGAGCTGCATAAACACGGTGACGGGATTGGATAAGGATTTGATCGAGTTGAAAGCTAGACTTTGTGGAGAGCCAGATCAGCTCCGAACTATTTCAATCGTTGGAATGGCGGGAATAGGTAAGACTACTCTTGCCAGAAGTATTTTCGACGATTCGCTTGCTGCAGAACACTTTGATTTTCGTGCTTGGGTAACAGTATCGCAAGAATATTTTTTGCGAGGCATGTTGTTAGTCCTTTTAACTTCACTGAATGCAATGAATACTGATCTAAGCAAAAAGGATAATGGAACATTGGCTGTGCATGCTTATCAAAATTTGAAAGGAAGAAGGTATCTCATTGTCATGGATGACATATGGAGTACTCAGGCGTGGGATGACATTAAGAGGATATTGCCAGATGACAGTAATGGGAGTCGAATCATCATAACAACGAGGCTATCGGAAGTGGCTATTTATGCCGACTCTTCGAGCCCTCTTCATCACATTCAACTTTTAGATGATGATCAGAGTTGGAGCCTGCTTCAAAAAAAGGTATTTGAAAAAGAACCTTGCCCCTCGGAATTGGAGAATACCGGGAAGATGATTGCTGGAAAGTGTCGTGGACTTCCTCTGCTAATTGTTTTAGTTGCAGGACTTCTCTCGAAGATTGTCAAGACTGTAAATCAATGGGATGCATTTGCAGCAAATGTAAGCTCAACTCTGGCAACAAGTGATGCAAATTTCTTCAAGATAATTTCTTTGAGCTACAACGATTTGCCTCACCATCTAAGAGCTTGTTTTCTTTACATGGGAGGATTCCCGGAGGATTACGAAATACCTGTATCCAGACTTACCCAGTTATGGGTCGCAGAAGGATTTCTAAAGCCGTTTAGATCTCGAAGTTTTGAAGAAGTGGCAGAAGAGTGTGTGGGGGATCTTGTCAAAAGAAATCTTATTTCAATAACTAAGAAGAGTTCAACTGGCAGATTTAGATTCTGCAGCATCCATGATATCTTGAGGGACTTCTGCATCCGGAAAGCTCAAAACGAGAATTTTCTTCATGTCAACAGGAGCAGCAGCACTTCACAAGAAGGCTTACAGAGTAAGCGTCGCCTCTGTATTCCTACGAGGGACTCTATCCCGTCAAACGAAAGTGGGTCGCTCCTCCGTTCTATTCAGTTTTTCAACAAGAAGAATTTCACAGTTATCTCAATTCCCTTTAGCCTTCTGAGGGTGTTTAATGGAGCCAACACCGGTGTAGATCTATTCAATCTTGCAGCAGCAGAATTAGTTCGTTTGAGGTACCTTGCTTTCTCCTACGCCTGTGTACATTTAAGGATTCCAGCGTCAATATCTAAACTTACAAATCTTCAGACATTAGTAATTCAACCTCAGTACAGATATTTTCATCCTCTAACTGAACGCTCCAGAGACGAAATACATTTACCGCCTGAAATATGGAACATGCCAAAACTAAGGCATCTTATCTTGCACAACTATTGTTTCTTGCCCCACCCCTCCGTTGACAAATCTGGTGGAAACACTCGTGTTGCCCTACCTAATCTGCAAACACTTTCTCGAGTAGTTAACTTCAGCTTTACTAGAGAGATCACTCAAATGATTCCAAATCTTAAGAAGTTGGGTGTTGTGTATTACAAAGAGCATTTGATAGATCCCTCTAGGTACTACCTCTACAATCTTCGGTGTTTTCATCAACTTGAATCGTTGCGTCTCTGTTGTGCGTTTAGTTCCATCTCAGAGCATAGCCTTCGGAGTCATTTCGCTCAGAACTTTGCTCTACCACAGAGTTTAAAAAATTTAACCTTAACTGGTTGCGGTTTATCTTGGCAAAAGTTGAGCGTTGTAGGTCGGCTGCCCTATCTTGAAGTACTCAAATTGCGACAAGAGTCCATTGTGGGTCAAGAATGCACATCGAATGAAGGAGAGTTTCTCTGGTTGAATTTTCTTTTAATGGAGCAGTTAGATATCAAATGTTGGCAGACGGAATGTATGCATTATCCAAAGCTTCAGAGATTGATTATCAGAAGCTGCAGAGAGCTTGAAGAAGTTCCTTGTGAAATTGGAGATATAACAACTCTTAGATTCATCGGGGTTGTTTCTGGGACAAAGTCTGCTAGAGATTCTGCAATTCGAATACAAGAAGAACAACGGGACTATGGAAACGATTCTCTTCAAGTTCATGTGCATAATCAATAGCCAAAACATGTTTCTTTTATTTAATCAATGCTTCTTGTGTATAATCATGAAACTGACTGTTGGTATGTCTGTATATTCTGATAATAATTTTGCGCTTGTGTTTTCAAATAGAAACGCTTTTTACTGAACTGGCCGACCATGTTTATAAATCTTTGAAAGCAGAAGGTATCTCATCGTCATGGATGACATGAAACTAGTATTGCCAAATGACAACATTGGAATACATATTAATTGTATAACATATTTTTAGAATATTCATTTTGAAAATAATATTTTTCTTGTAATTATTAATGGTGTAACACTTATAAATACAGTATCCCTAGCGTTATCAATAAAATTAACTTTCACAAATATTGGAACCTTTACATTGTTTACTTTTAAAAGTTTTGGACGTACATTCGGAGGTCTTTCCAAGTTATTCAATCAACATAAAAACAAATGAAAGAGACGAGCTAAGCAAATGGGAGCTTAACTAATTTGTTAGTATAAAATATAAATATTACTTAGTCATTGAAGAACTCATTTGTCTCTTTTCCAAAAGCAGTATATGAAGTTGGTAAAAGGTCACTGAGTCATTAGCTAGTCACGTTTAATGCTTTTAAATATGTATATTTTTTTGGAAAACTAAGGATAAAACAAATAGCAACGCCCTTAGGCCACGTCTAAATGCAACAAACTAACTAGATTTGATGCAGGAATTGAAAGTAAGCATAATCTCCAATCGTCTCTACTCGGCTCCTTTGCCATCGCATCGGCAAGTCTATTTCCTTCTCTCGCAATCCACCTAAACTCGTGCTCCCACGGTTTATGGAGTAAAGAATGTCATTCCGCGATTTTATCCATCAAGTCGTGCGTCTGTATGGATTCATCCGAAATTAACTTGTAGGCTTCTTCCGAGTATGTTTCAACTTCAAGCCATGGGACTCTTTTCTCCCATGCTATTGAGAGGCCTTCTCTAATCACTTCAAGCTCGCATTCAAGCATGGTTGTACTCTCTACTTGCTTCACAAATCCCAATATCCATTAGCGTTGATCATCTCTTAGCACACCACCAATCGAGCTATTATTAGCAATCACCAAAACACTTTCATCCGTATTTAATTTGCACCATTCGGCCTTCGGCTTCTCCCACTTCTCAATTCGCTTTTTCCTTCTCTTCGCATTAGCTACAACTTGAATTATTTTCCTCCAAACACGCTTCGCGGCCCAGCAGTCTCGCAGCGCATGCGTAGCATTTTCCTCCCCCTTTTTACACGTAAAATAGGTCGCATCATCCGTAAGTCTTCGAGTCTTCCGGAGGTGATTTGTTGCTATTTTATTTTGGCTCGCAAGCCAAATAAAATAGCGAATTTTATTGCTTCCCAGACTCTTTCACACCCACTCGCCATTCGGGCTCGGATTCGGATCACTATTATATAACCTTTGAAGGGTTCTATAAGCGCTTTGGCAAGAGAAAGTTTTGTCAGGTTTTTCATTCCATATCGCGGACTCTTTAAGCACTAAATTCATATCCAATATTCTCGTATTAATTTCGTGCAGAATTACTGTCCTCAAAACATCGAACCTCCAGGTCCCATTCAGATCCATAATATCCGCTATTTTTAACCCCTTGTCACCTAACCAGTTATCCGTCCATAGGGAAACTTTTTTCCCGTCTCCTATTCTCCATCAAATGCCCGGTGCAATTAGCGCCATGCAATGCACAATGCCCTTCCATGTCGAGCTATCGGTAGGTTTAACCACATACTCCAAAAGGCTCTTATTTTTTAGATATTTTGCTTCCACCAACCCTGACCAAACGCTTTCTTTATTTTGCAAAATTTTCCAGCAAGATTTGGCGAGTAGCGCCTCATTATTTAATCTTGATGTTCGAATGTCGAGCCCTCGTCCTTTTTCTGTTTTGTGACTTTATTCCACCCTACTAAATGTAACTTATTGGCTTCCAGATTATTCGACCATAGGAAGCTCCTATTAATTTTGTCCAATCTATCGCACACTTGTTCTAGTAGCCAACTCGACTGCATAGTAAGGATCGGCACCACGGTTGAGACCGCTTGGACTAACGATGCTCCCCTTGCCAAGGACAGATTCATACTCTTCCAATTAGTTAGTCTCACACTGAGTTTATCAAAAATGTCGTTGAAATCCTCCATCTTAGTTCGGTCGTGAGTCAAAGTTGTACCGAGGTACTTCCTGAGCCTCATTGTCCTTGCAATACCAGGGTTCGCGCATATGCGCCTCTTAATTCGCATCCTTCCTATGTTCGAAAGAAAGACTTTGGACTTCTCCTAGTTTAATTTCAAACCCGATGCTCCACAGAACGTGTCAAGGAAAATTTTAATGGCCTTTGTGGTTTTTGGGCTAGCTTTCCCCATAAGAATTACGTCATCTGCAAATAAAAGATACGAAAGAAGCAGACCCCCTCGACAAGGGATCAGAGGCTCCTAGTCGCCTTTTCCCACTGCTTCAGCAGTTAAATATGCCAGTCTCTCCATGCAAAGGAAAAAAAGGTATGGGGACAAAGGATCTCCTTGGCGTAGCCCACACCCGTGATTAAAACCCTCTAGTGGCTCCCCATTCCATAATATCCTCGTCGATGCATTTTTAACACAATACATAATCAGCATAATTACGTTCATGGGAAATTCGAATGCCCTTAAGGTCTCTTCTAAAAAACTCCAACTAATTTTATCGTAGGCTTTCTCCAAGTCTAGCTTAAGCACCATACAATCGACCTATTCTTCTGTTTTGTTTTTAAAGAATGTAGTACCTCTTGGATGATAAAGTTATTATCATGTGTGCTACATCCTTTAATAAAACTCGACTGGGTGGGGGTTATGAGGCGTGGCATGTAGTCTCGTAATCTCAGAGTAATACATTTTCTAACAAATTTGTACAATACATTACATAAGGATATCGATTTAAACTGAGATATCATAGTAGGATCGGATACCTTCAGGATTAGACAGAGATATGCTGAAAAAGTCTTTCGATCGAAGCTTCCTTCGCTGAACGCCTTCTGCACGAACTCAAGGAGTAATTTCTTGGTCCATTCCCAATACTTCTGATAAAAAATTGTCTGAATTCCGTCGGGTCCCGGTCCCTTGTTCGGGTGCGTCTTTCATATTGTGTTATTTAGTTCCCTCATGGTCACTTCTCCCCTAACCAATCTGCCTCCTCTTTCTCTACAGTTTGTTGGAATTTTGAGGTCGGTAGTGCAGTCGTGCACTGATTCTGTCCGGTGAATAATTTTCTAAAGAACTCAATCGTGTGCCCTTGTAGCATCTCTTGGTCTCTCACCCATACGTCATCAGCCTTGATCATAAGAATTCGATTTTTCTTTCTTCGGATAATGGTAGATTTGTGGAAGAAATTTGTATTTTTATCTCCTTCTTCGAGCCATTTTATGCGCGATTTTTTCTTCCAGAAAATTTCTTCATTGCGCAATATATTGCTATACTCCACTATCAATTCTTGCTCCAAATTGGCAAGAAATCTGCTCGGCCGTTCAGCTATAGCCCGCTGTGCCCCTTCAATGCGCCTAAGTGTCCTCTTTTTTTGGGGAATAATATTCCCAAAATAATTCTTGTTCCAAGGCTCTATTGTTCGGATTTTCTCAATTGCTTCAAGCAAATCGCTCTTATTTTCCCAAAGATTCCTCAACAAGTCCTCACAATATTTTCGGTTAAGCCAAATAGCCTCGAAGTGAAACGATCTTTCCGCTATTGTTTGCGCCGAATATGTCATGTGTGTCATAATGGGGTGATGATCTCGATGTGTCCTTGGGAGATGAAACACGGCATTCTCCGGGAAATAATCTATCCATTTGTCGTTGGCCAGTGCTCGATCTATCCTCTCTATAATGAAAGCCTCCCCCTCTCTCTTATTAATCCATGAAAACTCGGGCCGTGAAATCTGAGGTCGTGAAGTTTCAAAAATTTTAATTCTTTTTTGAAAAGCGAGGCATCTCTCCGCAATTGATCTATTTCCTCCTTTCTTTTCATGAGTGTAGCAAAATTCATTGAAATCTCCTTGAACTAGCCACGGGATGTTAACATGTGGTGACATTTGTTCAAGTTTCTCAAATATTCTAACCTTTTCCACCATATTCGGCTTTTCGACAGTCAGCACTTCCACATTTATATTTCCCGAATTCCATAATAACCACACCCCTCCGGACATCCCTTCCATTGGCGCGATACAGAAGCTATCATATCCGAGTGTAGGAGCTATCTCGTAGGCTCGCTCCTGAGAGGCCCTCATCTTCAAAAGAAACACAATATTCGGTTTGTAAATTCGGACTAAATCTCTAAAATGAGTGCGAAAAGAATCATCACTCACACCCCGGCAGTTCCACGATACCACGCTCATCGACATGTTTATCAATAATTCGACTCGCCCATGACGATATCACTTGTCGCATTAATCCCGAGGCTATGCGCGCTTTTCTCTTCGCCTCCCGATGACTTATTAGCATGTGTTGCCAAGCAATTGGCCAATTTACCAACCTCTCCCGTATCTTCGTAAGTATCTCGAATTCTCATACAATCGGTGATATATCGACTACTTTGATATTCCTCGGGTCCATTCAAAATATCTTCGAGTGGCCGGCAAACATATGGAACGATGTCCGGATCTCCGAAAACTTTGGCGGGATTGTTACCAATAGCATTTCGTTCTCATGTTCTAAAATCAAATCCTCTTGTTCCATAATCCACTTTCGATTCTTTGCTAGTGATGTGTGCTGCCTCTATTTCATTCAAGCCCTCTATTTCAATAGCTTCGGGTCGTGAAAGAATATGAAACGGATTAGAATTATTGTTTCCTTTATAATTACCTCCACTCAAACCTATCTTTTTTTTGCTGATTTTTTTCTTTCCTTTGTCCGTTGGTGCTCTTAAGGAAACATGAAGAATCCTCCCCCCGGTAGAACTCTCCCTTAAAATATTCTCCTTCCCCGGATGGTAGTTTTTAGGGAATTCATTAGGCTTCGTGTTTACCTGCATGGTTTATGCCCTTGATACAATTCTATTTGGATTTTCTATTACCTTTTCCTTCCCCTTTCCTTAAAGGCGGTTTTTCGGCCTCGGCGTGTCTTCTTCTTCGTCACCACCATCCATTCATCGAATTCCTGTCATTTAGTCTTTGTCTACCTGCCATTCAATAGGATCATTAGGCTTTTCTCTCCTTTCATCGAACACTTGTTCATCATTTGCTTGATGGGCGGTTTCCTTTACATTATTTTTGCAATTCTCCTTGTTGTGACCTACATGACCGCATGTATAGCAAACCGATGGCAGATTCTTGTAGGTTAACTGATACACCGTTCCATCAATGGATACTCCAGTTTTCAAGGGTCTATTTGAGGGATTTGGATGATAAATCGAGCATATCTTCCTCTTGAAGCGAAGAATGTGTTACTATTGATCTTGATCGGATCGCCTATGCATTTTGCTATCCTCTTCATCCATGATTATCTGAACATCTCTAGAGGTAGATTAATCACTCAAACCCAAGAAATAGTATAATCAATCACGTCTACATCCGCTTGGAATTTTGGCGTCCATTTACAAATTGATAAGAAGCAATTCGCAAGCTTCCATGGCCCTTGTGTTACGTTAACTTCTCTTTGTGTCAAAGTCATACCTTTTAAACAATAATTTCCATTCCCCAGATCGATTAATATGCTCCCAATTGTGAGTTTCCAGATTGTGCTCAATTTGTTGAGAAGTGTTGGATAGTACCAAGGTTTCCCATGGACTTTGATCAAAATCGCATCCTTCCATTGATCATGCATTGATTGTTTGATATCATCTGGTATTTCAATGCAGTCGAATGGATTTTCATCCGTGGGAGGATGAACTTTCATGCTTTCATATTCTTCATCTCTCGTTTCCTCCTCCACCATAACATTCGGCGTTCGTACTTTGCTTGCATACGCGGGTTTGTTGATCGATTTCTGCCTTCAATATGTCCTGTCCATTGCTTATCCATGAATGCCTCTTGTGATTCATACATGGTTCGCGAGCGTTTAGGCGCTCCCATCTCATTTGTTTCCTCAAACCCTAGATTAATCGTGTCTCCAACCATTCGATTTCGCTCAATATCAGTCTGATTGTTATGTTGTTTCCCCCACCCTGGGATGTGATTCCCGGGTGGAATGTTTGCGTGTTCGCCTGAATGATCCACCCTGATGATGTCGCGATAGCAAGAGAGAATCGCCTTTGTGATAATTATTACTTCGATAATGCTTTTAAATTTTAATTACACGTTTTATATGGATGCCGCTTAGACATTTCCTAACCTTTCCCAAAATATATAATATAGATCCCAGCCTACTTCATGGACTTTATTGTTCGTATTGTGTGTGTGTTGGGCAGAATACATTCAGTCTTTATTATTTATTGTTTTTCCAACTTAAACTACTAGGTTGTGTACAAAAAAAGTTAAATACATGTGTCTGATCTAATTCAGTAAAGATAACAAGAAATATGTATAAGGCAACGGGCATTATGATTGAAAAGTCCCTTATTGGTAGAAGTTTACCAAGAGATTTTTCTTCCCTTTCCTTGTGAAATACTTTTTTTACCGTTGTTAGGAGAATCAAAATATATTTTTCTGCTAATACCCTCTCGCGCAAACGGAGTCGAGACTGGAGGTAAAGTTTCGTACAAAAATGCTGCGATGCTACTTTCGGCATTGGTTTTGTGAATATGTCAGCAACCTGGTTATTTGACGATATATATTTGGTAAGAAGTAATCCATGCACCACACATTCTCGCACAAAGTGATAATCGAGTTCTATGTGTTTGCCTCGGGCATGAAAGACGGGATTGATAGTCATATAGAGAGCATTAAGATTGTCGCAATAAAAGGTTGGGGCCAAAGGGAGCGAAACCCGGATATCTTTTAAGATGAAAAAGATCCAAGTGAGTTCAACAGAAGTGTTAGCCATCGCTCGATACTCGGCTTCCGTGCTTGAACGGGAGATTGTCTGTTGTTTTTTTTGTACACTAGAAATGAGATTACGACCAAGAAAAGTACAATATCTAGTAGTTGAGCGTCGTATAGTGGGAGATCCAGCCCAATCTGCATTAAAGAAAGCAAGTAGATAAAATGTATTTTTGAAAAGGAAATGTAATCCCATCTCCACCGTTCCTTTAACATATCGTAAAATACGACAAACCATTTTGAGGTTTAAAGATGTAAGAGCATGCATGAATTGAGACACAAAGTTAAACGCTATATGACAAATCATAGCGTGTAAGTGTACATTGTAGAGCGCCAACTATTCCACAATAATAGCTTAGCATCCATGAGAGTGCTATTATGAGAAGTTTTTGTTTATTTTCAAGTGAAGTACTCATCGATTTACAATATGTCATATCATAACGTTTAAGTACAGTTAGCGCATAATGAGATTGAGAAAGATGAAGTGGTCTGAGGTCCTTCATATAAAACTCCTTGCTTAACAATTAAATAAATGTGGAAATAATTTTTGGAGATGATCCAGTTAGTAGCATGTCAATAACATATAAGAGGAGAAATAACGAACCATTATCAGAATGGAAAATAAATAAAGAAGGATCAGCTAAACTACAAAAAAAAGACATATTTAATAAGAAATGTACTAAATCGATCAAACAATGCACATGTCACTTATTTTAAGCCGTATAGAGCTCTTTGTAATTTGCAAACATATTTTGGATGTTTAGAATCTATCATTCCAGGGGCTGTTGCTTGTATAGATCTTTGGTTATCACACCATGCAAAAACGCATTTTTCACATCTAATTGACGCATTGACCAATTTTTAGCCATAGCTATTGTACTTATTAGGTGAATAGTTCCTGATTTTATCACACGAGAAAATATTTTAGTATAGTTGACAATTTGATGATATCCTTTTAGCCACTAACCGAGCTTTAAGTCGGTCTAAAGTGTCATTAAGTTTGAGTTTTGTTTTGAATACCCACTCACAACCAATTACATTCATGTTCAACGTACAAGGGACGAGTGTCCATGTTTTCTTTTTATGAAGTGCAGCAAGTTCTTCATCCATGGCTACTTTCTAGCCGGGATGTGCTAAGGTGAGTTTTAATTACAAAGCTCTCGAGGTATACCAACAAAGGAGGTTATGTTTAAGGCATACTTCGGATTTGGTTTTACAACTCCTAATTGAGATCGAGTAGTCATAGAGTGAATAGCGTATGATGAAGGATTAGAATTATGAGTGGTAAGATCATAAGGATTGGGATCTGTCACAAAATCATTTATATTAGGTAATTCAATTTGTTGAGTTTCATTAGGCTCGGGTGGCAGCAGCTCATGTAAGGTTATGTTATTTATAGAAGTAGAGGTAAGGTTATGTTATTTATAGAAGTAGGGGGCTGAAAACAATTATTTTGACTAGTGGCAGTGGACTCAACACCTAACGGATTATCCTGTGAAGAATTAGAATGACTTAAACTGTTAGTATCTAAAATATGAACATCTTTATTAGATTAGGATCGAATCGTTTGTATATCTTGTGATATCTTTTGTAATTATCGTGATAGATAGTTTCCTTAATGATAGCAATTACCTCTTGTATATATTGAACATTATTATGAATGAGAAGACAAGACCAATATTATTTTACATGCAATTAGGACAGAATCTTTTGTATATCTTGTGATATCTTTTGTAAGATAATAATCTTCATTAATTGGCAGCGTTTTACGAACGCATGGAAGCAGAATCGAGATCGGTCGAGAATCTCTAGTCGGAGTATGTTTAGAATAAGATAACCATATATCCAAAATATTAATAACATTTGGATTATTTACTACTCTACCTAATTCTAAATTATGTTTGAAATTGTTGGATCGGGATTGATACAACTTTCAAAGCTCAAGTTAAGCTGGCGTTGCCTTAACTTGATCTTAAACAATCTTCTTGATAGATTATAATGTGCAGTGGAATTAAAGAACACAAGAAGATAAATTTTCAATGGTTTATTATAAATAATCAACCACCTAGCCGTAGGCAAAATAATCACGCATATTTTAACAAAGACGTTCCTCACCATAAAATCATTCTCGCACTTTTGTAGATTGGACTCAACAAAGCAGACAAGAATTTTCTCCTTAAATCTAATCATAGACTTAACTCGAAAACTCACAAACTTTGCAAATCAAGAAACACACAACAACTTGAAATATATAATCTCTAAGATTAATTAGCTCCCTTTATATAGGTTTCTTCAAACTTGATCTCCAAGGTGTGTTATACACATATTTGGTAACTTACGTTGTTTTCTAGTTGAACTCTTCTTTCCTTCTTTGAACTTCATCTCCTTCTTGAATAATAGTTTTCATTATTAGATTGAGTTCTAATAAGGAAATACTTCTTCAATTCAGAGTTGATCTTGGAAAGATTCCTAGTTGCACTTGAACTCCAAAACTTTCCTTCTTTGAAAGCACGTGCGTTTGACCATTCTTCTCCTTTTTAATTATGAAAACTTCAACTTAGAAAACTTGTAATGCTCTTCCTTATGATTAAGAGATGTTACTGGACATAAACAAAGATAACTAAAACCGTGGAACTTGATTAATAGGTGAATAAAGGCAAAACTAAAATAAAGAAGTTAAAGACAGATTGCCATTATAGTTTCTGGTTTCAATGTTGTCATGTGGGTGTTGGCTATCCAACATTTAATCCAGAACACTTTACTCATGTTCTCGAATTTTGGAACAATGTTTCCAGTTAAGAATGTTTCTGGTTTCAATGTTGTCCTCTAGATATTGGCACAACATTCATCCAACATTGTATCCAGAACATCTTACACATTCAATATTTATATGGAAAAACTAATTCATCAAAAACAACATGTTGAGATATAAAGAGTTTTTTGCTTGAAGGATGAAAACATTTATAAGCTTTGCGTTTTTCACTGTACCCAACTAAAACACAAATAAGTGTTTTAGGATCAAACTTATGTTTTCTTGTATCCCAATTGCAAGGAAAACACTTTGATCCAAAAACTAGCAATAAAGAATAGTTCGGATGTTTTTCTTGAAGTGTAAAATAATGTGTTTCAAAGTTAACAACCGATGAAGGTAGCCGTTTATAGGATATACATCCGTAGAAAAATCATCTACCCATCAAAGTAAAGGTGTGTCACTATGAAATAACATAGTCGTTCCTAATTCTATTATATCCTATTCCTTCGCTCAACAAAACTATTTTGTTCGAGAGAGTATGGAGATGATACCTGATGAACAATATATGTGGAGAGGAAATGAGCAGATAATTTGAAGTTAATGAATTCACCACCTCCATCTGATTGAAATATTTTTATTTGCTTATCAAATTGTCTAAGAATATATTTCTCAAATATTAGATATGCATCAAATAAATCAGACTTGTTACGTAAAGGAATTAACCATGTATACTTGTAAAAATCGTCGACAAAGCAAGCATAAAATCGAAATTTAGTAGTAGACAAAATAGGGACAGGTCCCCATAAGTCTCAATGATTTTTTTTAAAAAATAGTACTACTTGAATGTTCAGAAGACGAGAAAGGTAAATGACTAAGTTTTCCTAGTTGGCAACTATCACAAATATGTTCGGACTTTATTTTCTCAATAACATCAATAAGTCCTTTAGCAACTGCAATGCGGAAGCTTGAGGGTGGCCTTAGATGTTGATGCCATCCGTGTGAAGTGCTAGATTTGAAGCGGGGTGAAAAATATAACTCTGGTGTAGTGGATAAAACATAGAGATCACCCTTGTGTTTCCCTGTTATCACCCCTTATCCAATTTCTCATTCCTTAACACAAAGATTCGTTTTAGAAAATTCACAATTAATTGGATATTGTTTGGTTAATTGGCGTACAAAAGGTAAATTCTTAGTTAAGTTAGGAGCTAACAAAACATCATTTAAAGGTAACGTAGTTCTTTTTTTTTATACAAGATTCACGAATAGCAACAATTGGCATATAAGAACCATCTCCAATTAAAACAGATTCAAAGCCCGAGTATTTACGAATGTTTGGCTAACTTACCTGATTTACCTGCATATGGTTGGAAGTGCCATTGCCTGTCATCCACTCGGTATCGGCAACGGTATTAAAGTGAGAGCGGCAAGTACTTGTAGAATATCTTCGGGTTGCATGGGCTTCTTTGGGGCCCATCATCAAGTATTTGCAATATGACCTGTTACACCGCAGTTTTGGCATTGTTTGTCACGACATTATTCCTTTTCTGTCCGTGTCATGCGACGTTGAGCAAGTGGCAATGTTACGAGTTTGTGAATGACGTGTTTGAGTATTCGAGGTTTGATTTTCTTTGTTATTGTGCCTGGAATCCGCATCTTGAAGAATTAAATTTTTGTGGTGCACCACAATGTTGATTTTGCGGTCCATAAAACGCCATTTGATGTGTGGCGGAGGAAAGCGATACATCTTTGGAAAACCAGTTGCGTATGCGATCAGAATTTTGTAGTTGCGAAACCAGCTCCGAGTAAGATGGTCTAGGTGGCTTCAACCTAGTTGTGGTAAATGTTTCATATTGAGTCCCAAGGCTTGTGAGAAGAGAAAATACCTTTTCTTGATCTGGAATAGGCTTTCCAATTGTTGCTTTCCAATTTATGCTAAATTGTCACAGAGACTTTTGAAGGAGCTAATGTGATCTGTAACTGCTGAGTGGTCTTCTTTTCGAAAATAATTCACCTGTTTTTGCGAGTTTTGGGCATAATTATTTTGGAGCTCTTCCCAAACTGCATGAGTATTGTCGAGACCAATGATGAGTCCAAGAGTTTCCTCGGATAGTGTTCCAATGATTCATCGTCGAAGAAGACGATCGGACTTTCGACATGCTTTGAAAGCTTTTGGCAATTGTGAACTAGTGATTATTGGATCACTTGAATTGTTTTGGCAGGGAGTTGTGAATTTTGTTGGAGAAGGAATTTCATTTGTTAAATGCCCAACCAGGTCTTGACTTTCTGCAAGGGCTAACGCGTGTTCACGCCATAAAAGATAGTTACTAGATGTTGAGACGAATGGTGATAAAGTTGCTAACATTGAGTGACAGTGTTGTCAATAGTGATTTATTGTCTAATGTTCACAATGGCTCTTGATACTGATGGCGGTGATTTTTTAAATCAATTGCCAAATTTCAAAGTGCATGTGAAGAGAAGAAAAAAATGAGAGGTGCATGTGAAGAGAAGAAAAAATGAACAATGCATGTGGAGAGGAATCAAGTTGAATAAAAAATTATTCAAGCCAATTATTTTGTCCATTAAAGCCTTCTATAAATACCAAGGCTCATTTGTTCAATTCTTCATCCTAAAATATATCTTTCTTTCTCTTATATAATTAAACAATAATTAATATATAAAGAGTAGTTAAGAATGTTGTTAGTGTGAGGTAAAAATAGAGAGTTTGTGCGACTTTACTACGGCAAAAGTCCGAGAGTTGTAATTCTCATTTTACACTCATAGTGAAATTCTTCTACCTTGCCCGTGGTTTTTCACTCTAAATTAATTTGGGGTTTTCCACGTAAAATCTGTGAGTCATTTATTTTTTTGTCTTTCAATTATTGTCGTATTTTACGCTCTATCAAAAGGGTCCACTTTACAATAAGTGGTATCAGAGCCTCGGTTCATATACGGGGTCTCGGTAATATTTGTGGGTGTCGTGCTGAAATTATTTTTCAGTGATGGTGGTACGTGATAGAAGCAATGACGGCGAAATTCGTGATCGAGAAATTCAACGGGAGTAATTTCTCGTTGTGGAAGCTCAAGATTAAAGTCATCTTGCGAAAAGATGGGTGTCTCGCGGCGATCGGTGACAGGCCGATGGAAATCACAGATGATACGAAGTGGAACGAGATGGACGGCAACGCAATCGCAAATATTCACCTGGCGTTAGGTGATGGCGTGTTGTCAAGCATTGAGGAGAAGAGGACAACTAAGGAGATATGGGACCATCTCAACAAGCTGTATGAGGCAAAGTCCTTACACAACAAAATTTTTCTTAAACGAAAATTGTACACACTAAGGATGGCAGAATGTACCCCGGTAACTGAGCACCTCAATGTTTTAAATACTCTATTTTCTCAATTGACGTTGTTGAGTCACAAAATAGAAGTGGTTGAACATGCTGAAATTCTGCTGCAAAGTCTGCCCGATTCGTATGACCAGCTTGTCATCAACTTAACAAATAATGTCCTCACGGATTATTTGCTCTTCGACGAAATTGCAGTCGCTATTCTGGAAGAAGAGAGTCGGTGCAAGAACCGAGAAGATAGGGAGGCAAGTACGCAACATGCAGGTGCCTTGTTGGTGACAAGAGGGAGAACGGCGAAGCGCGGTGCAAGTGAGAGTACGAAATAGGGGAGATCCAAGTCATGGACCAAGAGCAGTTGTTGGCACTGTGGCAAGAAAGGTCACTTGAAGAAGGACTATTGGAATCTTAAGGATTCGAACAAGAAGAGTTATGATCCTCAGGGGAACGTTGCTAGCACTTCAGATGATGGTGATGTACTATGCTGTGAGGAAGCAACAGCTATTCGAGGTACGCGTGGCTTCGATGATGTATGGCTTATTGATTCAGGAGTCAGTTTTCATATGACTCCCCAGAGGGAGTGGTTTCATGAGTATACACCGATCACTGGAGGATCTGTGTATAGTTGTAAAAATGAACCTTTGAAAGTTTTTGCCATCGGTACGATCAAGCTTGAGATGCATGACGGGATTGTTCGGACCATTCGAGATGTCCGACACGTGGAGGGATTATGCAAGAATTTGTTGTCTTATGGACAACTGGATGATCTTGGTTGTGAAATTGGGTCGCGAAACAAGATCATGAAAATTAAAAGGGGTGCGCTTGTACTGATGAAGGCGGACAAGATTGCTGGAAACTTATACATGGTACAGGGGAGGGCTCTGTAAGTGGGAGAAGCGTCAGTGGCTTCATCTGAGTCGATTGAGAAATCATCAATGATTTGGCATCAGCGGCTCGGGCATATGTCGGAACAAGGCATGAAGGTTCTTGCAGAGAAGAAACTACTTCTGGGCCTCACAAAGGTATCTTTAGTTTTTTGTGAGCATTGTGTTGTTGGCAAGCAACATCGTATAAAATTTCGTAGTTCAGATTCTAGAAGTAAAGTCATTCTAGAATTGATTCACTCTGACGTGTGGTAAGCACTAGTACTATCCCTGTGAGGTGCAAAGTATTTTGTGTCTTTTATAGATGATTATTCCAGGAGATGTTGGATGTACATGATCAAGAGTAAGGTAGAGGTGTTCTCGATGTTCAAGACGTACAAAGCCCTTGTGGAACTTGAATCTGGGAAAAAGATCAAGTGCCTGAGATCTGACAATGGAGGGGAATATACTGGCAAAGAGTTGGAAGACTTCTGTAAAGATGTTGGGATTAAGAGGCAGTTTACTACGGCGTACACTCCGCAGCGGAATGGGGTGGCAGAGCGGATGAACAGGACCTTGTTGGATAAAACAAGAGCCATGATGCAGGCTGCAAGCCTAGAAAAGTCGTTATGGGCAGAAGCAGTCAATACCGCCTGTTATATGGTGAATCAATCTCCGTCAACAGCATTGGGACTGAAAACACCGATGGAGGTGTGGACAGGTAAAACAGTTGATTATTCTAATCTCCATATATTTGGGACTCCCGCTTATGTTATGTTCAATACTCAAGAGAAAACAAAGCTGGACCCAAAATCCAGGAAGTGTTTGTTCTTAGGGTATGCTAAAGGAGTGAAGGGGTATCGCTTGTGGAACCCCACTGCCCACAAGATCATTGTAAGCAGAGATGTTATCTTCATGGAAGATAAGAAAGGAAATGATAGCAGTACAGGGGAAGATCCAGAAACTACGATAGTAGTAGTCGAGAAGGATGTTGAGCAGGATGGCCCTGTTGAACCAGAGCATGAACCTGAGGAGACAACGGAGTCAGGAGTCTCAGGAATACGTCGATCGACACGTATCAAGAGACCACCAGGCTGGCACTCAGACTTCTCAATGGAGAACAATGTTGCGTACTGTCTTTTAACTGAGGACATGGAGCCATCAACTCTCCAGGAAGCAATGAGTAGTTCAAATGCAGCTTAGTGGATAGCAGCAATGCAGGAGGAAATCGATGCACTCCATAAGAATAAGACGTGGGAACTTGTGTCTCTACCACAAGGGAGGAAACCTATTGGAAACAAATGGGTGTACAAAATCAAACGTAACAATGATGACCAAGTGGAGAGGTATCGTGCACGATTGGTGGTGAAAGGATATGCTTAGAACGAGGGGATTGATTTCAATGAAATATTTTCCCCGGTGGCCCGAATGACAACTGTGCGGGTGGTTCTAGCGATGTGCGCTACATTTTATTTACATCTTGAACAATTAGATGTAAAGACGGCTTTTCTTCATGGTGATCTTGAAGAAGAGATTTATATGCTCCAACCGGAAGGATTTATTGAAGAAGGAAAATAGAACTTAGTTTGCAGGTTGACCAAATCTGTGTACGGTCTCAAACAGGCGCCGAGGTGTTGGTACAAAAGATTTGATTCATTCATAATGAGCCTTGGATACAACAGACTGAATGCAGATCCTTTTGCATATTTCAAGAGATCTAATGATGACTTTGTTATTTTGCTGTTGTATGTTGACGACATGTTGGGTTCAGGCCCCAACAAAGCTCGTATTGAAAAACTGAAGGTTGAACTGGCTAGAGAATTTGAAATTAAGGACTTAGGACCAGCAAACAAGATTCTAGGGATGCAAATCCACCGAGACAGAAATAGCAGGAAGATTTGTCTTTCTCAGAGGAACTATCTGTTGAAGATTTTGCGGCGGTTCAGTATGCAAAATTGTAAGCCAATCTCTACCCCTCTTCCAATTAATTTCAAGTTATCCTCAAGTATGTGTCCTAGCAGTGAAGAAGAGAGGAAGGAGATGTCTCGAGTACCGTATGCATCAGCAGTGGGAAGTCTAATGTTTGCTATGATATGTACTAGACCAGACATTGCACATGCAGTGGGAGTGGTTAGTCGATACATGGCGGATCCGGGAAGAGAACATTGGAGTACAGTAAAGAGAGTTATGAGATACATTCAGGGAACCTCAGATGTTGCATTATGTTATGGAGGATCGGGTTTTACAGTCAGGGGCTATGTTGATTCTGACTATGCAGGTGATCTTGACAAAAGCAAGTCCACGATAGGATATGTGTTTACTCTTGCTGGAGGTGCAGTGAGTTGGGTTTCGAAGTTACAGTCAGTTGTTGCGACATCAACAACGGAGGCTGAATACGTGGCAGCTACGCAGGCCAATAAAGAGGTGATTTGGCTGAAAATGGTTCTGGAAGAACTCAGGCACAAACTAGAGAGTATTTCTCTATTCTGTGACAGTCACAGTGCGTTGCATCTTGCAAGAAATCCAGCGTTTCATTCCAAGACAAAGCATATTCGGGTGCAGTATCACTTTGTACGTGAGAAAGTTGATGAGGGTACTGTGGATGTGCAGAAGATTCACACTAAAGATAACATAGCTGATTTCATGACGAAGAGTGTTAATGCTAACAAGTTTGTTCAGTGTCGGTCCTCGTGTGGTCTGGTGAAAACGTAAGCAACATGAAGGGCGAGGTAGAAAGAATGGTGTGAAGATCTGATTAGTTCATAATCAAATCTTCAAATGGGAGATTGATGGCGGTGATTTCTTAAATCAATTGCCAAATTTCAAAGTGCATGTGAAGAGAAGAAAAAAATGAGAAGTGCATGTGAAGAGAAGAAAAAATGAACAATGCATGCGGAGAGGAATCAAGTTGAATAAAAAATTATTCAAGCCAATTATTTTGTCCATAAAAGCCTTCTATAAATACCAAGGCTCATTTGTTCAATTCTTCATCCCAAAATATATCTTTCTTTCTCTTATATAATTAAACAGTAATTAATATATAAAGAGTGGTTAAGAGTGTTGTTAGTGTGAGGTAAAAATAGAGAATTTGTGCGACTTTACTACGGTAAAAGTCTGAGAGTTGTAATTCTCATTTTACACTCAACGTGAAATTCTTCTACCTTGCCCGTGGTTTTTCACCCTAAATTAATTTGGGGTTTTCCACGTAAAACCTGTGAGTCATTTATTTTTCTGTCTTTCAACTATTGCCATGTTTTACGCTCTATCAGAAGGGTCCACTTTACAACAGATACCATGAGCTGAAATTAACAATGGGCAGAATACATTCAATTTTTATTCTTTATTGTTTTTCCAACGTGAACTACTTGGTTGTGTACAAAGGTAAAATTAGATGCTAGGGACAAGAGTTGTGCTCTCGTCCCGTTCAGATGGTGACACGTGTACAAATGATTTGGTTGTTTGTACACGTGTCGCCATCTGAATGGGACGAGAGCACAACTCTCGTCCCTAGCATCTAATATCCCGTGTACAAAGATATTTAAATACATGTGTCTGATGTAAAGATAACAAGAAATCAGCAGGCATTATGATTGAAAAATCCCTTATGGGTAGGAGTTTACCATATCATCATCTTCATTTGAATTATTTTCTAATATGCTCCTATCTCCACCACTAATTAATGCTTGATCGTGAGATTTTTTTCCCTTTCCTTGTGAAATGCTTTTTTTACCGTTGTTAGGAGAATCAAAATATCTTTTTTGCTAATACCCTCCTGCGCAAACTGAGCCGAGTCTGGAGGCAAAGTTTGTTACAAAAATAACGCAACGCTACTTTCGGCATTGATTTTGTGAATATGTCGGCAACCTAATTATTCGACGATATATGTTTGGTAACAAGTAATCCATGTGCCACACGTTCACGCACAAAGTGATAATCCACTTCTATGTGTTTTCTCGGGCATGAAAGATGGGATTGCTCGTCATATAAAGAGCGCTAAGATTGTCGCAATAAAGGGTTGGGGCTGAAGGCAGCAAAACCCGGAGATCTTTTAGGATGAAAGAGATCCAAGTGAGTTCAGCAACAGAGTTAGCCATTGCTCGATACTCGGCTTCCGCACTTGAACGAGAGATTGTGTGTTTTTTTTTTGTACACCATGAAATGAGATTACGACCAAGAAAAGTACAATATCTTGTAGTTGAGCGTCGTGTAGTGGGAAAGGTTCCCCGTTTTGGTTTTTGGCAACTTGCCCCCCAACATTTTCCTGATGCACACTTTAACCATGTGACTTTGTCGATGTGTCAATATTTTAACCGTTAGATTTACAAAATTTCAAACATTGGGGGGCAACATATAAAAATGTAAAGTTAAGGGGGTAAGCTGCAAACGACCCCAAGCGTTTTGGGGTTTGATTTTTTTCCTTTGATATATGGGTCATGTGCTTTATTCAACATAACACAAGATGACTTGCCTCTTAATATTTCATAACCGACAGTTCACCATTGACTATATGTCTATATCAGATGAGTATTGTGCCAAAAACTGCCTCCAAATTAAGGGGCTGTGTCGATCTAAAGAACAAAGTATGCACTCTCAAATCTTTTGGGAATACATCTGGAGGTATTCCAAGTTATTCAACCAAACATGGAAACCAATGAAAATATCAATGACAATGAATCAAACACATAAACAAATAGGAAAGGACGAGCTACACGTACGCAATTAGGACCTGAACAAATTTGAGCTATTAAAGAACTCATTTGTGTAACTAGTCCACAAGCTGTATATAAACTTGATAAATAGAATTGGTAGAAGGTCACTTACCCACGTTCAGTACTTTTCATAACGCGTGTGAAGTGGATACCTGTTGACCTTCTCAGTTTCAGATTATTTAATATCAATTTTGAGAATACTTCATAGAGTGTGAGTGTGTGTGTGTGTGTGTAAATGTGTGTTATATAATTTGTTTGTGTTTGTGTTAATTAGTATAACGTGAGATATGGCTTATGCTGCTGTTGTTTCCCTATCTCAAATACTAAAGCAAATTACAGATGTTGACCAACTACTAATCGAATCTTTCCATGAAAATTTGTGTTTTTTGCAATCTTTTATGGAAGATGATTATGCATACTACAATACTACCGGTGAAATAGTTGATCCGCTCGAAGAACGAATAAGGGAGGTAGCATATCGAGCAGCAGATGTCGTTGAACTGCACGTTCTGAACCAGGTTCGTGCAGAACGTAGCATGCCATTCAAGTACGGACAAATGAGGAATCTCGAGAAAAGATATCAAAAAGATTTGCAGAGGCTGAATGAGGATTTTCATTCCATCGTGGAAGAAGCAACTAAGATAAAGTCAGAACACGGGGTTGAAACTCCGATTCCACACATTTCACTCGGTGTTGATTCATCTATGCAAGCATCAACAAGCCTCAGCAGCACAGTTGTGGGATTCCATGACGATTTGCAGAAACTGGAAGACCAACTATGTGAAGATTCACCGAAGCTTCGGATTATCTCAATTGTTGGGACGGGAGGTATTGGTAAGACAACTCTTGCCAGAACTATTTTTGATGATTCTCTTATTGCACAACACTTTGATTTTCATGCGTGGATAACAATATCTCAAGAGTATTGCATGCGAGACATTTTAATAAGCCTCTTAACCTCACTTAGCGCGTTGACTAATGATCTAAGCCAGAAAAGCAACGAAATATTGGGTTTGAACCTTTATAGAAATTTGAAGGAAAAGAGGTATCTCATCGTCATGGACGATATGTGGAGTACAAAGGCCTGGGATGATATAAAGTGGATATTGCCAGATGACAACAATGGAAGTCGAATCATCACAACAACTAGGCTATCAGAAGTGGCTACCTATTTCGACTCCGCCCCTCCTCTTCATATGCAAGTTTTAGATGAGGATCAAAGTTGGAGCCTGCTTCAACAAAAAGTCTTTGCACAAGACCCTTGCCCCTCTGAATTGCAGCAAATTGGGAAGATGATTGCTGAAAAATGTCGAGGACTTCCTCTAGCAATTGTTTTAGTTGCAGGGCTTCTCTCAAGGGTTATGAGGACTATAAAGGATTGGGAGAAATTCGCGGCAAATGTAAGCTCAGCTCTAACGGCTGTTGACGAACATTTGTTCAAGATACTCTCTTTGAGCTATAACAATTTGCCTCACCATCTTAGAGCGTGTTTTCTGTACATGGGAGGTTTTCCTGAAGATAGTGAAATCTCGATCTCCAAGCTTACGATGTTATGGACAGCAGAAGGATTCTTAAAACCATCTACATCCAAAAGCTCAGAAGAAGTGGCAGAGGACTACATTGAGGATCTTGTCAGAAGAAATCTTATAACAATAACGGAGAAGCGTTCTAATGGAAGATTTAGATTCTGCCGCATCCATGATCTTTTGAGAGACTTCTGCATATGGAAAGCTCGCGACGAGAATTTTCTTCATGTCAAAAAGAAAGGCAATACATCAAAAGTAGGCATACAGAATAAGCGGCGTCTCTGTAATTTTACCAATCGTTCTATGCCTACTAAAGCAAGCAACTCCTTTGTTCGTTCCCTTCTTTTTTCCAACGAGAACCAATGGTACTTAACATCTCTTGCTATATCATCTAGGCTGCTGAGGGTGCTTGATGGACCCAACGCTTGTTTAACTTGTATCCCTGCAGCAGTAACCGGACTAATTCATTTGAGGTATCTTGCTTTCTCCCATGATAACAATGTTCAGTTTGTCGTTCCAGCTACAATACTTAAACTTAGAAATCTTCAAACTTTGATGATTGGACCGCTGCTTCAATACAAGCGTTCATTACATTTCTCAGATGAACCCAGAATACATTTACCACCTGAAATTCGTAAGATGTTTAAACTAAGGCATCTTATCATGAACAATTGTTACTTCTCTCCTGCCACTTTTTCTACAACAATAGATGGAAATGTTGTTCTGAAAGATCTTTTGACTCTTACCAAAGTAGCAGACTTTAGTTTTGTAAAAGAGGCCATCAAAATGATTAAAAATGTTATGAAGTTGAGACTCATCTATCACGTTGAGCGTGTGAATCACGTGATGAAGTGGTCCAAATATCAACTCAACAATCTGGTCCATCTTCATCAACTTGAGTCACTGAGTATCACTTGCAAGGTGCCAGCTACCTTATATCCGAAGCTGCGTAGTCCTTTCCCTAAGAGCTTTGCTTTACCACTGAAGCTCAAAAAACTGATCCTGTCCGGTTGCAGAGTAAGTCAAACAAATTTGAGTATCATAGGTCAGTCGCTCGGTCTTGAAGTCCTGAAACTACGAAATGCTACTTTCGATAAGAAAGAGTGGAAATTGACTGAAGGTGAATTCCTCAGGCTGAAATGTCTGTTAATGGATGGTCTAGACGTCCAGTGCTGGCAAGTAGAACGCACACACTTTCCGAGCCTTGAACGCTTCATGATTCATTATTGCTCGAACCTCAAAGAGATACCTTCTGAAATTGGAAAGATACCAACTCTTCAGTACATGGAGGTAATGACTGTGCTCAAATCCGTTAGAGACTCAGCCGGGCGAATAAAAGAAGAACAACGGAGCCTTGGGAACGATTCTCTTCGAGTTCATGTATTGTATCCATGATCAGATCTTTGTTTAGACCTTTGTGTTTCATAATGAGAATCCTCTGAGTTCATGTACTGGATTTGATAAAACTATATCTCGTTTACAATAATTATTGTAAGGATCATTATTCATTCATAAAATGTGGATTATGTTTAGGAATCATCTCATGCAAGTTACTCAGTTTTATGTCATTCTCACTGATTAGCTGATCACATAACCCAATATTTACATTTGTCTATTGCTTTTGGTAGGGCTGCGGAATGGGTGGCGGGTAGTGGGTATCCCTCATGTCCTGTCACTACCCGTGACAAACAGGTTAACCCGTCACACAGCCCCTCCGCGGTGGACGGGTACCCACCCCCGTGACGTTCAGTGGCGGAACGGGGACGGGTTCAGCTTTCGGTACCCCACGGGTTTCGATGGTGCCCGTCACAATTTAAAAAAAAAAGAGAGCTAAAGTCGCACCAACAACTTGAGCTTAACTTAGTTTTAAAAAATATATATCCTACAAGGAAGAATTATCAAAAATGCCCCCTAACTTTTGTCTTTAATCCTAAATGCCCGTTGTTTCCCAACATGCTAAAAATGCCCTGTATCTTTTAAAATTTCTACTAAAAATGCCCGAAATAAAAAATAAGCATAAAAAAACTTATTTTGTCTGAAAAATAATGCTAAAAATGCCATGTATCTTTTAAAATTCTACCAAAAATGCCCGAATTTTAAAACACGACTTTTTGATTCAGCAGTGCGTCTCTTTGATTCGGATGCCACGTCGGATAAAAAGTCCGAATTTTTAAAATCGGGCATTTTTGTTAGAAAATTTAAAACTTAACGGGCATTTTCAGCAGGTTTGGAAATAACGGGCATTTAGGATTAAAGGCAAAAATTAGCGGGCATTTTTGATAATTCGTCCATCCTACAAAAAGTCATTTTTTTGGTTGCTTGGATGTTGGTGTCGTTTTTTTTTTGGTTTTTTTTGTTATTTGATAATGGTTGAATGTTATTTTGGTATTGGCTTATTTTGTGGTTTGAATGTTGGTGTTGGATTATTTTTGTGGATTGAATGTTGGTGTTGGCATATTTTTGTGGATTGAATCTTGGTGTTGGAGTTATTTTATTGTTGTTGCTCATTGTGAATTGTTGTTAGGTTGATGATGTTATTGATAGATTGATTTTGGGTTTGAAATTAAGGATATTGTTGCTATTGATGTCATAATATGTTGATTGAATGTTAGTGATATCAAAACAATGATCGAATCAAAGTATAGAAGACAAAAAATAGAAAATATACAGAATTTTTTTTGCCAGCACCACGAGGCGGGTACCCCTATCCACCCTCGTGGGTACCCACCTAAGACAGGTACCCATGCGTATGGTTACCCTCCAAATATCCGGTGGAGGCAGATAGGATTTTTTGTTACCCACCGTTGCGGGTACCCATACAAGCGGGTGGTAGCCCGCGCACACCCCTAGTTTTTGGGGGAAATTTTGAATTGTTTGTTGATTGACAGTTGACACATGTTCTAAAGGGCAGCCCGACAGTCAAGGAGAGAATGAGTGAATTGATTATTTGCAGACATATCGTGATATCACCAAATTAAAAAAATATAACATATTTATATATAAATAAAAAAGAGCATAAGATTCAGTTTGGGTGATAAATTTTGTCATCTTGAAAGTTGATACGTCTTTTTGTCAGTTTACTAGTAAGAAATGGACAAACTTTAAAACAATTAGCTTTAAGGTTTGTTAACAAAGGATAGTTGCACATAATTTTTAGTGTAAAATTTGTTAAGCCTCCAAAGTATTGTGTTTCTCATTTCGCCTTTTAACATTTAAAATTTCGCAACATGCCACGAACGTATTCATAATATTCCCCATGCTCAACTTTTTATTAATTATTGGACGGGATATTCCAATTTAATTCCTATCCAAATTCTCACATGCCACAACTAAATGCAATTTTGTTTTGTCCCATACAAAGTATTCAAACGTTAGGGGAAACATTCAAACGTTAGGAGGCATCCATACAAAATATTCAAACATTAGGTGGCATCCGTACAAAATACTCAAAAGTTAGGGGCATCCTCACAGAAACAAACAAATGTTAGGAAGGGAGGGCCTATACGCTAGGGGTAGTGCCAATATGTCCAAAAACATTATGCAATATTTTACCTTCTATCTTTTCCTTTCAATTTTAACGATAAGTCGAAGGTGGGTATATAAGGGTTTTCGGTAGTTTATTTATATGTACCACTTTGCAAGGTTAGTCATTTATGTATACTATGCTCAATTTTAGTCATTTATGTATACTACGTGCTCGGTTTTAGTCTTTTGACGAAGTTAATTTTAATTTTGGTCGGAACACGTCACGTGCGCGACACGTGTCGTCTGAGTTACGTTGACCCGTCTTCACACGTTTTGGTCGGAACATTTATATGTTTTGCATGTTGTCAATTTAAAATGTTTGAGCGCAAAGTGATAAACACACTATACCTTAGGGGCCTTAACCAAATTTATCCATGTTTTCAAAAGTTTTTGGCAAAGCAACCCCTGTAATGTGCAACTTTTTCACATTACTCACTGTAAAATACTATTACCCCCATGTAATCTTCAAATTGTACAAAATACCACTGTATGTAAGGAGGTATAACTTATTCGCCTAAAGTTGAGAGTGATATTAACTTTCTTTATACCATTTCCTCTTCAAAACCATTTTTTTTATTATCTTGACTTTAAATTACAAAAAGATGATATGATATTTACCAAAATTACTAGATATGTAAAAGATAAATATTCAAGTAGTAGAATTTAAAGTACTAGTTTCAAGTACATTTTAATCTTAATAGACCAAGAACGATGTGCACCAATTTAAAGGTTACATGGGATAATTTAAAATTACATGCATGGATTAAAATTTTGGTTTTGGGTTATGTTTCGGTATGTCAAATATTAGAAACGTTTCGAAAAATTTCGAAAAAGTTTCGGAAATGTTTCCTAAATGAAAAATACAAGATATGAAATAATAATTATTGATATATTAAAAAAGCATTAATTATTTTGTATATAAAAATCAATATTTATCATACTTTAATGAATCACGTACAGAAACACTTGGAAAAAACCGACACATGATAAAAGTATCAAAACAATTTAACATGTGCATAAAAGAAAAATAGTAAAACTATACCTAAAATGAGCATAAGAACATTACGATTACGTGGGAGATAGTTTTAAACAATTAAATATGAGAGTATTAACCTTTCAGGCTTTTCACAAATGCTAGCAGAAAACTTTGACTTGGTCATTAATTGTATAACACCAAATAAATAGCACCTAATCTATAAACAATTAGTTTCGAAACTGCACTCTCGAATCGTTTCGGCAATTGATAAAATCCGTAAATTTGGAGGGAATTTGCCATCGGAAGTCCTTTATTTTAACTACTTTTCAAAAAAGGTCTTTTATGTTGACATTTAGCAGAAAACGTCATATATGTTGACATCATTTGCAATTTTCGTCTTATATGTTGACATTTAGCAGAAAACGTCCTATATGTTGACATCATTTGCAAATTTCGTTCTTTTCAAAAATCTGGCAAGAAAATATTTGCATTTTTATCCCTAAATATTTTATATAATTGCACTCACACCATAATATATTTTTAGAAATTTAAAATTTTCAACAAACTTAATTAGTAATTCTTAAGCTTGATTTTATTAATAATATTACACTTCATCTTCTCCACACCCACGCACCCCAAATCCACCCCCCAACAGCCCCCCCCCCCCCCCCCAAATCCACCACCACCAAACCCCAAATTAACTCATTTTCATCACCCTCTCACTTCTATGACCTCAATTTTTTGTTTTGTGGGGGTTTTGGGTAACGGTTTTCAAACTATTTCGAACAATTTTGGGTAGCAATATTTTAAATTGAGATCATGGAAGAGCGGTGGTGATGAAAATAGGTCGATTTGAGTTGAATTTGGGGTTTCGTGATGGTGGGTTTGGTGGGGGTGCGGTGGAGGGGGCGGGGCTGTGGGGGGGGGGGGGTGTGGAGAAGATGAAGTATAATATTATTTTATTTTAAATTTTAAATTATCAGATAATTAATAAAATCAAGCTTAAGAAAATACTAATTAAGTTTGTTGAAATTTTTAAATTTTTTAAAAATATATTATGGTGTGAGTGCAATTATATAAAATATTTAGGGATAAAAATGCAAATATTTTCTTGCCAGATTTTTGAAAAATACTAAAATTGCAAATGATGTCAACATATAGGACGAAAATTGCAAATGATGTCAACATATAGAACGTTTTCTGCTAAATGTCAACATAGATGACATTTTTTGAAAAGTGGTTAACATAAAAGACTTCCGGTGGCAAATTCCCAAATTTCGGCATTTTCGTAAGAAATGGTCGAAATTTTGAACCATGATTACATGCGGGCAACGTGGCTAAGAGGGCAATTTGCTATTTGCTCTATTTTTAAAAGTAAGTGAAACATTGAAGAAAAGTTTAATAATTCAGTTTCATTTTATGTGAATTACTTAATCAAATGCATTTTTGATAAGCAAACGGGTCTACATTTCATACGTTATGGAAATGTTATGGACCCTTCTTATCATCAAAGAAACCGTTGGCATAACATTCCATAACCTTCTTATCATCAAAGAAATCAACGATTTGGTCAAGGTTCACCAGGATGCTGGATGAAATAATCCATGGGTACTTGTCTAACATCTTGCCAAGATCAGTATCACATAATCCAACCTACAAATAAATTTCAAACAAGGCTTGCTCAGTTGACAAATTCACAATATCGATTTAGCCCAAAATTTATAAATAGATATATAAGGAGTTGAAAGAGACATAAATGCAGTTACATCTGTCCCCTGTTCAAGTTTTAGCACATCATTATGACAAAAATATAGTATTGGGTCGACTGTCGAGCATAATTCACATCATCATATAATACTAAAGAAATCCCTTACGCTACTCAGTGATTAACGATGGTCAAGTCAAAAGTGTCAACTAACATATAACCCAATCATTAGCGTATTTCTTATACTTGATGACTTCAAATAATAATTGTCCTCTCATGAAGATAAGCTAGAAATATTATGTACTATTAACCAGCTTATAGCTTCTATGTTAGAACAGCTGGAGTCTCTCTTGCTCGGATAATCTAACCAGAGATTTCTTCTCCAATATTAATTGCCATCTTCTTTTGGGCTCTTGACAACATAAGATTACCAGATACAAAGTGCTGGCAAGTTCATGTACTTCATTTTATTATAATTGAAAATAATGGGTAAAGGAAATCACAATTCTCTAGCAGTTTGAGAGTTCATGCTTAGTTGAGTAATTTCAGCACTTAAGAAACAAAAAGATATTATTACACTTCAGCTAGTACCTTCTCATACAACCTTAGCCTTTGTCTGATGTCCTTCTCCACATTAATTAAAGGATATGATGGGTGGGTATAGCAGTAGAATGTTTCCTACACCTTCTTTGGGCACCCCAAGAGTGTCTAATAACTTAAGAAGTGGTTTTACACGAGACTGTAGAGGTAGAATCAGAAGGTGAGGAAAAGATTCAATGAGAAAACGAAGAGAAGCATAATCTGAACCAAAGGAGATTAAACCTCCACGCCTAGCTTGAACCTGCATCAGTATAAAAACAGACGATACATTCCATGTGAGTCCACATGAAGAAGAACGGCAGTTGTACATTTTTTAAGAAGGGCAAAGACATTTGATATGGTAAAAGACGTAACCTTCTCAAAGAATGCTAAGGTCTTCTGCAGATCCTCATCGGAGGAAATGGACAGGTGCGCCATCATGCGCCTAGCATTTTTCCCAATTATTTCAGGATCATCACTGCCAGAAAAGAATAGTTCCTTCACATACTTAACCTATAACCGTGAAATCGATAAAAATCAAAATCAGAAAGATGGAAAGAAAAAGAAAAAACACTCAACACCATCGAATATATATAAACAACGCGGTGACACTTTCAGCATTTAGAGCAATCGCTGACTCGTGAGAACAAAACCAACGCTTGTTCCCCCAAAAGTTTAATAATTCAGTTTCATTTTATGTGAATTACTTAATCAAATGCATTTTTGATAAGCAAACGGGTCTACATTTCATACGTTATGGAAATGTTATGGAACCTTCTTATCATCAAAGAAATGTTACTTTCGGGTCACCAAAGAAATGGAACATTTCATACCCATCGTTGAATGCAAACGGGTCTACATTTCTTTGATGCCAAATTCTGAGAACGTTATGGAAATGGTTGGGCTAGTTAATAAACACTTTATGTGACGACCCATCATGTGCCTCAGTTAAGGTAATTATAATCGCAAAACAGCATGAAGTCACATATTCAATGTTAATTAATAACAAATTCAAAAACAAATAACAAAAAACCCTGATAACACCCAGTCTTTTAAATCTCAATGTCGTGAAAGGGCAAGCAACGGAAAACAATAAATGAGATAAATTTCAATTTCAAACTGAGCCCATTTATTTCAGTTTACTGACGCCTAATTTAATTAATTTCTGCATTTTGTACTTCTGACTCATGCGTACTTCTCCCAACAGAAACTATTAAATGGAAGTGCTTGAAATTTGATGGAGAATTTTGAAACTTATCCCAGTAGATAAATTGTACAATTTTTTTTCTCTATATGTTTGCTCCTTAGTTTCAAGATGAAATATGTAACTTAAGTAACATGTATAGGCGACGAATTTGTGCTTCATCATCCATCACAACTTCGGCTTGGATACATTGAAATCCACTGTGCAGACTATTTTTTCTTAATTTGTTTGGAGAAAGAGGAATACTGTTCTTACTACGAGTTTATATGTTGAATGATAGCTAAAGACTACAAACGTGTTAAGGCAATGCTTCTATATATATATGGTTAAACCTGATTGATTCAACCGATAAATGGTTCAATTACATCAGTACAGAATAGGACGAAATATTAAAACTGTCCAATAACATTTTTTCAGAAGTTAAAATGCCCGTTTTTTTTTTTGCCTTGCCAAAATGCCCCGTAAGTTTTGAAATTTCTTGTAAAAATGCCCGATTGCCTTATTTGGGCCAAAATTGCTTACGTGGCGGTACAGTCAACAAATTGTCAATGTCACGTCATATTTTTCAGCCAAAACACGTTTTTCACACAAACCCTTCTAACTTTAAATATTGTATTTGCACCCCAAAATAAATTGCACTTTGCCCCCCCACAAATATATATATATAATAAAGATATATATATATATAATCATTTGTAAATAACAATATCAACATATATATAAATATATAACTATTTATAAAATCAACATATATAGATAAATATATAACTATTTATAAAATAATAAATATTTTAACATTATATAAAATAAATAAATAAAAAAGATTAAAAAGAATTCATCCCACCGGGTACCTACCCCCCCGCCCCGCCGCCGAGCAAAATCACCCAAATCGCCGGTACCCACCACCCCTCCCCGCCCCGCCACCACCACTGCCAAATCGCAGTGGTGGCGACCACGATTGCAGCGGTGGTGGCGACCACGATTGCAGCGGTGGTGGCGACGCCACCACCACCGCTGCAATCGTGGATGTTGAGGGGGGGGGGGGGGGAGGGGGGAGGGGGTAGGGTTTTTTTGTATTTTATTGTTATTTAAATACAAGAAAATTGGCCTTTTTTCCGTCGGGTTTTTCCGACGGCTTTTGCCGACGGAAAATGGTATTTCCGTCGACAAAAGGCCCTTTACCGACGGTTTTTGAGCCGTCGGTAAAGCCCTTTTCTCTTGTAGTGTTTGTTTTATATATATGTTTATTATGTTTATATATATGTTTATTATTTATATATATGTTTATTATTATTTATATATATTTATTATTTATATATATGTTTATTATTATTTATATATATATATATATATATCTTTATTATTTATATATATATATCTTTATTATTTATATATATGTTTATTATTATTTATATATATATATATATCTTTATTATTTATATATATGTGTTTATTATTTATATATATATATATATATATCTTTATTATTTATATATATATATGTTTATTATTATTATTTATATATATTGGCTGAAAATATGACGTGGCAGATCACTTTATTGAGGTGGCATTGACTGTACCGCCACGTAGGCAATTTTGGCCCAAATAAGGTAATCGGGCATTTTTACAAGAAATTTCAAAACTTACGGGGCATTTTGGCAAGACCCGAAAAAAACGGGCATTTTAACTTTTGAAAAAAAGTTACAGGCCAGTTTTAATATTCCAGTTTTAATATTTCATCCTACAGAATATTTAAATTAAGGTCTCGATTCTAATTAAAAACACAATCTATATTCGATAGTACACTATAAATTCTCGTTGTGGCGCGATTCTACTTTAAGATAGTACCGTCCCTTCATAAACTAACCCCAAAAAAAAAACGATTGGACAAAAAGAAGGCCATTTTTAAAACAAAACCTTACTTGGTGGGATTTTCGTACATCAGAGTTTGTGGTGTCACGATTAAAACTTTTTTTTTGGTAATTAATTACGCCCTTAATTAAAGCCGTTGTTGTTTAGGTAATATTTGCCAAAATTGTAGATATGACTTGTAGATTTGATCTAATTAATTAAAAAAGACTCGTCTGTAATTCTCCTAGTTTGAAAAATATTCTGATGCCTAGTCTACAATATCATAATAGTGTCGTCCACACAAAAACTAGAATGATTGAGTGTTCCTTGGCGTCCAATTTTCTTCTCAAAGAATTTCGGTTAGTGTAGATGACATCTAATAATAAGTAGTTTTTTGACTATAAAATGTGAACTTAAATTAAAGCAGGGTTGCTCTTACGGACAAATATTATATATCATTATGATTTCTTTAAGCAAGTTCCAGCCAGTTGCTTGAGATCTTAAATTTGTTATATTTTTAGTTGCAGAATTTGAATGAAACTTTGAATTAATTAACAAGTGGAGTTTAAAGGTGCATTCTAGCAAAATTTGAATTGGCTATGAAATCATATGGGTAACGCAACTAAAATCTGTTGTACTTGTATCAACTCAAATATATTTAATAAATAAAACTACATGACAGACTTGTGGTCAGCAGATCAAAAGTCAAAACATGCATACAGGAACGCGTACGTACATGTGCAATTAAAAAGGAAATGCCCTTTCAGTTATAATAATCTGACTTTTGTTTATATTTTCAAGTGGTTTAGGCCAAAGGCAGTAAGGCACAATAACTTTGTGTCCACCACCATTCAAGTTGGCTTTTTTTTATTTTAGCTAATTATTTTTTTTACATATCCGATCCTATGTTCATAAAAATAAAAATAAAAATTACATATATCAATCCTTAATATAATTTTTTTTGCTCAACGATTCCTTTATATTCTCATGAAAGTAACACGGTAGCACATTTATTCTTTTCAGAAACTTTTATGACATAGGAAAGCCACTTGATGTAAAATCAGAAACACTAATGGATTCCAGTTTTGATACTTATTCCTTCATGATAATAAATTGTTAACTTTGCCAAATTTAGTATAAGAATATTTGCAATCATTCTCTTATTAAGTATATGGAGGGGGAAGAACTGTCACGGGCGTGGCATAGAAATATCATATCTGGTGTAAGTTATGTGAGAGCTTTTTATTAACATGATACCACTATTGCGAAATAGCACATGATGAGCACTCTTCTCCATTCGCTGGTGATAATTAGCGGAACAAACAGCTTAATATATAACACCTAGAATTGTACGTACAAGCATAGATGTCCTGGTAACGAGAAAATGAGACACGCCTCATTTTATTAATTACATCATAAATTTAATTTATATCCTTAAATCATATTGATTCTCTTAAGGATACATTTAAACGAACCTTTTGATATTGTAACCAAAATTGTAAAAACGGGAGGTTTAACATATGTTGGCCTCTTTAATTATTCTCATTGGATTCTCCTTTTTGATTGATCTAACTGTATCCCGACCCTCAACTACTATAAAATCTATATAATGTACTAGAAACGTTGACACGTGGCCCTACCGTAACTAACGATTTATTTTAAGTATAATATAATTAATTTATATGGTAAAATTATATTTTAAATATGGATAGAAAATTTAAATATTTTACCTTTTTTTTTACGTACGAGAAAATTAAGGAATAACTTTTTCGTTTAATGAGAAGGTTCATATAATAATAAAGCTAAAAGGAATTACAGTTATATCTCAACTAATAACAAATTTCATTTTATTTCATGGGGTAAATAAGAAAATGAAAAAAATTTGTGTCAACAAGGCTTCCTTTATATAATAGTATAGATAATTTTTTGTGTTTTTATGTCTAGTTCAGCAAAAAATAGTATGATCACTACAAGAATTCGGAGGTTTTTCCGACCGAATTTCGGTCGGGAATGTTTAAAATAACATCCCCGACCGAATTTCGGTCGCGAATACTTTTTCCGACCGAAATTCGGTTGGCAATATTAGGGTTTAGGGTTTAGGGTTTAGGGGTATTGGCGACCGATTTTCAGTATGGAATAATATTCATATTCTTAATTTCACAATTTCGCTCTCCATTTTAGATAAATTGTTGATTTAATGATCAAGTACATCAATATTAGTTATATATTACTAAAAAATTCCATAAAAAATTATATTTAGTTGCACGTTGATGAATTGTTTGAAGCGTCGATTCATTTGTTACTTATAAATAAATTGGTATATGTAGTAGCTAATAACGTAACTACTTACGATTATGTTAAACATATGTTAATATATATCACAATTAGCCCCTCTATATTAACGTTTGTAACAAATGTTAATCGCCATTTGGGAATACTCTATACTACGTATGATTAATATATATGTAAAACTCCAAATTAACTTAACTTATATGTTAATCTATACTAATTTCATAATTAAAAGAACATTAAACTAACTAAATGTTAGTGCAATTCATGTATTCAGTGAGATTCTATAGTTATACTTAACAAACACATCAAGATTTTCCAAAAGATCGAAAAAAAAAGGTAAAACTTACTCTTTTTCCCGACCGAAATTCGGTCGGGAAAAATACTCAAACTAATTCCCGACCAAAAATCGGTCGGGAATAATATTCATACGTATTCCCGACCGAATTTCAGTCGGCATTTTGGGCGTTTCTGGGCAGAAATAAATTGCCAACCGAAATTCGATCGAAAAATATTGAAAATTGCCAAATTTTCAAATTTTAAACTTTTTCCGACCGAAATTCGGTCGGAAATCACTACAAGATTTCAGCACTTTTCCCGACCGGAAACTCCCGACCGGATTTCGGTCGGGAGCAATCCCGACCGCAATGCGGTCATTATAAAGTTTACCGACCGATATGCGGTCGGGACATTTATTAAAACCATTCCCGACCGCATTGCGGTCGGTACAAGTTGTTCCGACCGCATTGCGGTCGGTACAAGTTGTTCCGACCGCATTGCGGTCGGGAATACTCTGGGCGGGAAATTTCCCGCCCAGAGTGTCGCCCTAATCTCGGCCCAGCTGGGCCGCGCAGCTGGGCCGAGACTTCCCGACCGCAATGCGGTCGGGAATACCCTTATTCCCGACCGCGTGGCGGTCGGGAATATTAGGGTTTAGGGTTTAGGGTTTAGGGTTTAGGCTTATTGGCGACCGATTTTCGGTAGGGAATAATATTCATATTCTTAATTTCACAATTTCGCTCTCAATTTTAGGTAAATCGTTCATTTAATGATCGAGTAAATCAGTATTAGTTATATATTACTAAAAATCTCAAAAAAAATTAAATTTAGTTGCACGTTGATGAATCGTTTGAAGCGTCGATTCATATTGTCACTTATAAATAGATTAGTATATGTAGTTGCTAATAATGTAACTACTTACGATTATGTTAAACAAATGTTAACATATATATATATCACAATTAGCCTCTCTATACTAACGTTCGTAACAAATGTTAATTGACAATTGTGAACTCCTATATACTACGTATGATTATTATAGGTAAAACTCCAAACTAACTTAACTTATACTCCGATAAACTATACTAATTTCGCGAGTTTCTGGGCTGCAAAGTATTGCCGACCGAATTTCGGTCGGTATTTTTTGAAAAATTGGCGGTTTTTTGAAATTTTTGAAAAAATTCAACATTCCCGACCGAATATCGGTCGGGAATAATCTAAAAAAATGGCGGGACTTGGTGGGAAATTCAAATTTGACGAAAATTCAAAAAAATTCAACTTTTTCTATAAATACACTTCATTATTCTCCTCATTTTTCCATCTCCACACACTTTGTTCCTCTTCAAAAAAAAATTCAAACACTTTTTTCATATTCATACACTTTTTCAAAACCTTCTTTCTTTCAACTTCAAAATTAAAATTTTTCACTTCTTTATTCAAATTTTCAATAATCAAAAACTTATTTTTTTTTTTTTGTGTTTTAGACTAAGCAATGAATCAAAAATTTAATTATTGCAAACACAAAAACTAAATAATGTTTTTCAAATATTGCAAAATATTAAAAAAATAATATTCCGGTAATTTATTACCGGAATATTATTTTTTTTGTTCTGATGATTATTATTCCCGACCGCGAATCGGTCGGGATTGGTTTGAATATTATTCCCGACCGGGCCTCGGTCGGGAATAACATGAATTTTAATCCCGACCACTTTGCGGTCGGGAATAGTCCCGACCGCTATACGGTCGGGACAAAAATTCATATAATCCCGACCGCAGAGCGGTCGGGAATAATATTCAAGTATTTCCCGACCGATATGCGGTCGGGAAATATTCCGACCGTTGTGCGGTCGGAATAAGTTGGTCGGTAAATTTCCGACCGCATGCCGGTCGGGAAAGGCGGTCGGGACAAGTCCTTCCCGACCGAACGGCGGTCGGGAAATTTTTTCCGACTGAAGCAACGCCGACCGCCGCTTCCTGACCGCATAGCGGTCGGGAAAGGGTCATTCCCGACCGGCCCTGCGGTCGGGAATGACCCAATTTTTTTGTAGTGAATACTCGAAAAAATTGGTGGGACTTGGGGGGAAATTCAAATTTTTCGAAAATTTAAAATTTTCAACTTTTTTATAATTACACTTCATTATTCTCCTCATTTTTTCATCTACTTTACATTTTTTCTTCAACTTTCTGTTCATTTCAAGACTTTTTTTCTACAAACACATTTTATTCTTTCATCTTCAAACATTTTTTTCCACAAAAAAATTTTTTCCTCTTCTTTCTTCAACTTTTAACAAGCATTTTTTCCCCTTTTAAATAAACACTTATTTAATTTTTTTGTGCTTTAGATTGGACAATAAATCCAAAATTTAATTGCCCATCTAAAACACAAAAAAGCTAAAGAATTTTTTAGATTGGGTAATAAATCAAAAATATTTCAAAACATTATAAATAATAATATTCCGGTAATTATTACCGGAAATTGTTTTTTTGACGAGTTTTATTCCCGACCGGAATTTGATCGGGAATATTTTAAATATTACTCCCGACCGACTTTCGGTCGGGAATAATATAAATATTATTCCCCACCGAATTTCGGTCGGGAATAATAAAAATATTACTCCCGACCAAAATTCGGTCGGGAATAATATAAATCTTATTCCCGATCGAGTTTCCCGACCGGATTGCGGTCGGGAAACTCCCGACCGATTTTCGGTCGGGATGGACCGGTCGGGAAAAAACCGGGCCAACCGAACTTCGGTTGGAAAAATATTTCCGACCGAAGCGATACCTACCGGCGCACCCCGACCGAAAATCGGTCGGAAAAAGGTCATTTCCGACTGAAAAATGATCATTCCCGACCGACTTTGCGGTCGGGAATGACCCGAAAATCTTGTAGTGGATATGCCTAAAATGCTAGCAATTTCCCCGTTATTTTGTCACATGAATGAGTGTGCAATCTCTAACGACATATCTATACTATACTATTATATATAGAAAAGCAAAGTGAGGTAAACTGTGACATCAAACTTTTAGTTTCCGGTTTTAGCCTTATAATTTTAGTGCTGACACAATATTTTATTCTTAAGTCCTAATCTAACCTTAACCTTTAAGTACAATAATTAACGACAATAATTATGGTGATTGGTGATTTAGTTTTCTAAAATTTCAAACTTTCTATTTAAATTCTCTATGTTTATATATTTAATATTTACTTATTTAAGTTATTTATTCAACATACACATTATTAAAATAAATTTTAATCACGCAGAGACCGCGTGCCAGTGTTTCTAGTATATTTATACTATTATATAAAGAAAGACAAACTATGACACCAAACTTTTAATTTCTAATTTTAGCCTTATAATTTTAGTATTGGCACAATATTTTATTATTAAATTCCTAATATAGCCTTACGATTTATTAGTTTTCCTAAAATTAGAAACATACTGCGTAAATTCTCTATCCTCGTATATATAATTTTTAACACCGTACAATCTAAAATAAATTATTAATAATGTGAGAACCCGTGACAGAGTTTCTAATACATATGTACATGATATGACAATGGAACACTTTTTAATTATATTTTACCGATTTGTATGCCGTTAATTTGTATAATAGCCTGCGCTACTCAAGATTCGGATTACACATTAGTTCATAAATGAAAAATATTGAAGAAAAAGATGGAGTTGGAGCAAACAACTAATTAAACATGATTCTTTATCGTTTCTTTAGGGAAAATCTTGAATCCACTTTGTTATGAAAACAAATTTTTTTCCCCAAAAAAACAAAATGAAATAATTTGCCGTAGCAAAATTCTTATCAGTCCATTTCTCATCAAGACAAGTGCATGTGATGCACTCAATAATATCAATAAGTTTATAAGAAAAAATATATAAAAATGCAATTCCTTTCACTTGCTAGCTAGATATATAGATCGTATCCAAGAAGCCGTTTTTGTTTCCACATAAATAGTTGCTCAAAAGAGCAGAAAAGAAGGGATAAACAAATGAACCACGAAGCAAACGGACCCGTGAAGTCAGAAAAACAAGAAAAAACACCGAAAAAGCAAAATAGAAGAAAACTAAGTACATGCACACACACAAACACACACACCGGTTCATCACAAACAAACAAAAGCCAATTGACAAATGTAACTGAAACGAAGTGCATTTCCCGCACGCAAACTCACTCAGCTGGATAGAAAGAAAGAAAGAAAGAAAGATTATGTAAGTGCAGTATTTATTTTCAGACAAGGGAAAACGATTTTACTAAGGTTTTTTTTTTTCGACCCGGTAAAGGGAAATCTTTTTATCTTTTAGAGAGAAAACAAACAAACAGGGTTGTGTCTTAATCTGACGGAAGGTGGGGGCCCATTATTAGAAAAAACCTGTAAGTCTACGCCTCGTTTCCCGTTTCAATGCCCCGCTGACCCCGCAACCAAAATTACTCAGATTCATCATAATTCTCATAATACCCAGCCAGCTCATTTCCCATTTATTATTGTCCCTCCATCCTTATTTCTCCTCAAATTTTCAAACGCGGTTCAGAAGTACTCAAATTTACATTTGCTTTTTTGCTATTACCAGTCCTTCATAAAACAAGAAATTTTTTTACATGGCCTTGCTATTATTATAACATTATTGACAAGTTAATTAATGCTTTCCAAATACGAATTGTGCAATTGGACCGAATATGGATCCGGATCCCGACCCTAATGGTTCTGGTTATGACAATTACATATTGTTCATAATGCATAGTAAATTAAATTTGATCCACCAATTCAATTCATGGATCCAGATTCTTAAACTATAACCCGTATTATCACAAAACTGTGATTGAGTTATATAAAAAACAACTCTATTTTTCTGGCCTACTAGCTCTAGTTGCCTACCTAATTAATATAATTGCTTTGATGTGGTGCCTTTAGACGATTTTGGTGCAACCTGTAGTTAATTAGAAGTATTATTGTATGTTTTTTGTGTATAGTTATAGTATGCGTTCCTTAGGTGGTTTTGGAGTATGTGTTTTGTATAGTATGTAATTTTTTACCTGTTAAGGTGACTTCACTTGCTCAATGTTTTTGATGATAGACATAGTTAGAAAACTTTGTATACCTCAGTTTTCTTAGTTTATAGTGATTTACGTACCTACTCTAGATATGGTAAGATATGTTGTAATTGTATTTATATTCCATCGGTTTCCAATAAAGATTTTAACACTTCCAAATTGTAACTCTCATATATATGATATCGCGAGTATAATTCTCTAATGAGACCCTATCTTTTAGATCCTATGGCCGGCCCTACCTCTCCCGCTGCCGACGAGAACTCCTCCTCCGGCGACTCTCAGATCTCCAATCGGCCCTTGCCGTGCCCAACTGGACTGATCCACTCGTCCCAATTAGTGTTTACAATCACCTTCCGCTACAACTTGATGGATGCAACTTTACTTCATGGCGCTCCCAAATGCGTTATCTTCTCCACGGCTTTGGCCTTCTTGGCTACCTTGACGGCACTATTCCGTGTCCTCCCCGTGGCTCTACGCCCGAATCTATTGCCCGTCATGTTCATTGGACGAGGCAGGATTTCCTTATCATGTTCGCCCTCTTCAGTTCTGTCACTGGAGCGATTCAGACTCTCTTCTCCAATGATGAGACCTCGGCAGCTGCGTGGCTTACTCTGCAACAAACGTTCACAAATCGATCTTGTTCACGCATTATGCAGTTAAAGGACGTTCTCAATACCATTAAGCTTGGCTCACGTTTCGTTGCTGACTTTCTTCATGCTGTCAAGGCCAAGGTAGACGAACTCGCCATCAATGACTATCTGCTCCATGATGACGATATAACACTATACGTTCTGAATGGACTAGGCCCTGCATATCGTGATGTCGATGGTCCAATTCATGCTCGCGAGAATCCCATTTGTTTCACAGAACTTCATGATCTTCTTCTTGCTCAATAGGCTTTCATTCGCGGAAGAGAGACTGGATCTGTCTTGTTGGTTGCCACCGCCAATTATGGGATGTCTCAAGGACGTCATAGTTCCAAAAGAGGTTCGGACTCGGGTGGGCAACCCTCCTATCGTGGTTCGAACAACTGTAACGTCAACCACCACAATTGCGGTTTCAACTTGAGCTTTGGGAACTCGCGCCGTGCACCCCTATCTAATCAGTGCGTGGGTCAGTCCCCGTCTCGCTCCACAATTATATATAAGCTTTGCGGTTTATCAGGTCATGCCGCACGTACCTGCCGTCTGTTTCATGCCCCGACTGCCAACCCCGCCTCTTCACCGTCCTCTTCGACTACGCCCTCCAACCATTGGCTCATTGATTCGGGGGCATCGCATAACCTGACCTCCGATCTCAAAAACCTTTCCATTCATTCAGAGTACGATGGTCTAGACGAGGTCGCCATCACTGATGGCACATGTTTGGCTATTTCACATAATGGGTCATCTATTGTTAATTGTTCGGATCGTTGACTTGTTCTTGACAACGTATTATGTGTTATTATTTGTTTATCAGTTCTGTAAGGCAAATAATGTGACTATTGAGTTTTTTGCCTCTCACTTTGTTGTCAAGGATCGCGGTTCGATGGATAAACTGCTCACAGGACCTGCATTGGTGGTGTGTACAAGCTACGTCTTCCTTTAGTCTCTCGACTGACCGTCACTGCGTTTGGTGGTGATAGGACGAATAAAGCTTGTTGACATGACAGATTGGGGCATCCCTCCTCTAGGCTTAGTTCTTTTTTTTCACAAGTTTAATTTACCTTGTGTTGATCAAACTACTTTGCACAAGTCATGTGAACCTTGGCTTTTAAATAAGAGTAAACAATTATCGTTTGGGAATACCTCACTTATTTCTGATCATGTTTTGCACTATGTTTATGGTGATGTATGGGGTCCTGCGCCTGTTACATATTTGAATGGTTATAGATACTATTTACTATTAGTTGATCACTATTCGAAGTATTGTTGGTTAATCCCATGGCTGTTAAATCTGATGTGGCACGTATTTTTCCTCATTTTTGTGCTCTTGTTGAGAGTTAATTTGGTACTGTTTTGTGCAATTTTAATACAGACAATGGTGGTGAATTTTGATGAGATTGGTATTAGTTGGTTAACTACTGCGCCTCATACCCCACAACAGAATGGTACAACAGAGCGGCGCCACTTACAAGTTGTTTCCTTGGGGCGAACACTTTTATCTCGTGCACATCTTCCACCAAAATTATGGGAATTTTCTTTCGCCACGACTGTCTATCTTTCGAACCGTCTTCCAACACCAGTTCTCAAAGATGAATCATCCTTCTCGGTCTTATAGGGGCGTTCGCCTAATTATCTTTGCCTTCAGGTATTTGGGTGCCTTTATTTTACTCATACTCGTCCTTATATTCATGGAAAACTGGATCCTCTGGCTCGTCGGTGTATTTTTATTAGCTATTCGACGTCACAATCAGCCTATAAATGTCTTAATCTTGAGACGGGTCGCATGTATATCTCTTGCCATGTCCTTTTTATTGAGGATACGTTTCTAGGTTACTCTTCATTCTCCACTACCTTGCATGCCCCATCTCGTCTTACGGTTTTATCGCTACCTTCCCCGCCTCCAGTGTCGCAGCCCGCAACCCCGATGTCTGAACCTCTCATGGCTGCCCCGTCTCATGAGCCACCTGAGCAACCGATCGAACCGGTCTGAGATCCTGAGCCATCTCATCCGCCACCTGCAACTGCTCCATTGTATCTCTCTCATCATATGGTTACGCGTTCGCGTAACAACATCTTTAAGCCCAAGCGTGCATATATGGACACCAAACACATGTTTCTATCTTCGATCGAACCTACGTGTGTACGTCAGGTAATGCAAGATTCTAACTAGAGGGTTGCAATGGATGAGGAGTACATGGCCTCATTAAGCACGGTACATGGTCTCTCGTGGATCCACCTCCTTATCGCAACATCATTGACTCGGAGTGGGTGTTCCGTATTAAACGCTTTCCCGACGGCACTATCTTGTTGCTAAGGGTTTTCATCAACGTTCGGACCTCGACTACAAAGAGACATTAGGTCTGGTCGTCAAACCCATGACTATTCAAACCGTGCTCACTCTTGGAATCACACGTGGCTAATCGCTTCGTCAACTTGACGTTAGCAATGCCTTTCTACATGACAATCTCACTGAGGCGGTCTTTATGAGTCAACCTCTGGGGTTTGTTGACCCTTTGCATCCACGTTACGTTTTCATCTGCACAAGTCTATTTATAGGCTTAAGCAAGCCCCCCGGGCTTGGTATCTCACGCTTAGCTTGGCTCTTCTTTCGTATGGCTTTGTAAAAATAAAATCGGATGCATCTCTCTTTGTTTACTCATGTGATAAGGTTCTCTGCTACGAGCTTATTTATGTAGACGACATTATTGTTATGATAAATTGTTCAGATCTTATCTCGTCGCTTATCTCCCAATTAAGCCAGCGCTTTGCCATCAAAGATACGGGTGCTTTAACGTACTTTCTTGGAATTGAAGTCCTTCGTTGTCGTGAAGGCATTTTCCTCTCCCAACAAAAATACATTGCCGATGTATTGCCTTCACTCTGCCGGACATTGGTTTTTCCATTAGTCGTCTTGCACAATGCATGGCAGCCCCCACCGAAGTCGACTTGGTAGCCCTTAAGCGGATTTTACGTTATCTTGAGGGATTAATCTCTCATGGGCTTCTTCTTCGCCGTTCGACTTCTCAAGTTCTCTCGTCCTACTCCGATGCTGATTGGGGTGGTGACACCTTCACCGGGACTTCCACCTCGGCTTATGTTCTATTTATTGGTCCTAATCCTATTTCTAGGAATTCTTGCAAGCAACGCGCCGTTTCTCGCTCCTCGACGTCGAGTACCGCGCTCTTGCTAATGCTTTGGCCGAGATTCGTCGGGTCCAACACTTGTTTGGAGAACTTGGTTTTTCCTCTCCAGCCTTCCCCGCATATCAAGTGTGACAACATGGGCACCATCCGACTCTCTCTTCATCATGTGCAACATTTCCGGATGAAGCATATCTCCGTGGATTTGCACTTTATTTGCGATCTTGTTAACAAAGGTTTTCTTAAAGTCATATATGTTAATACTCTTGATCAACTAGTGGACATTCTTACCAATCCTTTAGCTCATAGTCGTTTCCAATTTATAGTGATTTACTTACCTACTCTAGATATGGTAAGATATGTTGTACTTGTATTTATATTCCATCAGTTTCTAATGAAGATTTCAACACTTCCAAATTATAACTCTCATACTTGAAGGGTCAAAGAATAATTTCTTCTACAAAAGACCCTCCAAAACTTTAGCCTTTAAGACCATAAGGGGGTAGCACCTTAAGTATTTTATGAAAATAGTACGATCAAGAAGATGAAGAGTAAGACGATCATACCATGCTCTAGGAGCTTGTTTTAGAAGGTAAATAGCCTTTTTTCAGCTTAAGAACATGTGGAGAGAAATGAGGATCAGTAAACCCTTCAGGTTGTGCAAATGTTTCGTCGAAATCTACTTTTCAACTTGGGTGAAGCCTTGGGCCACGAGTCTAGATTTGTTTCTCACAATGTACCAAGCTCATCTGTCTTATTCTTGAAGAACCACTTGGTACCAATTACGCATGAATTTGATGATCATGGGACCAAATTTTGAACATTATTCCTCTCGTGCTGGTTAAGCTTTTCCTGCATGGCTTCAACCTTTTGAACCTGATTAGGGTTGTCTCTGTTTTCTACCCTATTTTCTTCTAGAGTTGGGGCAACATTATCCACATTTGCAACAGTGTATTCCTCATACACCTCCTTGCTTCACATTCATAATGATCACCAGATTGCGTTGTTTCAACAAGCTTGGTGATTTTAGTCTCAATGGACGCCGAAGTAAAGTCCCTGGAATCATCATTTTAAACATTAGTGAATTCAATTATGGATTACGTTTGCATGTTAAAAACGCGATAAGAATGAATTTGCAAGAGTATCCTAAGAATATTCACAAGGCGAATTTAGGTTGAAATTTACCTCGTTGTTCACGATCATCAACAACATAGCAAGTACATCCAAAGATGAAAATGTGGTGAACATTTGGACATTTATCTTTTCATACCTTATACGCAGTCTTATCAATACTTGGATGGAAGTAGGCTCTTTCTGGATGATGTGGAATCACCTTAGCCATAAAATCCACAAAACTAGTCTACATAGTCATTCTTTTCAGCCACCATATCTCAATAACAATGATTCAAATTGACATAAATTTAGCAACATGAGATACCCAAAAGAAATGGTATAACAACTAATATAACAAAACACATTTCCATTATTTAAAATGGCTCAAAAAGGACAAAATCATTCAAAGAGGAAATGTACTGAAGAAGAATGCTTTATCTCATTTTTCTAAACATCAATCCGTTATTTTGGCTATGAATCTAGCGCATTTTTTCATGTGGATCGGTTATGATGATCTTTCTTTGATCTTTAGCACACTTTTTACCAAAGCTTTCTTTGTTAGTACCTTCTTATTCTTGGAACTACAATAGCCTCTCGTTAGGTATTTCTAGCTATCAACCTCACAATTTTCACCTTATCATTTTGTCCAATCCGGTGGACTCTATCCATCGCATGTTCTTCTGCGATTGGATTCCACCACGATCCATTAAATATACCCTCGAAGCAGTTGTAAGATTAATCTCGACACATGAAGCCTTTAGATTTGCAAATAAGATTGCAGGTCCATTTGGGGTTGAGACTCCAAATTCTTTAATTATATTCGTCCATCTTCTTGCACTCAAAGATTCATCTTATTGGAATACTTTGAGACTAACTTTTTTACGTGATGCAGCAAATGCAACAAATAATTTCTCCTTAAATTGTATCTAGACTCTCTTATTGAACATAAGAATACCCAAGAGTTGAAAGAATATGACTTTGCACTGGCCACCTACAATTTATTAGTAAAGTGATGCCCAAACATTCCTCTGGCAAAGATTGAATGGCCTCACGTCCTACTTGATGAGGCGTGGTTGATTAACAATATAGATAATTTTTTTTGTCGGCAAGCAACAATGTAGATACCAAATAAAGTTATTAGACGATTCACAAACTTAGATTTTTTTATCGCCCATAAAGTTAATCGTGCCCCAACCAAGTTTTTCGTGCCTTAGCTAGTAATCATAAGACCCTAAAAGTGATCTATAAAGAGACAATTATGTGATCTATAAAGAGGCAATTATGTAATGAAAGATATGTGAGCTAAGAGTCTTTTCTAATGGTTTCGAAAGTACAAGGGCAGACTATGCATACAAGTCTGTAAGCCTCATGGAATGTCTTGATCTGATCGGATGGTCATGCTAAAAGTTCTACATTTTTCTAATAATAAATAACCGTGACAAATAGTAGCATGTTGTTAAAGAACTCTACTTTAGTATGGAGACTCTACACGATAATATTTACATGATAGTCCTATAAAAGTTTAAATTGTGTCAAATGCCCCAAAAATTGGCTTCTAACAATGTGCGTTTCATGCGGCCTGATAAGCATGTGTAACACGTAATTCTAGTGCTTAATTTACATATTCTTTTAATCATTCTCGTAGCATTTTAATTGATTTTAGTCCGATTTTGTTATTTTGGAGTTTAGAGACGAGTCAGGGCAAAGCAAGGCAAAAATAGTTAGAATTATAGATGAATCGAGCTTATAGAAGATACAAGAGCAAAACATACAATTGTAGCACACGCGAGCGCCATTCGACACATTATGTTTGTCGCTCTAATTCGGATAACCAGCAACAAATAGACGAGGCATCCAAAAGAAACAAGGCGAGAGACGGGTGAGGCACGAAGGCTTTAGCCAAAAATATTATCAAAAAGTACAAGAAAAAGGATGACTTTAGCGAAAACCGGAGTGGAAAGAGCAAAAATCGCAGCATTGAACTGTCAGTCGTCAGCTTCCCCCGTTTACCGTGTAAAACTTTTCGGCTCCTTTTTCCCCAACTCCCTTTTTAAACCCATAAAAGCTTATTGCAGAAACTTTCACCCCAATATAAATTTAAATAAACACAGTTATTTAATACATTAAATTGTACCTTTAGAAAAACAGCATAAAAAGCCCCCCACATCTCATTCCCTTCTTCCCGCTTCCTTTCTCTTAATTCACATTCTCTTCATTTTCCTTATTATTATTATTATTATTTATTCCCTTCTCAACAAAAAAGAACAAGAAGAAAATAAAAATGGCCTCTCCTTCATCCAACACCAACAACAACAACTCAGCATTCCAACCCGTTTACCCAACCGGGTACGACCCGAACTCCATCCAAAACAACACCACTTTCGTCCAAGCCGACCCCACCACATTCCGCGCCGTCGTCCAAAAACTCACCGGCGCCGCCACAACTGGAAAACCGAACTCCTCCGGCGAAATGGGTCCTCGTAAACCCGCCTTCAAGCTCCACGAGCGGAGGCAAACCGCCAGGAAGCTCGAGATCAAGCTCAACCAAAACGGTGCCGTTGCTCCACAGTACTCTCCATCAACGAGAATGAATCATCACATGGTCATGATCTCGCCGGTGTCGCCGTTGGAGTACTTCACGACGGCGGTTAGGACGCCACGGTCGCCGATGGAGGAGGAGGAGAGGGCGATTGCTGATAAGGGGTTTTATTTGCACCCGAGTCCGATGAGTACGCCCCGAGGATCCGACCCGCCTGAGCTACTTCCTTTGTTTCCACTCCATTCGCCTAGGGAGGATAATTATCATTAATTCCTAATCTTCTTGTAATCATAATTATAATAAGTTATATTAGTGATATGGTACTAGCTTATTATTTAGTTACGTTCTTGGGATTAATTAATTCTTAGCATAATATGTATCTAATTAGGAGTGGTTTATTTATTTGCAGCTTCTTAATTAGTTTAGTTTATTTATGTACTCTTTGTAGTAATTAATTAATGCGACTTTTGATTGTTAAGTTTATGAATTTTGTGGTAACTAATGGGACTTTTAGTGGATTAATACCTTCGAAGATAAATGAAGTTATTGAAGTTCCAACTCGAACAAATATCAAATTAAAGCTGCCATTTTCTGTTTTTTCTATGTACTGAAAATTCATTTGAAGGCAGACGTTTGGTTATTTGATTTGCATTGTCGCTTGGGCTTGCGCATATAATTGCTATAGCATAGTATATATTATTGGTTAGTAAATACTGATGAGGAGTAAATTGTGAAATTTTAACGCATTTACGAGTTAATTACTGGATTAAATAGTAATATTTTAATTTTGTATGTCAAAATGCATTAAGTGAAAATGAGGCTAGCCCATTTGGGATATATATATACATATATACACACATCAGTACTCTTTATGTATGATATTTTTTGCGCACAGGCATCTAATGTGAGTACTCAATCTAGTAACATATATACACCTCATCAAAAAAAAAAAAAAAAAAACACCTAGTAACATATTGATACATACATCTAAATTCTAATTTATTATAAGGGAAGCTTCTTAAAGTAAAAGATTTGTTTGTTATTTCGCTTATGTTGTTGTTTTAAGTATGTCAGCGGCCACATCAGAACTCCAACGTTTCTCACTTATATTCTTGGCTTGACTTATGACGCAGTTACATTACAAATATATAGGGGCAGCTGTGGAGAATATGGTTGCACATCTAGAATGTTCATGTTATATATGTTAGCACTTCGAAGATAGTCGTGCCATATGGGACGCTTGCCTACAATTTGTTATAATAAACATTTTTCATATTATACAATGGAAATAATAAAAATAAAGTTACGAAGTTGTTTGGATATAATTTTAACTTTAATGAGTTATAACTTATATTCATTGAGTCCGCAGGGGTGGGACCAGGAATTTTTTTTCACATGCGCTACAACAACGAGATGGACAATTGATCGTTAGACCCAAATCAATTAATTTTGTATCCTTTTAATTTGTACTAGAATCTTACATTTCTTTTATTCCATAAATAAAAAGACTAATCAAACAAGACTTTTACAAGAATTTTATTTCTTTTAGATTGAAAATAGTAGATGTTTTAGTGTGTAATAAAGAATAGAGGGCTGAAATGACATAAAACATTTTCTTAATGGTATAAATTATAAAGTATAATTCTTATATGCACTGAATATGCAAAAAGCCACCTTGGCTGTAGCCCAGATAAGCTAAGCTTGTACTTGGTTCTGTCCCGGTCGTCGGTGGTTAGAGATAACAACTAAGTTTGTAATTGCAATTTGTCCAGGTAGACTATATAAACTAAATATAGATCACATCGAGTCAAATCTATGAATTCACCATCTTCATTTATTTATTAATTATTACTTCATTCAGCTAGAAAAATAAAGAACTAATTCTTCACACTAATAACTCGGTAAAAAATATGCTTTATTAAAGGAACTAGTATAAATTAAAACGAGATCCCCTGGGTTCGTAGTTACTTACAGTAAAAATATTCCAGCTATAAGTGAAAGAAAATTGATACAGCAAGTGCAAAATGTACAGTGCATGCAACCTTTGTCAGATAAACCGCCAGGATTCCTCCTCAGGCCCTGTGTAGTTATTATAGTGTCTATACTTTTAATTCTGCTCAGAATTTGAACTTTCAAAATAATTTGAAAATCCTGTGCAATTTATTTCATGAACAGCATGCATGTACATATTGTTGCTGATAAGATTCATTTGGAAAGGGAGGACCACAGTAAAATGGTAAATCTCTTTATTATGGGGACCAGATTTTTCTGGGTAATTTTGTGTTTAAAACTAAGAGTTACTGTACGCAATGTTTCTTATTGTAGATGATGCCATATAACTATTTGCCCGAGTTAGGCTAAGACACAATGAATCCGATTCAAAAGAACCAAAATGTTCCTAAGAATAACTACTCGTGTTAGTACAATAAGTTAATAGAGTAAACTAGATCCATTATTTAGGTTTTATATATTTAAGGAGGCCTATATAATATTATTAGTTTACTATATTCTCTCCATAATATACGAATTCTGAGATTAGTCTCATGGAGAATTATATCATCATGCAGTGGTTACGTTATATATATATATATGTGTATATATGTGGCCAATATAACTACTTTATTTTAAGAGTTTTTGGCATAATACCCCCCTGTAATATGAGAAATAGGCGTATTACCCCCCTGTAAAAAAAGAAAGGGCATATTACCCCCCTGTGATATACGAAATAGGCATATTACCCCCTTGTAATAATAAAATAGGCAGATTACCCCCCTGTGTTATGTTTAATAGGCACATTACCCCCTTGTGTATTTTCATACTGTGCAAAATACCTCCTTTTTATACACGCGTACTAAGGGGATAATGTGCAACTTTTTAAAAATTATAGGGGGGTAATGTACCTATTTCATATATTACAGGGGGGTAATTTGCCTATTTATTTTTTACAGGGGGGTAATGCGCCTATTTCGTATATCACAGGGGGGGTAATATGCCCTTTCTTTTTTTACAGGGGGGTAATGCGCCTCTTTCCTATATTACAGGGGGGTATTGTGCCAAAAACCCTTATTTTAATTTCAATCATTACACTACTTAGGCATAACCAATAAATTAAAGCATTAGTGCAGTACAATTTAAAAGTTTTACAAGATTAGTGCATTAAAAGATTTCACAATCAAATGTGTGAATAAGGTCTTATGTAGTCCAAAAGGTTTTACAAGAAGTCAAATTTGTTGTTTGTGGTCATCAAATGTGGTGAGAAGATTGTTGACTTAGTGGGAGAAAGAAAAGAATTAAGCAATGAAAATGACTTTGTGAAGAAATTCCAATGCTTTGAAGTTAGATGTCACTTGACAGGCAAGTCTTCACAAGAAAACGACATTAAAATTTTTTGTCTTGAAATTCTGTTTAGATTGCGACATATTTTAGGTCATGTATCATCAATTAAAATCCCCTTATCCAAATCAAGAAATTCTCATTTTACTCTTTCGATTTCTTTCCGGGCATGCAAGTCTATCTACCAACGAAGGGAAAAAACTCAGAAAGGATGGAATATTTTCCCACTTATTGAATATGACCTCTTTGACTGCGCGTTCATTTGCTTACTGTGCAATTATATGTGGTTACGTACGTATTTGGAAAACCATGACGATTCTTCACCATGAAGCAAATCTCTTTTTCAAATTGAACACATTTATAAAAAATAAACATTAAGTCATCTCATGTAGTACTCGTATAAAAGCATGTATAGCTAGATAAAGCTGTTAACTCGTTCAATCACACTTTTCAAATTTGTGGATCAAAAAAAAAAAAAAATTAACTTTTCAAACTAAAAAATGCACGGCAAACGAGACTTTATGTACTCAATTTAACGGAATTCTTGTTTTAGTTCGCTCAACTTTATAAAATATACTAATTTTCTCGATGAAAGGGGTCACTTGATATGTAAACTGCCTATCTTCCATGCATTTCGATAATTAGAATTTAGAACCATGAAAATGAACATCACTTTTTTTTGATAATTCTTATCCAAATTTCATTAATTAGTTAACGACACGAACCCTTTATCAACTTTTCCGAGAAACAAATAAATAAATTAACCTTTGAAAATCACTAGATTCTATTAAAATAACCTAAGTATATATGATCATAATCATTTGGTCGAACACGATAGTCTCTTCTAGCTATATTTGAACATATATAAATTATTTTATATTGCATTTTTAGAATTATATACATTAACTACTTCACTCCACCACTGAGACATAAAACATGCTATATTCACGGATTAAGCGATACATAGGTGCACGGGAGTCATGCATTTCACATAGCTTAAGTTTCATGGCGTGCGTAATTTATGTGACTTTAATTTCCTTAATCCACCAACTACTCATGAAAGTGAATAACGTAACAATGGTTGCTGTCATAGGGTTTAACGGTTCTCGCGTAATTAAAAAAATATTTTAATTTTAATGGTAAAGAATAATTTAAATGAGTATAAATTAAATATATAAAGGATTGAGAATTTATATTGAAAGATTTAAATTTTGAAAAACTAAATCACTAAATTATTTTAGGTATAATGATTCTACTTAAATCTAAGGCTAGATTAGAAATTTAATAATAAAATATTGTGTCACCATTAAAATTATAAGATTAACACCGAAAATAAAAAGTTTGGTATCACAATTTGTCTTTGTTTATATAATAGTATAGATGTAAAAGGTAATAGCTATTAGAAATATTCTTTAGCTTTTATCTTTAGAATATTTCCTTGTATGATTGGTTATGATATTTTCTTGTATTTGGTATATATCTTTTGGGATATTCCCTTATATTTAGTTTAGGATATTCCCTCTTTTAAGAGTTATGTACATTATATAAATATCACAAGTTGTGATGAATAAAATTATTTACTTATAATTCTTATATGGTACCAGCAGAAAAATATCTCTGACGAGAAAAAGATCCTACGATGTCTTTCGGGGATTCATCAAATCATAACCCTAATATTGAAGTCGTCGTTGCCGCTGCTACCCACACCGTCGCCCGATGCATCTCTTCTCGTTATGCGGATGACCTCCTCTCCTTTGTTGGTTCCACCAACTGGTCCTCCTCTCGACCTATTGTTGCACATACTCATCTACCCCTGCAACTCACTTCCAGCAACTACACGTCCTAGAATGCTTAGTGTCGCCATATGTTTTATGGCTATGGCCTATTTGTCTTTGTGGATGGTTCGTATCCGTGCCCTCCTTTTGGTGATTCTCCAGAATCTATTGCAACGTTCAACTATTGGACCCAACAAGATTCACTCATCTTGTTTGGTCTCTTCGCTTCTGTCTCTCATGATATCATGGGGTTGATCTCTGATGCCAAGACCTAGGCTCAATCTTGACAAACCCTAAAGCGGATTTATGCGAACAAATCCCACTCCATTGTCATGCAATTGAAGGAGTCCTTCTCCACCATGACCATCGGCTTTCGCACCATTGCTGAGTTCCTTCAACTTATTAAAATGAAAGTGGATGAATTGGCGATCATTGATCATCATCTTTTCGACGATGATGTCACTCTCTATGTTCTCAATGGTCTTGGTGTTGCCTACCATGATATTGCAGCTCAGATCAATGCTCGAGATTCATCTCTCACTTTTGTGCAGTTGCATGATAAATTAGTTGCGCATGAGACGTATGCCAATCTTCTCGATGCACACAACCATTCCTTGATTGCTACCGCAAATGCCATCGGCTTTTCTCCAATCAGTGTTGTGCAACTTTGGTGATCATAGCAACAACAACCATCGCTCAGGTGGTGGTTCAAATGGTCGTGGTGGCCAGTGCAACGGCTCTACCAATTCTCCGACTTCTCGCAACAATGGTCGTCAGGGTTCTTCAGGCAATCGTTCTAATATCACATTCCAAATCTCTGGCATATTTGGTCATGGAGCTCGTACTTGTCGTCTACTCTAGCAACCTCTTGCCAACCTAGCCAAGACCCCGAGTCCGCCACCTCAAGATCAAAACACTTGGTTGGTTGATTCTGGTGCTAACCAAAACCTTACCTCTGATATTTGGAATCTTTATGTTTATTCTGAGTATGATGGTACTGATGAGGTTGTCATTGTCAATGGTTCAGGTTTGCCAAATTCACATATTTGTTCTTCTTCTTTTAATTTACCTAATCGTCGTTTTGATATCTCTTCTATTTTGTGCGTTCCGTCTTTGAAGAGAAATCTCTTATCGGTTAATCAATTTACCCTAGCTAATAATGTAACCCTTGAATTCTATCCGTCTCATTTTTTGTTAAGGATTGAGTTACAAGGGTGAAGCTGCTGCGCAGAGCTTGCACTAATGGAGTTTATCACCTCACGGTTCCTAACTCAGCCCACCCATCACCTATGGCATTTTTGGGAGTTAGGACGAGCCGGTATGTTTGGCATTATCGTTTAGGACATTCTTCTGATGTTATTAGTTCTTTGATTATTAAGAAGTTTGATTTACCATGTAATTTAACTTCTAAGAATGCTACGGTTTTTCGCTTTTGCTATTCAAATAAAAGTACTATGTTACCGTTTACTATGAGTTCTTTGCAATCTGTTCATCATCTGCATTATGTTTATGGTGACGTGGGGGGTCCTTGTTCCGTTTCTTCTATTGATGGCAACCTTTATTACTTGTTACTTGTTGATCATTACTCCAATTATTGTTGGTTTTATCGTTTATCTCACAAGTCTCAGGTTCTCCCAGTGTTTTGTCAATTCCGTCGACTAGTTGAGACACAATTTGGTTTTAGTGTGAAGAAATTTTATTCTGATAATGGAGGAGAATTTGTGGCCTTGAGGTCTTATCGTTTTGGAACTGGTATTAGTTGTCTTACCACTGCACCGCACACACCCCAACAAAATGGCACTGTTGAGCGTCGCCATCGCCAAGTGGTTTCTCTAGGTTGCACTCTACTTCGGCATGCGCATTTGCCTCCCTTCTTTTGGGAATTTGTGTTTTCTACAGCAGTGTATCTCTCTAATCGCCTTCCTTCGCCGGTTCTTCGCAAGGACTCTCCTTTTGGTATTCTTTTTGGTCATCCACCGAATTAGTTGAAGTTATGTACTTTTGGCTGCCATTGTTTTCTTTGGTTGTGACCTTATGTTCCGGAGTCAGGCAGGGTTTTTGTTTCTTGCCATGTTCATTTTGTTGAGACTGAATTTTCGGGTACATCACTTGCTTCCTCTGTGTCTCCATCTCTGTCTGTGCCTGCTCAACAATCTCTTTTTATTCTGTCCATTGTGCCTCCAACCGTATCTTTTGTCGAGCATGTTGGGCACCACGATCAGAATGTGGCGCGATCAGGTGTGCAATTAAACTTGTCACGTGCTAATACTCCAGAATCCAGCATGGGCAATGGTGATCGCCCTCAACCACACGATCTGACTAGAATGTGGCGCGGCCTAATGTTAATCGTTCTTTCGTTGCGCGACGCGATCTGACCAAAATGTGGCGCGATCTAACATTGATGGCGCCTTGGCCATGCGACCTGACCAGAATGTGGCGCGATCTGATGCTGATTGCGCATCAGCCGCGTTATCGGACCAATTAGCCGTGCGATGTGACGCGCGATCAGACATGTCTCACCATCGCCTGCCAGCTTCACCATGCTTGCTTGAGAGATGTGACCCGCCTTGCACCCATCGCATGACTTCACGTGCCATGAATAACATATTTATGCCTAACAATTTAATCTTGCAACATAACATCCAATTGATGGTCCTCTTGAGCCCACATGTGTCAGCACTCCTCTCAAGGATCCAAATTGACGTGCGGCCAAGACTGAAAAACATACAAATTTTATGAAGCATGGCACATGGCATCTTGTTATTCTTCGGATTGGCAAAAATGTAACTGGATCCAAATGGGTCTTTTGAATCAAGTGTCATCATGACGACATTATTGATAAGTACAAGGCTCGCCTTGTTGCTAAAGGCTTTTATCAACATAGAGGTCTCGATTTTAAGAAGACGTTCAGTCCTCTTGTCAAGCCTGCCACGATTCACACGGTTTTGTCTCTTGAAGTTATGAACTCGTGGCCCCTTCGTCAACTTGACGTGAGTAATGCCTTTTTGCATGGTGATCTTCTTGAGGATGTCTATATGTCTCAATCCCCGGGATTCTCAGACACTACTTTTTCGACGCATGTGAGTCACCTCAAGAAATCAATATGTGGCCTTAAGCAAGCCTCTCATGCTTGGTATCTTGCGTTGAGTCCTACTCTTGGCTCTCTTAGCTTCTTACAAACTAAGTCTGGTGCTTCTCTCTTCGTTTACTCTTGGGATCGAATTTGATCTATGTCTTGGTATATGTTAATGATATTATTGTTACGGGTAATTGTCCCACTTTAATTACGCCTCTTATTGCGCAATTGGGCTTCAAATTTGCGGTTAACGACATGGGTGAGTTACCATACTTTCTTGGTGTTGAGAGTTTTCGCTGTCGTGAAGGCTTGTTCTTGTCTCAACACAAGTATATTTGTGATATTCTTGCTCAGCATAAAATGGATAGTACCAAGCCACTTGCCACACCCATGACGTCCACCTCCTCGACCCTTACGTCTTCTTCCTTTGCCGATGCCAAGGGGTATCGGAGTGTCATTGGGGCACTTCAGTCCCTTGCTCTTACCCGCTCTGATATAGATTTTTCCATCAATAGACTAGCACAAATGGCTGCTCTGACGGAGCTTGATTGGAGTGCGCTTAAGCAAGTGCTTCGCTACTTGAAGGGTACCTTATCACATGGTCTTCTTGTGTGTCGTGAAAACTATGCCCGCCTTACTGCCTACTCTGATGCGGACTGGGCTGGTGATCACACCTCTGTGGTGTCAACTTCTGCCTATGTGATGTTTCTTGGCATGGATCCGATCTCATGATCCTCTCGTCGCCAATTTGCGGTCTCACGTTCCTCTACGGAGTCTAGATACCGTGCCCTTGCTAACATTGATGCCGAGGTAAGTTGGTTACAACACTTGTTTCTTGAGTTGCATATTCCTCTCCCAACACCACGGGTCCTCTGTGACAATCTTAGAGTTACACGTCTGTCTCTTCATCTAGTGTTGCATTCCCGCATGAAGCATCTCTATTGATCTTCACTTTGTTCGTGACTTTGTCAATAAAGGTTTTCTTACCGTCTCGTATCTTAACACTGTTTACCAACTTGGGGATTTGCTCACTAAATCGCTTCCACATGCCCAGTTTTAGCTTTTACGTTCCAATTTTTTTGTCGTTGATGGGACGTCAATTTTGCGGGGGCGTATTAAGAATATTCCTTAGCATTTATCTTTAAAATATTTCCTTGTGTGATTGGCTAGGATATTTCCTTGTATTTGGTATATATTTTTTGGGATATTTTCTCCTTTAAGAGTTATGTACATTGTATGAATATCAGAAGTTATGATGAATAAAGTCATTAACTTATAATTCTTTTAATAGCAAACATACCCCTCGTTATTTTAATTGGCAAACCACTTCATGTATTATTTGTTGGTATTGCGTTGCATACGTATAACAATAATAATCGACAACAGATTAACGTTTATTCATGATCTTGATATTCAAAAATAAATACATAAGGTAAACAAATAAATTTTTACCGATACAGCGAACAATTGGATTGACGAAAGATTTTAGGACGAGTTGAAAGCAAGACTTCTCCCCTTAAGATCGAATTCCTCGGCTATCCTTCAAGCCCTCGTAAGGAAGAGATCTCCCAAGGTACAACGTCCACTCAAACAAACAGCAAGTGAAGGACTATACTGTTTTTCTATTCGAACACGAACGATATTTGCAAAACTCTCTGAAATTGTATATGAAAATGCAAATGCAAACTGATATGTTTTTCACTTGTGAAATTCCTCTGCGCAGAGGTCTGATTTTTATAGCTGAAAAAAATATGAAACAGCCAAAACAATCAAGGGAATTAATTCAGAATTAAAAACGTTTTGACTCAATTCAAAACGCCTGAGTTAATTCACGAATTTAATCTGCCGATTTAATTTTGTAATTAAATCCGTAGCCATTAAGTGTGTACTAATTATTCATGAATTCAAAATCAGAATTCAGATTTTTTCCTTAAGCATTTTATTTAATATATATAATTAAATAAATTTCTCCCAAAAAAGATATTTACTGCCTTCCCAGCAGGGACACGCGCGACGCGGCGAGGCGAGGCGAGGCGAGGCGAGACGGACGGACGACGACGACTGCGCGAGGAGTCCCATATCTTCTTAGTTCACTACACTCTCTAACTTGTTATCTCAATATAACCAATAGAGTTTGTAGGTATTTTCCCAATGTGGGACAATGTCCCTTACCTTTTTTTTTTGCTTAAGTCAATACACATTCACACACTTACTTACTTGGGCTTACTCACTTAAGCCCAAATATCTTAAAATTCTCCAACAATCCCCCGCATGAATGTAATTGGCTAAAATGCACGTGAGCCTAACGATGCTAAATGCAATTTCAGAGTTCTGCCGGAACTTGTTGCATCAGGATAGGTGGTTTTAGGCCTTGAACCTTCCTTAGTGAAATACCATCGGATATACTTGCCAACCAGTGGACGTGATGCCTTGAACTGTTCGGCGTTTTGTGTATACCAAGACAATGGTACTCACACAACTCATTCCAATACCGTATTGGTTCTCGTTGTTGTCCGTTTCGACCCTGGACTGCCTTGGCGATATTCATCGAATGCTCTAGAGATTTAGCCCTTTAACTCATCTCAACGAAGCGGCCCCTTCACATTCGACATAGGTGATCTCTCATAAAGGGTATCCTGCAATACCCCGCTTCTGTTCACAAGACATAAGGATCATTAGAACCTCAAGTTCTCCTTAACCTGTACAGGTCCATCACTCTTTCATCATAGAAATGGGTTGGGAACTCAGTTTCCCGAGTGCTTTGTTCGACTCGCCCCCACAATTCGGTTGTCCCTTTGAACCTGCAAATTGGGGTTTACAATTCAGGTAGGGTTGCCATCATGGGGTTGATGTCTTATTGGTGGGCTCAGATTTTCCATTTCCCTCGATGAATTTGCTACTCAGTCTCTCGCTAGACCTTTCGTCAATCGCCTTCAATATTTTCTTTAACTTCTTCAAGTATTCGAAAATATTATGATTATTATTCAACTTAAAAGTTTGGAATAATCTTAACCATCACTTTCTTCTTCAAGCCCCCACATTTCTTTCTTTTCCTCAAGAAAGAAAAATGTCTCTGGCTTTAAAGAAATCACTTATTTCAGAATTTATTTTGTTTGCGTACTTCGCGTCTTACATCAAATAAATCTGAATATTTAAACTATTTAGAAAAAAATAGTATTAAATCTCACTTACTTCTCACTAAGTAATTTAATTTACACAATTAGATTTGGACTCAATTCCAAATATTTCAAACACATATATATATATATATATATATATAATAAAATACAAGTCTCGCACTTGATTTTATTTTCTACAAAATATATATAACATACAAGTCTCCCACTTGTATTATTCTCAACAAGTATATATATAATATATATATATATATATTTTATCCTTTATATATATTTTATCCTTTAATGTAGCAAACACATCGCAATTAATCAAAGGAAATAATTTTATTCATAATATTTAGCCTCCTCTCACAAGACTAAACTTTATTACATTTATTTAAATTATTAGTCTATTCTCTCAAGACTTTTATTACAATAATTTAAATTTCCCACTTAGTTGCTAGCTTCATTGGTAGCTTCACTCTTATTTGCCAATGTCATCACCGACATTTTGAACAGATTATGGGTCAAGTATCCCTTGCCCACAAAAGTTCCTCCCTTCGAAAGGATGACCCGGTTGGACTCGAAAATGAGCCTAAAGCCCTTCTTGCTCATCATAGAACCGGATATCAGGTTCTTCCGAATTTCTGGGACATGAAGAACGTCGCTTAAACCCACCATCTTCCCGGAGGTCATTTTAAGCACCACCGTTCCCTTGCCTTCCACCTTGGATATAGCGGAATTTCCCATGTAGCATTGTTCGTTCTCAACAGCTTGGTATGTTTTAAACATCCACTTATTTGCACATATGTGCCTCGTTGCTCCCGTATCAACCCACAATTCCTTGGAGTTTCCTCCAACAAGATTGATTTCCGAGACCATAGCACTTAGATACGTGTCTTCATCGGAGTTTTGGCTTGCCTCTGCCACATTTGCAACTGATCGTTTGCCTTTACCTTTCCCCTTGGGACGTCGGCGACAATCCTTTGCTTTGTGTCCAGCCTTGCCACATGTGTAGCAATCCCCCGAGAATTCATCTTTCTCTTTTCCTTTGGCCTTTGAAACATCCGAATGTTTCCTCTTTTGGCCGTTAGAAGTATCCCCAGATTCAATCACGTGGGCCTTCGAATACGCCCCATCTGGTTTTCTCTCCATCTTGCTCTATCCGGAGTCTACGAACAAGATCTTCAAGCCCCATCTGCTTTCGCTTATGCTTGAGATAGCTCTTGAACTCCTTCCATGATGGTGGTAATTTTTCAATCACCATTGCCACTTCGAAAGGTTCGGGTAGAGGCATTCCTTCCGCTGCCAATTCGTGGAAAATCAACTGCAGTTCTTCGCATTGTTCCACTACGCTTCTCCCATCGACTATCCGGTACTCATGGAAACGTCCGGCCACATATTTCTTAGCCCCAGCATCATCAACCTTGTACTTCATCTCCAACGAAGACCAAAGTTCTCGAGCGCTCTCCTTTGGGGAGTACACGTTGAACAAGGAGTCATCAAGTGAGTTCAACACGTAATTACGGCAAAGATAATCGCCGTTTGACCAGATTTCCATCTTCTCAATGGACAGAGGATCTTCACGATCTTCTTTTGGTTTCTCCTCCTTGAGAAACTTTGTCAGATTGAGTGTCGTCACGAAAAAGAGCATCTTTTGTTGCCACCGTTTGAAGTTCGAGCCCTTGAACTTCTCCGGTTTCTCCGGATGAGTGTATGGCATTGAGGAGTTCCTTAAGACAGGCAAAACAACGGCCTCAGTACCGCTCGCCTGGTGTTGCGTGCCAGCCTCAGTGCCACCCGCTTTCGAGGAAGTCTCAATGCCATCATTCGTTGATGTATTGTCACCGGCCATATCTAAATAATTCAAAAAAGTCTCACACTTTAGAATTATTTCACAAGGCACATAACAAGTTTTTATCATAGATAATCTCGGATATATTTTTTTTTTTTTCACCAGATCATTATTTTAACTCATGAACAGTGAATAAAACAAAAAAAAATTAACTGCAGCCTCTCACTTATAATTAATACATAATAACGTATACATATAACACGAATTAACATGTAGTCTAACGGTAAGGAGTTCATTAACCGCATGCAGGGTCGCAGGTTCAAATCCCGCAGAAACCGTTTTGGAAATTTAAACATACTCAGCGAATTTATGGCAATTATTAAATACGTAACCGATCAGTTAATTCACAAGTAATTAACATAGCATAATGGTAACGCACAACAACGAGGTACCGAGTTCGAATCTCGGTGACAACAGTACTGAAAATTAGTTTTCTTTTTGGAAAAAAAAAAAACCTGCTACGAATTTTGAAAACCAGAGAGCAGAACTGGAAAAAAATTTTAGCTGTTGGGAATTAAAAGTTTTGAAAAAACAGAAGCAGAATACCACATTAAAACTTCTGGAAAATAAATGTGAACAAAAAACAGCTCTTAAGCTTTTGAAAACAGAAACAGACGGCTACAACTTTTTAAAACAAAACTTTTGACAACTGAAATAAAGAATTACATGAATCTTTTGAACCAACTACCAAGATAAATAAACAAATAAACATTTTGCAGATTAACAAATAAACATTTTGCAGATTAACAAAACTGACACAGGGCATTAATACAATAAACATGCTGATACATATAATAAACATGCTGATACAGATACAGGAGAAATATGTGACCACAAAACTAACAACAAATTATGAAAGAAAACAAATATGCAAGCAGTTTGAAAACCAGAACCGATCTGCTCTAATTTTGAACCCGACAATTATGTAAATTAACAGCAACAAAATTCTTCAATAAAATTAAGAAACCTGCGGCAGAATATTTCTAGACAGAAACATCAAACTAAATCAGCAAATTAAACAGCAGAAACGCATGAGTTGAAAAACATATTCTGGAAAACACATATACGTGCAACACATAATAATAACGAGGTTCGATCTTAAGATTGTTGGTATTGCGTTGCATACGTATAACAATAATAATCGACAACAGATTAACGTTTATTCATGATCTTGATATTCAAAAATAAATACATAAGGTAAACAAATAAATTTTACCGATACAGCGAACAATTGGATTGACGAAAGATTTTAGGACGAGTTGAAAGCAAGCCTTCTCCCCTTAAGATCGAATTCCTCGGCTATCCTTCAAGCCCTCGTAAGGAAGAGATCTCCCAAGGTACAACGTCCACTCAAACAAACAGCAAGTGAAGGACTATACTGTTTTTCTATTCGAACACGAACGATATTTGCAAAACTCTCTGAAATTGTATATGAAAATGCAAATGCAAACTGATATGTTTTTCACTTGTGAAATTCCTCTGCGCAGAGGTCTGATTTTTATAGCTGAAAAAAATATGAAACAGCCAAAACAATCAAGGGAATTAATTCAGAATTAAAAACGTTTTGACTCAATTCAAAACGCCTGAGTTAATTCACGAATTTAATCTGCCGATTTAATTTTGTAATTAAATCCGTAGCCATTAAGTGTGTACTAATTATTCATGAATTTAAAATCAGAATTCAGATTTTTTCCTTAAGCATTTTATTTAATATATATAATTAAATAAATTTCTCCCAAAAAAGATATTTACTGCCTTCCCAGCAGGGACACGCGCGACGCGGCGAGGCGAGGCGAGGCGAGGCGAGACGGACGGACGACGACGACTGCGCGAGGAGTCCCATATCTTCTTAGTTCACTACACTCTCTAACTTGTTATCTCAATATAACCAATAGAGTTTGTAGGTATTTTCCCAATGTGGGACAATGTCCCTTACCTTTTTTTTTGCTTAAGTCAATACACATTCACACACTTACTTACTTGGGCTTACTCACTTAAGCCCAAATATCTTAAAATTCTCCAACAATCCCCCGCATGAATGTAATTGGCTAAAATGCACGTGAGCCTAACGATGCTAAATGCAATTTCAGAGTTCTGCCGGAACTTGTTGCATCAGGATAGGTGGTTTTAGGCCTTGAACCTTCCTTAGTGAAATACCATCGGATATACTTGCCAACCAGTGGACGTGATGCCTTGAACTGTTCGGCGTTTTGTGTATACCAAGACAATGGTACTCACACAACTCATTCCAATACCGTATTGGTTCTCGTTGTTGTCCGTTTCGACCCTGGACTGCCTTGGCGATATTCATCGAATGCTCTAGAGATTTAGCCCTTTAACTCATCTCAACGAAGCGGCCCCTTCACATTCGACATAGGTGATCTCTCATAAAGGGTATCCTGCAATACCCCGCTTCTGTTCACAAGACATAAGGATCATTAGAACCTCAAGTTCTCCTTAACCTGTACAGGTCCATCACTCTTTCATCATAGAAATGGGTTGGGAACTCAGTTTCCCGAGTGCTTTGTTCGACTCGCCCCCACAATTCGGTTGTCCCTTTGAACCTGCAAATTGGGGTTTACAATTCAGGTAGGGTTGCCATCATGGGGTTGATGTCTTATTGGTGGGCTCAGATTTTCCATTTCCCTCGATGAATTTGCTACTCAGTCTCTCACTAGACCTTTCGTCAATCGCCTTCAATATTTTCTTTAACTTCTTCAAGTATTCGAAAATATTATGATTATTATTCAACTTAAAAGTTTGGAATAATCTTAACCATCACTTTCTTCTTCAAGCCCCCACATTTCTTTCTTTTCCTCAAGAAAGAAAAATGTCTCTAGCTTTAAAGAAATCACTTATTTCAGAATTTATTTTGTTTGCGTACTTCGCGTCTTACATCAAATAAATCTGAATATTTAAACTATTTAGAAAAAAATAGTATTAAATCTCACTTACTTCTCACTAAGTAATTTAATTTACACAATTAGATTTGGACTCAATTCCAAATATTTCAAACACATATATATATATATATATATATATATATATATATATAATAAAATACAAGTCTCGCACTTGATTTTATTTTCTACAAAATATATATAACATACAAGTCTCCCACTTGTATTATTCTCAACAAGTATATATATAATATATATATATATATATTTTATCCTTTATATATATTTTATCCTTTAATGTAGCAAACACATCGCAATTAATCAAAGGAAATAATTTTATTCATAATATTTAGCCTCCTCTCACAAGACTAAACTTTATTACATTTATTTAAATTATTAGTCTATTCTCTCAAGACTTTTATTACAATAATTTAAATTTCCCACTTAGTTGCTAGCTTCATTGGTAGCTTCACTCTTATTTGCCAATGTCATCACCGACATTTTGAACAGATTATGGGTCAAGTATCCCTTGCCCACAAAAGTTCCTCCCTTCGAAAGGATGACCCGGTTGGACTCGAAAATGAGCCTAAAGCCCTTCTTGCTCATCATAGAACCGGATATCAGGTTCTTCCGAATTTCTGGGACATGAAGAACGTCGCTTAAACCCACCATCTTCCCGGAGGTCATTTTAAGCACCACCGTTCCCTTGCCTTCCACCTTGGATATAGCGGAATTTCCCATGTAGCATTGTTCGTTCTCAACAGCTTGGTATGTTTTAAACATCCACTTATTTGCACATATGTGCCTCGTTGCTCCCGTATCAACCCACAATTCCTTGTTGTTTCCTCCAACAAGATTGATTTCCGAGACCATAGCACTTAGATACGTGTCTTCATCGGAGTTTTGGCTTGCCTCTGCCACATTTGCAACTGATCGTTTGCCTTTACCTTTCCCCTTGGGACGTCGGCGACAATCCTTTGCTTTGTGTCCAGCCTTGCCACATGTGTAGCAATCCCCCGAGAATTCATCTTTCTCTTTTCCTTTGGCCTTTGAAACATCCGAATGTTTCCACTTTTGGCCGTTAGAAGTATCCCCAGATTCAATCACGTGGGCCTTCGAATACGCCCCATCTGGTTTTCTCTCCATCTTGCTCTATCCGGAGTCTACGAACAAGATCTTCAAGCCCCATCTGCTTTCGCTTATGCTTGAGATAGCTCTTGAACTCCTTCCATGATGGTGGTAATTTTTCAATCACCATTGCCACTTCGAAAGGTTCGGGTAGAGGCATTCCTTCCGCTGCCAATTCGTGGAAAATCAACTGCAGTTCTTCGCATTGTTCCACTACGCTTCTCCCATCGACTATCCGGTACTCATGGAAACGTCCGGCCACATATTTCTTAGCCCCAGCATCATCAACCTTGTACTTCATCTCCAACGAAGACCAAAGTTCTCGAGCGCTCTCCTTTGGGGAGTACACGTTGAACAAGGAGTCATCAAGTGAGTTCAACACGTAATTACGGCAAAGATAATCGCCGTTTGACCAGATTTCCATCTTCTCAATGGACAGAGGATCTTCACGATCTTCTTTTGGTTTCTCCTCCTTGAGAAACTTTGTCAGATTGAGTGTCGTCACGAAAAAGAGCATCTTTTGTTGCCACCGTTTGAAGTTCGAGCCCTTGAACTTCTCCGGTTTCTCCGGATGAGTGTATGGCATTGAGGAGTTCCTTAAGACAGGCAAAACAACGGCCTCAGTACCGCTCGCCTGGTGTTGCGTGCCAGCCTCAGTGCCACCCGCTTTCGAGGAAGTCTCAATGCCATCATTCGTTGATGTATTGTCACCGGCCATATCTAAATAATTCAAAAAAGTCTCACACTTTAGAATTATTTCACAAGGCACATAACAAGTTTTTATCATAGATAATCTCGGATATATTTTTTTTTTTTCACCAGATCATTATTTTAACTCATGAACAGTGAATAAAACAAAAAAAAATTAACTGCAGCCTCTCAGTTATAATTAATACATAATAACGTATACATATAACACGAATTAACATGTAGTCTAACGGTAAGGAGTTCATTAACCGCATGCAGGGTCGCAGGTTCAAATCCCGCAGAAACCGTTTTGGAAATTTAAACATACTCATCGAATTTATGGCAATTATTAAATACGTAACCGATCAGTTAATTCACAAGTAATTAACATAGCATAATGGTAACGCACAACAACGAGGTACCGAGTTCGAATCTCGGTGACAACAGTACTGAAAATTAGTTTTCTTTTTGGAAAAAAAAAAAACCTGCTACGAATTTTGAAAACCAGAGAGCAGAACTGGAAAAAAATTTTAGCTGTTGGGAATTAAAAGTTTTGAAAAAACAGAAGCAGAATACCACATTAAAACTTCTGGAAAATAAATGTGAACAAAAAACAGCTCTTAAGCTTTTGAAAACAGAAACAGACGGCTACAACTTTTTAAAACAAAACTTTTGACAACTGAAATAAAGAATTACATGAATCTTTTGAACCAACTACCAAGATAAATAAACAAATAAACATTTTGCAGATTAACAAATAAACATTTTGCAGATTAACAAAACTGACACAGGGCATTAATACAATAAACATGCTGATACATATAATAAACATGCTGATACAGATACAGGAGAAATATGTGACCACAAAACTAACAACAAATTATGAAAGAAAACAAATATGCAAGCAGTTTGAAAACCAGAACCGATCTGCTCTAATTTTGAACCCGACAATTATGTAAATTAACAGCAACAAAATTCTTCAATAAAATTAAGAAACCTGCGGCAGAATATTTCTAGACAGAAACATCAAACTAAATCAGCAAATTAAACAGCAGAAACGCATGAGTTGAAAAACATATTCTGGAAAACACATATACGTGCAACACATAATAATAACGAGGTTCGATCTTAAGATTGTTGGTATTGCGTTGCATACGTATAACAATAATAATCGACAACAGATTAACGTTTATTCATGATCTTGATATTCAAAAATAAATACATAAGGTAAACAAATAAATTTTACCGATACAGCGAACAATTGGATTGACGAAAGATTTTAGGACGAGTTGAAAGCAAGCCTTCTCCCCTTAAGATCGAATTCCTCGGCTATCCTTCAAGCCCTCGTAAGGAAGAGATCTCCCAAGGTACAACGTCCACTCAAACAAACAGCAAGTGAAGGACTATACTGTTTTTCTATTCGAACACGAACGATATTTGCAAAACTCTCTGAAATTGTATATGAAAATGCAAATGCAAACTGATATGTTTTTCACTTGTGAAATTCCTCTGCGCAGAGGTCTGATTTTTATAGCTGAAAAAAATATGAAACAACCAAAACAATCAAGGGAATTAATTCAGAATTAAAAACGTTTTGACTCAATTCAAAACGCCTGAGTTAATTCACGAATTTAATCTGCCGATTTAATTTTGTAATTAAATCCGTAGCCATTAAGTGTGTACTAATTATTCATGAATTCAAAATCAGAATTCAGATTTTTTCCTTAAGCATTTTATTTAATATATATAATTAAATAAATTTCTCCCCAAAAAAGATATTTACTGCCTTCCCGGCAGGGACACGCGCGACTAGTCCCATATCTTCTTAGTTCACTACACTCTCTAACTTGTTATCTCAATATAAACAATAGAGTTTGTAGGTATTTTCCCAATGTGGGACAATGTCCCTTACCTTTTTTTTTTGCTTAAGTCAATACACATTCACACACTTACTTACTTGGGCTTACTCACTTAAGCCCAAACATCTTAAAATTCTCCAACATTATTTTCATTGACACAAAACTCGTTGAGTTATTTGGTCAATAACATAAAAAAAAAAAAAAAAAACCATGGCGTCCTATTTTAAACTGCACAAACGCATGACTTTGTGGTCATTTTGAATGATTTCTTCCTCGTTATACGACCTAAAATTAGGAAAAACTCCACATATACGTTTCATTAAATTAGCAATAAAATAAAGAACTCTGTGTTTTCATAATTAATATATATATATATACAAATTATTAGAATTCTGAACTAGGTAAACTATAGATATAATTACAAAAAGCATTCCAAAAGATATATACTATGGAATATTCCTAATAATAACTCTCTCCTCTTTTGCTTTATTTCCTTCAATCTGATGTATCGATTTCATAGGTTTTTATCTGTGTCTTAAAAAAAATGTTTGAGGCTCTTCTTGAAGTAAAATTCGATTAAAACTGTTCGAGGCTCATGTTCTAGGCGTACTCATAAGAAATGCCTCTGGAGTGAAAAAAAATAACATTCAGTTATATAGAGGTAAGAAAAAAAATTAGTTACTAATCAAGGGTTAAAGGAAAATATAATTTAAGTTTCACAAGAGAAAAACATCTCTCTTTCGTGACTCCAAATATATATGATATTTAAACTGAAGTTAAAAAAACATTTACATGACCCTTTATGAACTATAATTATTCAAAATTCTTATAATATTTGTGACAAAAAGCTCATTCATATATGACTGGCGAACGTATTTTTGTTATCTTAACATTAATATTAAAATTTAAGTAATAAACATACTTTTCTTAAAATATTAAATAACAAATTCGTAGGGCTTGCCTCTCGCCTCACTTCTGGAAGCACTAAACACGCATCGCCTTATGCGTTCTCCTTTTAAAGCCATAATTTGTTTCTTTCTAAAAGTAAAAATAAATGGCATAGTGGTCTATTTACCTTCAAACAAATAAAGCTCGAAAAGAACAATAAGGACAATGTGCTAATTATCAATCAGCCGAAGTAGAATTTTTACCAGTTAAAATATTTTTATAGTTTACACCTGTTACAATGTACCTTCGAGAGAGTTCAGACGGAAAGCTTAATGCATTAGGATAAGTAGCTTTTGGCTTTGAACCTTCCTAAGTGAAATACATCGAATTTACTTAGATGATCATTCAACATGATGTCTTGAACCGTTTAGCTGTTGGTGTAAACCAAGACAATTGTATCCACATCGTAACTCTCTTAAAAAATTTTGTGTCCGTTTTGGCACTAGACAGCTCTTGGGTTCATAAGTGTTTTCTTATGAAGTGGCCAAACTTCACACTTACATAGATAATCTCCTTTAAAGAGTATCATGTCATACTCTGCTTAATTAAGCTTAGGAATCATTAAAAGTTAAACTTAAGCTTACCTTTCTACATGTAGCACATTTATCGTACACGAGAATGAGCTGGAGTTAGCTCCAAGGTGCTATTTCTGAATCCTTACAATTTCGTTGTCCCATTGAACCAAGATCCTGGGATCTCCAATCAACATGGTTGGGTTCCATCATAAATTTTTTTTAGTGTTGGGTTTTAAACTCGTTCTCCTTGATAAGCAGTATGTTTGATCTCTTGGTAGGCCTTTAGTCAACAAATTGGATAAATTTTTCTTTGATTTTACATAATCAATGTAAATGACACCACTAGAGATCAACTGCCTTATGGTATTATGTCTACGACGAATATGTCTAGAATTACCATTATACATGCTGCTTCATGCCCTCCCGATAGCTGATTGGTTGTCACAATGTATCAGAATTGCAGGCACTGTCTTGTTCCAACAAGAAATGTCCTCAAGAAGAAGACGAAGCCATTCTGTTTCTTCACCAGCTTTATCTAAAACAATAAACTCGGATTATCGTGGAACGAGCTATACATGTTTGTTTTGAGGACTTCCACGATACAGCTCCATTTTCAATGATAAAAACATAACCACTGGTGGACTTAGCATCCTTAGAATCTGATATGCAGTTAGCATCACTGTATCCTTCTAATAAAGCTGGAAATCTACCGTTATGTAATCCATAATCTAAGTTGTGCTTTAAATAACTAAGTATTCTAATTAACGTCTTCCAATGATCTTTGTTTGGATTACTCGTAAATCCACTAAATTTATTAATTGAGTAAGCAATATTCGGACGAGTGCAACTCATGATATACGTGAGAGCTTATTATCCTAAGTGTAGACTCAAGTCTGCTGGCGTCTTAGGTGGAAGACCGTGATATGCATTGTACTTCTTGAGTATTGTCTCAATATAATGAGTATTGTCTCAATATAATGAGATTGTGACAACATAATCTCATTTGATGTCTTAGTGATCTTAATCCCTAATATGACATCGGCGACCCCTAAGTCTTTCATGTCAAAATGTTTGGTCAATATTTTCTTTGTATTCATGATTGCATCATGATACTTCCCATGATTAGCATGTCGTCGACATATAGGCAGACGATCATGTAATCATTAGGTTTACCTTTAACATATATGCATTTATCAAACTCATGAATTCTGACACCATTTGACAACATCGTTTTGTCAAATTTTTCGTGCCACTTCTTAGGTGCTTACTTAAGCCCATATAGTGATTTAACGAGTCTACACACATTTTCTCCTTTCCTGGAGCAACAAATCCTTCTGATTGTTCCATATAGATTTCTTCATCTAATTCACCATTTAGAAATGTTGCATTGACATCTATTTGATGTATTTCAAGACCTTTCAATGCAGCAATAGAAATGAGCCCTCTAATAGATGTGATCATAGTCACAAGGGAATATATGTTAAAAAAGTCAAGGCCGTCTATTTGTCTAAAATCTTTAGCTACCAATTCAGGTTTGTATTTATCAATAAATCCATCTACTTTATACTTTCTTTTCAGCTTCCATTTGCACGTTGGGAGATCAACTAACTCCCACGTGTGGTTGTGCAAAATATGCTCTATTTCACTATTGATAGCTTCTTTCCAAAAGGGAGCTTCTAGAGAGAACAAGGCTTTACTTAATGTCCCCGGTTCGTTCTCTAACATATAAGTTAGAAAATCAGGACCAAAACTTAGCCTTTTTACTACGTCTAGGTTCTTCATCTTCCTCATGATTATCCCGTGCAACTTCATATGTTCTTTTAAGAGAACCAGATTATTTCCTTTCTTTGCAAGGATATATATATATATATATATATATATTTTTTTTTTTTTCAAAGAATACAACATTCCTTGATTCAATGATCATATTTTTATTAATATCAAGAATTAAATACTTATGTACTAAGAAGCGATAGGCACTGCTGTTGTGCGCATATCCAATGAATATGCAGCCAATGGTCTTATTTCGTATCTTAACTTGTTTAGGTTTAGGCACTTCTACCTTTGCTAAACACGCCCACACTTTTAAGTATTTATAGGAAGGCTTTTGACCTTTCAGTAATTCAGAAGCGGTTTCATTTTTACTTTTGTGAGGTAACTTGTTTAGTATATAATTTGCTGAGAGGATTTCATTCCCCCACAAACTATGTGGTAAACCATAACTAATCAACATGGCATTCACCATCTCCTTAAGAGTATAATTTTTGTGTTTAACAATTCTATTTGATTGTAATGAATAAGGAGCCGTAGTTTGATGAATGATGCATGAAAAAGCACAACATTCGTCAAATGATGCTCCATATTCTCCACCTCTATCACTTTGGATAGTTTTGAGAGAAAAACGACATACTATGCCCATAGTATTCGCGTTTTTGCGAAGATATACCCAACCTTTTAAGTTTTGCAATACTATAGTCCGCCTTTAACGTTTGGGAAAAACTATACCTACACCTATTATCCGACCAAAAAACATCATTTTTTCGTTGTTATGACATCACCACTCAGAATTGTAAGAGGGCAAATTGGACATTTCATCTCAAAGCTTATTTAGGAGGGAATTGTTGGACTCCTCAGCTCATTTCCCGCTACGATCACCCCCAATTCCAGAACCCTAATTTCTCCCTAACCAAGATCCACCTCAAATCGCTCAAAATTCTCCTCAATTCCATACGATTCCGACTAAAAACCTCGGCAAAGAGGACCCTGTGACAATGGTGTGGAAAATCTGAGACGAAAACACTGTAATTCCATACTGATCATTGACACCCGACTATGGTGAGTTCACTTTTCTCGACCGCCTTTTTTTTCGTTTTGGTATACGATGTTGTTGTTTATTTAGCTCTGGAGTTGAATTTTAGTCACTTATATGTGAAATGCGAATGAGTTTGTGTGGGTTTATAAATTTTTGTGTTATATATTGCATGTGTTAGGGTTTTGGTCAACTGTGTATATTATATTTATACTAGGGTTTTTTTAACGATAGCTTTTGTTTAGGGTTTACTGGTGTCTGGGTTTAGGGTTTTTGATGATGTTGTTGTTATGTATATACATGTGGGGACAATGAATTGTTTACTATAATGATACATCATTCTGGCAAAATGATGAATCTGGGGAAACCTTGCTACTTAGAGAGCCAAATAAACTTTGTTGATTACTGCAATCCAGATGAGATATCAAGGCTTGAGTCGATTAGTATGGCCGTTGATCTGGGATTGGGTTCTGATTGGATGTTGTTCTATAGAGATGATCCTAATGAACTCCCTCTACATCTGGCATGTATTGTTGATGACAATGATGCATGCGCAATGGCAAGTGCTGGTTCTAATCATAAATTGGTTGAGGTCTACCTAGTGAAACCAGATATACCAAGTATTGATGATGAAGAGCTAAGGGTCCAGTTGATGGGGTTGGGGCTGCTGATGATGAGAAGGTTGAGGAAGTACATCCTCTACCTCTTATCAGTGAGCCACTTGATTATGTTGGTGATGATGAAGGATGTGCTGAGTTTGGTGGTGAAGAAGATCCAGCTGGATTTGAAGAAGAACTGGAAAGGGTGGCAAGTCAAGTGGAAAATGTTGAGAGTGGAGGTTTAGGTGGTTACTTTGGTGTTGAAGATTGTGATATTGTTGGGTCTAGGGGTAAGGGGAAAAAGATGAAACATAGAAGAAGGACAATAGCCTCTATTAATGCTTTTGGTGAGAGGATAGATAACACATACTATGATACAAATCATGCTGGTAATGCATCTGGGGCTACTGAAATAAATGGTAATACATAAAAGAATGAGAAAACTGAGGCCAATGCGGCTCATGCTGATGGTGGGCAAGATAGGGTTAGAGATTTGCCAAGCTTCATTAGGGAAAATTGTGGATAAGTTGTGGCATCAGTAATTGACTTGGAGAATAGTGATGATAGTTTAGGAGAGGTCTCATTGGGATCAGATTCTGAGTATTCTGATGGATTAGTTGATCCTGACAATGAAGTTGATCAAGATGATTTTGTAGATCAGGACAATGTTGGATATCAAAGTGCTTCTGGAAATGCAAGTAAGGCTGGACCAAGTTCAAATGCCAATGCAAGTGCTAGTGGTAATACTGATGCTGCTGCCCCAGACACAAATGATGTTGCAAGTGCTTTTGTGGGTGAACCATATGCTTCTACTCTTACCATGTGCTTTTGTAACAACAGGGGCTGCCAGGGAGATGTACAAGAATCATGATGTCTTCAACCCTAAAGTTGACATGACAAATATTGAGTTCAAGTTGGGAATGTGCTTCCAGCATCCAGATCACCTTAGGGATGCAATAAACATGTTTGCTATAGATGAGAAAAGACCAATTAGGATGATCAAGAGTAGTTCTGAAAAGATAAATGCAAGATATGCTGATTTGGAGTGTCCATGGTACATATATGCCTCAAATGTGAAGGGGGAAAACACAATGATGGTGAAGACTCTTGAAGAACCTCATAACTGTGAGTTACAAGACAGTGTTAGGCAGGCTACCTCTACATGGCTTGCCAAGAAATACTATGAGAAGCTCATTTATGATCCTAATTGGCCAGTGGAGTCTATGATGACAGTATTCAGAAGAGATTGCAATATTGTTTTCTCCAAACATCAAATGTACAGGTGCAAGAAGAAGGTTTTTGAGATTGGGCAATGAAATGATGCAGAGCAGTACTATTACCTTTGGAGGTATGCTGAGGAAATGATGAAGAGCAACCCTGGAACTACTGTTAAAATTAAATGCAAGCTCTTTGGTGATGTCTGCAAGTTCAAGCAGATGTATATATGTTGGGAGCTTTGAAAAGAGGGTTACTGGATGGGTGCATGCCACTAATATGCTTAGATGGCACATATTTAAAGACTAAGAATGGTGGCATTTTTCTCACAGCTGTTGGTGTGGATGCAAACAACTGCACATATCCATTTGCCTATACCATTGTAGAGAATGAGAAGACAAAGACTTGGGGATGGTTTGTACAACTACTTATTGAGGACCTCAACATCTAGAATAGCTCACATTGGACAATCATGAGTGACAAGCAGAAGAGGCTTGTAGATGCAGTGGAGCAGTTGATGCCTAACTGTGAGCACAGATTCTGTGTTCTACATCTTTAGGCAAATACGAGGAAAGAACATAAGGGTTTGACACTGAAGCATATACTCTGGAATACAGCCAGATGTACGAGGGTTTCATATTTTGAGAGATGTATGCAAGAGCTTAGAGCACAAGATACATCAGCATGTTCATGGATAGAGGAGAGACCTCCTTCACAATGGTGCAGGGCATACTTCTCCCATCACTGTAAGAGTGATTTGCTTCTCAATAATATGTCAGAGAGTTTCAATGCTCTGATTGTGAAGGCCAGAGGTATACCTATTATTGGAATGTTTGAACACATCAGAATGTTGTTAATGAAGAGGATTGGGATGAGAAGAAGGGCCATGGGTAATGAAGAGAGTTTTTTATGTCCCAAGGTAGATGCCTTGTTTGAGAAACTTTGTGATGAAGCTCCTCAGTGGATTGCTCACTGGAATGGAAGTTTACAGTTTGAATGCCATGGACCATTTTCACAAGTGAGGATAGTAAACCTACAAGAGAAGACATGCAGCTGCAACAGATGGCAACTAACTGGAATACCTTGTGTTCATGCCATCAGTGGAATGAAGTATATGACGTATAAGGATCTTGAGAAATGGGTGCACCCATGCTACGACAGATCAACTTATCTCAACATATATAGCCATTTCATGATGCCCATGGAAGGTAGAGAATCGTGGCCAGTACCAACCAACACTGCAGCCAATTTAGTTCTACCAGAGCCTACAAACATGCCAGGAAGGCCAAAGAAAGGGAAGAGAAATGTTGATCAACTTGAACTCAGGAAGAAGAGAATGGAACATGCTCTGGAGACAGGTAAACTTGGCAGGCATGGATGGGAGATGACCTGTAGCTATTGTGGCAAGACAGGTCACAACATCAGAACATGTGAAACAAGAAGGGCAAACCCTCTGGCTGGGCCTGTAAGAAAGAAGTCCAAAAAGAAAGCAGTTGTAGAATCTGGCAGACAGAATGAGCATGTAAGATTCTATCAGTTATAAAGTCACACCTGGTTTTATTTGACAAATTTCTTAAAATAATAACCCCTTAATCATATTGATTTGAGACAGGTTGTGGGTAGCCAAACATCTTCTGTACATCCTCATACTGGTCCAAGAGAGATAAGAGGTGCAGCATCACAAACTTCAACAATTATATTTGGTTCCCAAACTGCATCAAATGCAGTACCAAGTTCAACAACTGTGAACCAAGCACCTTATACTACTCCAGCACCTGCTAAAAAGAAAAGAATCCAAAAGAGATACTACAAGAAGCCTAAGGTAAATCAATGTTCTTGTTCATTTGCTAAGTGTAAGTTCTTAGTGATGTGCTAAGCATTTTATAAAATATAGGCACCATTGGCTCCTTCAGGAGTGCCACCTCCAGAATACAATGAGCCAAATAAAACTGATCTCCCATCAACTACCCAAACAAAGAGTAAGTTTGAACAATTCCAGAGTACATTTGAGGCAGGACCTTCAGCGGTATCAAAAACCACTAAAAGAAAGTCATAGGTAACAGAGGTTATCTTATTTTATGTAACCCTCGTAGACAATAGTATTTGATGCATATGGTTAATGAATTTGTAAATATTGTAGGTGGATGCAACTATGAATAAAGATGCTACTACTGGGACAACAAATGGTCTGTCCAGACCTATTACTAGGAGCCAGAAAACTCCCATAAAGGACAAAAATGATGTTGTTGTGCCCAATATTCCAGTGCCATCTAGACCTCACACAAGGAGTCAAACTCCTCAGAAGCTACAGAAAACCAATGCTGCCAAGTCTGGAGACTCCAGTAAGATGAGGTTGTTTTCGGAACCCCCCCCCCCCCCCCCCCCCCCCCCCCCGCCTCCCCCCTTCCCCAACCACAACCTAATTTGCAGCCATCCAGCAGTGCACCCACAAGTTTGCAACTCACACCTCCAGGCAGGAAGAAGTTCAAAGCTCCGGCAAATATGCCTAAGGTGGGAGTTCCTAAAAGAGCTGGTCAGAGACAATTTGTTGGGACGAGTGAAGACAAGATGGTCTAGCTTCTGGTTTTGTAGGGTAGTGTTTTAGAGGAGAATTCTGAATTCTGTTGTTTTGCAAATTTTGAATCCGCTTGTTTTGTTGGAGTGGAATCTGGTTGGTAATTTGTGACAGTGAGAATCATTTTGTGGTGATTGTATTTTGTGAAATTTAGAATCATCTTGTGATGACTTCGTTTAATGCATTTGCTCTTATATTTGAGATTATTTCTAAGTACATCATTCATAATCAGCATGCCATGCAATAAAACAAACCATTCACAACCATGAGTGATTCAAATACAACATCCAACAAAACCATTCACAACCATAGAAACAAAACAAACCATTCATCTTCATTCATCCTCAGAAAAACAAACCATTAACAACCATAGAAACAAAACAAACCATTCATCTTCATTCATCCTCAGAAAAACAAACCATTCACAACCATCAGAAACAAAACAAACCAAAACAAAACATCCAACAAAAACAGTAAAACACTCATGCTCACATTATTCAAATACATATTCAAATTAAAAAAAAAGATTCATTTTCACACAGCCCCCATCATTAGTGTTTCAGCATCGACCTTCAGTGATCGTCGACACAACCGCACTGGACCACAAACAACTCTTGGAGATAGTTGGCATGTTCACAACCATAGAGGCGGAAAAACTTCTCCAAACCAGTCTCCTACAAACCAATATAAACATCAAATAAATTAGCATGAACATTAAACATTGCAATTCAAAAATTTCAGAGAGTTGTAACATTACTTGGCGGGGGATTGCATGATAAGTGGCTGAGATCGTAATCGACCAATCTGGATTGGCACGCACTCCAGGCAAACTTAGGAAGGCAGTGAAAGCAATGAATTTCTGGCGCAACTCATTGAGTTTCTGATATATGGTCGACATCTTATGCTCCCCTCCTCCCCATCGGAGTGCATCCAACTGCGATTTGATCAACCTTAATGCCCTTTCGAGTGCGGGTAGATGCGACAGCCTATGCGCCCGACCGTAGGCGCACAACCTCTTAAGCAACTCCCTCTCGAAGAACAAGTTAAATTCAGGGTCATGGAAAAAAAGCATCACATCCCTCTCATTTGGAAATTCTATTTTTTCTTATAGGAAAGAGAGAAATAGAGGAAGACAAGGAGTTTGTTTAAGTTGATTATGAGTGTGAGATTAGGGTTGATATTTATAACAAAAGTAGTGACTCTTCATATGAACATGACCTTTCAAATTTTTAACACATTCCAATAACCAAATAGAGACAACTCACGGTTGGAAAGTGAACCATTATGAGTGCAACAAACACAAGATTTCGAGACTAGCAATTCGGTTACATAACATTCATTGGTCAATTTTATTGAAGCTGAAACAAAGACAACATTAGAAGAACTGAAAATCAAACAAACACAACACTACACAACATCAGTCAATCTAAACTAGTTATCAACTAAAATAGAGTCCAATCACATACATGCACACAACAAACATTGCAACACGTAACACCTTCTCCTTTTTTTGATAGAAACCAACTCATCTTCAAGCCCTCCCAACCTACGAAGCAACCCGGGAATAATTTGCCTAGATCTCTCACACATTGGTGGATCAATCCAAACCCAGTAGTTGCAACGTTCACTTCTCTGTCGAACAATTAAATAAACACGAAAAAATCAACAAAAAGCTGAAAATCTTAAAAAACGAGAATTGTTTTGACAAACGAGACCTACCCGAGCTTTGGTGCATTGTGAGAACCTACGACCTGGATTCTTGTTAGTCCATGATGTTTCTATCAACGCCTTAAGCCCACAACGACACAATTGAGAATTTTCCATGCTAAATTGATCGAATTTTGAAAATTGCGTTCTGAAATTGGGGTTCACAAATTGGGGATTTAAAATCGGTTGGAGCCTTTAACTAGCCGTTGCGAACAGTGAAGTACCAATTATACCCCTCAAAAGTTTTAAAAATGGTCGGATAATAGGTACAGGTATAGTTTTTCCCAAACGCCAAAGGCGGACCATAGTATTGCAAAACTTAAAAGGTTGGGTATATCTTCGCAAAAACGCGAATACTATGGGCATAGTATGCCGTTTCCCCTACTTTTTATTTGTTTGCCAAGTTGGTTTTCAACCTCAAGTTTGTAGATTTTAAAAGCTTGCAAAGCTTCATCGTTACTTTTTAGCAAATAGACTATGCAATATCTTGTGTAGTCATCAATAAAAGCAATTAAATACTTTTTGTCACCTCCAGTTTGCACAAACTTTAAGTCACACATATCAGTGTGAATTAAGTCTAGAAGTTCAGTGTTTCTCTATGGAAGGAAACGATAATTTGGTTAATTTAGCCTCTACACAAATCTCACATTTATTTTGAGAATTCGATATTAAATGAAAGCAATAACTCTAAGATTACTAGTTTACGTAGAGTATTAAAATTAACTTGTTCTAATTTAACATGCGGTAAATCTGAACACTCAATCAAGTAAGCAGATATATTAGTTTTATTAATATATTTGAGGTCACGTTTTACAGTCATTACATTCATCTTGTACATTCGGTTGACTACGCAACCTTTCCCAATAAATTGCCCATTCTTAGTCAGCACAAATTTACCAAATTCAAACACTAGTCGAAACCCACTTGCATCAAGTGCAGAACCAGAAATTAAATTCTTTCGAATATCTGGAACATGCAGTATATTAATCAGGGTGATCTCTTTGCCCAAAGTAAGATTCAACACCACTCTTCCACTTCCGATGATATCTGACATCGCGGAGTTCCCCATCTAGAGCTTCCAATTATTGAACAAATAGTATGTGGAGAACATCTCTCTATCAGTGCAGATGTGGCAAGTGGCAACGGTGTAGACAAGCCACTCCTTTGGATGGTCCACCATGTTGGCTTCGAAGACAACCGTTGTGAGCATCAGAGCACCATATCAGCCGGAACACTCTTGTCCTGAACTACAACAACTTGCTTAGACTCGTTCTTGTTGTCTTTCTTTGGGAGGCGACAGTCTTCGGTTATGTGATTTGACTTTTCATAGTTGTGGCAATTCCTTTTGAACTTATAGCCTTCTTCTTTTGTTGGCCTCCACCGTTGCCCTACTTCTTCCGTTTCTTGTTAGAATTGGGCTTGTGTTCCACTAGTTGGCTCTAGCCTCCATCTGCATTTGCTTTGGCTTGGCCTCAGACATTCAATTATCCTCTTCAATCTGAAGTCTGACTATTAGGTCTTCAAGATTCATCTCATTGCCCTTGTTCTTGAGATAGTTCTTGAACTCCTTCCACGATGGCCTCATCTTCTCTATCAGAGTGGCTACTTGGAACGATTCATTGAGTTTTATGTCCTCTGCATCCATGTCATGTAAGATCAGTTGCAACTCTTGAACCTGACTCATCACCGTCAACGAGTCAGTTATTTTGAAGTCCAGAAATTTGTCGACGATGAATTTATTCAACCTAGCATCTTCGGTTATGTACTTCTTATCAAGGGACGTCCAAAGTTCCTTTGATGTCTTAATGGTGGAATAGATGTTGTAGAGTGAGTTGTCTAATCCATTCAGGATGTAGTTTCTGGACAGAAAGTCACTGTCTGCAGGCGTCAAATGCAGCTCTTGGACGAGGATCAACCTCATCTTCTGCCACCGTAGGAGCATCCTCGGACAACATCCTTGACAGGTTCAAGGTCGTAAGGTCGAGCAACATCTTCTGTTGCCACCTTTTAAAGTCGGTGCCTGAAAACTTCTCCGACTTTTCGCCGCTACTATGAACAGGCGATATGGTCACCATTTTTCTGAAATACATAAACAAAATATCATTTTTTAAATTGTTGACCATAACGGGTGTAAATCAGAAAATAAACCAGTACTTAAAGCTGGGGCAAGAGTTGAACTCTTTCTCTTTAAAACGATATTTGCCCCGCTCGGTGCTGAAGGTTTGATCGGCAATCGCTTTCCAAGATGCAACGACTATTTTCTTAATATGGCAGCACTTTGAATAAAAAACAGCGAACCAAAATATTATTTTGAACTCTCGGAACAAAACAGAAAGAAAGAATGTTTTTGATTGCCAAAAAAGAAAAATCCGATAACCCGTCACTATACCGCCGCCGATTGCCGAAAAATTTTTGTCGAATCTTTTTTATTCAAATCGACTCTTCCACTCATTAAGACGGTTCCGATAGTTGTGACTGTATCGCAAAGCTATTACACAAAAAAATCTAGTTTTAATTCGTCAAATTTACAGAAATTATGAAGAACACATGAAGGTGTTCTTCACTTTTTTCGGGAATTTCTCGAATTCAAACTATATTTCTCGTGTGATGGTTTTGAATTTTGCGATACCATCACCACTGTCGGAACCGTCTCGACGAGGAGAAGATTCTGAAAAAAAATCGGCGATTTTCTGGTCGAAAAATTATCGAGGGACAAATCGAACAAATTAGCGAAGGTTAGAGAAAAAAATGCTTATTAAGTTTGAGAGGTAAGGTCAAAAAGTAGTTATAGTTATGGGGGTTTTGTGCTTTTTATCCCTTATAAAATTACTTGTTAATTTAATACATAACTAGCATCTTTGTAAATGATACATTAGTTAACAAGGAAGAGTGGCGGGAGTCCGCGAAAGATCAAGTTAGACTTCATTGACAGACATTTTTTTTTTCTTTGTCTAGTCCCACCTTGGTTAATACTTCTTGAATTGAGAAACAAATTTCGGCTAATTTTTGGATAAACACAGTTCGATTACAAAAATAAATTGATAATCTTAACAGGATTGAGTAAAAAACAGCGATGAATAACAAGGAGTATAGTGTGAGAATTAAGGCGAAATAAGGAGAAGAGTGGTTTGTATTCAAGATTCTACTAAACTTTTGGGAACTTTGACGAATGGATTTGAAGAGATTAACGAAAAATAATTGCATGTACACCTTTAGACGTGCAGCGGTTGAAGAGAAGAAGAAAGATATATGGGACTTTTTTTTCCAAAATATGTTAAAATGAGTAATCTAAAATCGACGGGACAAAAAGTGTTTTTCCCAAACATGCAATTTGTACATTTTAAAAGGAATTCTAGACAAAATTTTGACTAGAAGTAATTCGCACATATTTGAGTAAGTTGTTACAAAATGATAACGTGAGGCAAAATATAGATGAACTGTTACTGAACTTCCGTGTAATTACTATAATCTTTAATTATTCGAATTCATATTTGTTGGCCATCAAATGACTTTAGAAATAAAGTTAATCAAAGGAAGGGTATCGGTCAATATAATTTTTTAGTACTAAAAGAAAAGGTAAATGATTTACCATCAAATGAGGTAGAAACGGCAGCTTCAAAAAGAACTAACATTGAGATGCAAAAGTAAAGAATTCAGGAGTTTGTACATCATTCAACCCAAAACTCTGGGAAAGAACACCACCAACCTTTATCAACTCTGTCTTGATTAATCAAAAACTGTACGCCGAGCTGATCCATATATCATTACTAAATTATTGAGCACCTACAAAGGTTGCTTCTTCAACAACTCTACAACTTAAACATGCAATGTAAAGATACCCTGATGATGCATGCTGTTCGAGCACAATAAATTAAAAGGCTCATCTAATGACTTGGCGACGAATAATCTCTCTTCAACGGGCTGAAGCACAGATAGACTGACGATACCTCTCTTCAACAGAAAGATTTGTGAGTTGCTGTCTGTTTCTCCTCCTCTTAGTGACAAGAACAAAACCTTCACCATCTCGGGTTTTACTTTTATTTACATGAACCCTTTTTTGATGTTCAGTATTGCTCTCTGACAGCGATTCTTTCCCATCACTGCCACTAAAAATCTTTATGATTGCACTGTCATTGGCGATAGCTTCTGCAGGATTACTAGAAAAATCATGTTTCTTGTCACTTACAGGAGCGGTGCTCGGAGAATCTGAACTACTCTTTACAGACTTCACTATGAAGCTGAGCAGTATCTGCCTGGCAAACTCAGCTTTTTCTGCATCAGTACTATTCTTCTTGGATCTTTCCCTTTTCATATCAGTTGAAACATTTTCATTAAGCTTCCCACCTCCAGACCCAGTAGGGACACTAGAGTTCGAATCAAGAGAAGAATCAGACTCAGTATTGAGTTTTGAATCTTCGGTAGCAGAATTCATTTGCCAAGCTCTTCTAGGTACAAATTCAGGTGCATGCGGATTCATGGTCTTTGGAGAAGCAAAACCATTTCTTTCGGAAACAGGAATTTGGTAATTCAAGAACCCAGGTCTGACTCGGTACGTGGGGTTCGTTCTATAATACATCGGCGACCTGGGGCCACAAGGAACTCTAGCAGCAATAGACGGGAAATGCAATGGCTCTGCGACGGAGCCTTGGCTTGCTACCACGTCGTACACACTAGTAACTGCAGCTGGACTGAATGGTTGGGCAGCAGCAGAGAGTTTGCTTCCGTTTGCTTCTGCAGATTTCTCCTCGTTACTGGAACAGGAGATGTCTTCAGCATCTGAGCCAGAATTTGCCAACTCTGATCCATTTTCATTAATGTCACCTTCACTGTCCCCTTTCGTCTCTTTGTGATCTGGTAATGAATCGTCAGAGGAGACTCCATCCTTCACATCTTGCTCTTCTGCTTCTTTTGGAAATGCAGAGACTCCATCCTTGTCTTCCTGCTTTTCTGCCACTTTTGGACTAATGCACATCTGGTTGTCAAGTTTTTCCTCACTAGAGTCTTCTACTTTCTCCAATATGGGCTTTAGAATAGTACCTGGTGCGGCCACAGCTACTTCTTTGTACGATAATGACTTAGAAGCTAAGGCAGTGAGTGTGGCAGGCGAATGAGACACTTTAGATGCTGTTGATGGAGAAATTTTGGGCATCAAGTTCTTCACAGGCGCTTTAGTCGAATCATCAGAGTTGCTTAAGCTAAGAGTGCCATTTTGTTTCAGTAGAGATCCTGCAGAAGCTGATCTGGATCCTGTCTTGTGCCCAGCCTCCTTGCCATCAATATTTTCCTTATAGGTTGAGTATACAGAATTTATCTTCAATTTGGCAAGATTTGGGCGCTTTCTGTTTATCTTTCTAGTGGTGCCATTTCCGGACCTCCCTTTTGGATTAGCTTCCTGCCACCCTTCATCCAAGTTCATTTCTTGAGTAATTTCTTCCGAAGATGGACGGTTCAATTTAGGAACAGCATCCATTAATGGTTCTTGGGAGGATTTGGTATCTATCTTATCATCCTCATTGATTGGCTCCTCAGTAACTTTGCTTTCTATATTTTCATTTTTTGTGGCATTTTCGCTCTTTTGCTCTTGCTGTTCTTGAGGAGATTTATCACCAATGGGAAAAACCTAAGAGATCATATGATGAAAGGAGGTAAATTCACAGCTTGAAATAAACTTTATTTTTTTTATCAAACAAACTTGGGAATAGAATGAGAAACAAACACATTTTCAGTGACAATAAAGGCATAAGTTTGCAACAAAAAGCGGGTGTTGGGGACTGTATCGTTTCAGTCCCAAAACAAAACTGAACTATACCTTGGAACGCCGTTTCCTTTGACCATCTGCCGCCTTCGAATCCTGATCCGGATTAATAAAATCTAGGAGATCTGAGACACTGCAGATGACAGTCAATGATTTTGGTTTGCCAGGGGGCATAGAAGAAGGTTGGTTCCAAACAAATTAACACGGAGATACCATATTAATACCTCAGGTGACCTTTGCTGGCAATGGATGCATCTGGTTTAGGAGTTCCATTCCGTGCTGCTTCTTGTTGTTCCAACGCTTTTGATTCAAAATATTCAAGCCATGCAGCAGCATCCTGTAGGGACTGCCTCTGTTACTCTCAGTACTTACATAATCTCAAATATTATAACCTCTTATCATTAACAATCAATGTATTGCGACTCAAAAATGATTTACAAAAATTATGTGAACCTGGGTACGAAGATCCTCTGCTCCCAATTTAGCCTGAAGAATTTGTAACGTCGTTTGTTCATGTTGCACACTGAGTGAGTATGCTTCCATCAATGAAAGAGCTATGGCTATGGCATGATAGCTAGCAGCAGTCTGTCAGAGTAAGTATCTAGGAATTTCAGTAACCAATGGCATCTAGTGCACGTAATTAAGTGACCATGTGTAATGATTTCTAATTGGAGTGAATGGAATATGCAGTATTTCTTCATGCTACCAGATTTACCATGCAATATAGACAGGGTGGTACATACCTGTATGTGGTCGGCTCCCAGTAATCGTTTGTTGCACTTGAGAGCTTCGTGAAGATATCTGAGAGCAACATGAACATTACCCATGCCCTCTTCCATCATAGCGACATTTATATAAGTAGCTGCTGTATTTGGATGAGAGAGCCCACATGTGAAATGAAGAAGATATAACGCTCGGTTGACGTATCTGCTCAAGGTCATGAAAGGGCGTGATTATGACATTTAATTCTAAAGGAAAATTGTTACTTTCTGGCCATACAGAAAGAGAATGAGAATGAGAAGGGTAAGAAGAAAAAACCAACTCAGATTACGTAAACAGATGTAGGCATGAAAAACAGAACTATCTTTATGTCATAGTATGACTCAGTCGAAGAAGTACAAGAAAAACATATGCATGAAACAAACGTATGTAGGTGAATGACATAATGAAGCGGAACTACAGGGGAAAACATTAAATGTGAAGATCCAATATCTGAAACTGATGGAGATTTCATGAGTCACAAGATAAAAGATTGACTAAGAGAAAGCAGAATAGGCATGAAACAAAATGACTATCGATTAAGAGGCTGGGTCACAAATAGCTTTGCATGAGAAGTTAGTTTTACATAAGAAACTATGTATGTTTCTAAATACCTTAACTAAAATCACTTGGCAACAAAAGAAATATTGCAAATTAAATGATGAGAATAGCTTTCAAAAATCAAAGAACCATGTCCAACTCACTTCAGAGCCAATTCGATATGTTGAAGGCGATAGTAGAACACTGATAGATCCCCATAGCTTTTCATAGTATCTGGATGGTCAAGACCCAGCTCCCTCTCATTGATATCTAATGCCTTTTGCTGGTAAATGGTAGCCTGCACAAAAATATTTCAGATACAATCAATTTGGCTAGTCTCAAACTCGTCTTGCATTATCATACACTGGCTTTCTCATGGACAAAACACGACAGGATGTTTAAATTGCAATATTTCAGATAAGCATTTGAAGTTTCAATTTGTTTAGATCTCTCTTTTTCTAAAGTCATATGTCAGCACACTGTAACATAATGTTTTGCTCGTGTGACAGTGTGAGCATTAATCCTTGAATGGATTCTGCATCACATGATGCGGAACTTTTCTGATCCCTGGAATAATAACATCTTCACTGCACTTGTACATACATATATCTGTTTATGGTAATATGCCAGAGGAGGAAGAAAGATACAAAACTTACTGAAGTCTACAAAACCAAATCGAAAAGATCAAATTGAAGATGAAAGGCCTCATAGTACCTGATTAAAATCTCCTGTGTGGTACAAAACAACAGCTAGAAGACTGTAAGCACTGGCAGTGGTACGGTGATAAGGACCACAAACAGCTATCATCTTTGCCAGAGCCTTCAATTTAAGGTAAAAAACAAAGTCAATCAATGGAGACTTAAAACTTAAATAGCACAACACATAACATAGAATTATGGTACCTTAGCACCATATGTAACTGCATCTTCAAGCTTTCCTTTGTCTAGAGCAATCTTGGATGACTCCAGTAGAGTTCGCCCATCAGCAGAAGAGCAACCTACATGCTGTTAATTATGAAGAAGAATGGATGTCACAGCAAAGCCATCAGAGAAAAAAATTGATTTAAAACGTATATCAAAGCCATCACAGAAAACATTTGATTGAAAAAGTATACGTCTGTTGCCTCCTACCTTGCAGACTGGCACTATGCTGATGATATCAGATTTTTGAAATGGAGTGGAGCTATCAAAGTCATAGTCCCTAGGAATCAACTCTAACCCGGTCTGGAAAGGAGAAAGTCAGTTAATGGTTCAAGTAAACAAGGATTTAGAAAAGGAAAAAAAAAATCGGCAAGTACCTTATGACAGAGACCCCTGAGAATTGACAACTTCCTCAAGTGTTGGAATTCATCTTCCATTCTCCAACCAAATCTTTTCTCCAAAAATGTGCGCAACCATTGTAATTTGAGACGTTCATCATTTATGTCAGAAGTTTTATCATTGCAAGAACCAAGCAAGAAATTTAAAGTTGCCGCAATTGCAGCAGACTTGTTATCCATTATCTCAACAGAAGTAATAACAGCTCGAATTATATGCTTAAAAGCTCGAGTAACCATTTCATGAATACACAGGGACTGTATATGAGGAAGCTTTTCTGCAAGTTCAACCTGATTCATACAATTTTAAAATTATTTCCAGCTGCGATAAGATAAGGTTATGACATCCAAACACAGACTGACAAGAGAAACAAAAAAAAAAGATAGTTCACCCACCACACGACCTAAAGATCTCATCTTTAATCCTCTCAGATGCATAAAGTCAGTCAGTGTACGACCATCAACCGGAGAAAGTTCAAGAGATGCAAAGTCTGTGACCTGGAAAGGTTAATGTGTCATAACCTTTTTGTAACAAATTATTTGAGCTAAACCTATATAATTCATTATCTGAGAAACTACTAAAATAATACCAGCTTGGGCAAAGCAACATCATCATAATGGTCCTGTGCCATCTTTACCAGCTCATCCACTGTCTGCGTGTAGAAGCAACATAATTAAGATGAAAGCATAGAGAATGAATAGAACAGTGAAGAGAATGTTTGTTCATACAGATTATAATTGCTTTTCTTTAGGCAGGGTCAAAAAACGTCACAATATTAGCCAGTAAGAGTGAAGTGTGGAATCTTATATTTCATAGGTTCTATTGCAAGTGATATGAACTGCCAATCATCCTCCCAACGACCTACAAATATCTATCTACAGGCACTACTAAAAGTATTCCTGAAGGGGAAATTTTATGAACAGAAATGCTTTTGTCTTCTTTTTGCTATGACATGAAAGCATACTTTGGTTCATGTTTCTAACAATTTGGCAACACAAATGTCACCAAGAAAAGAAAATAAAAAGTCGATTTTCACTCCTCTCCAACTAGTTGCACACGTACATCCTCAAACCACTGTCAAATTACGTGGAGGAAAATTTCACCACTTTACAATCTTACAGGAAGCATAAAAAAAAATTGTGAACATCTCAATAAGCAAAGTACAAGTTTCAAGTCCATGTATTTTTAGAACCTAGTTCACTTATCAGCAGATAGTCAAAAAGAGACTTCAGTCAACTAATTTATGGTGTACGTTCTTCAGGAGTGCACCACCCAACAAAGAGTTTCACTCGCTAATCTTCTTTTCTTCTGCAGTTATTGCTAGTAACTCACCCTGTCTTTCAGATTTTTTAGAAAACTTTCCATTTCGGAAAACTTAGCAAATAATGAAACCCTACAATCAAGAACAACATTAACTTTAAAACTCAATTTTCTTCTTCTGGACTTTTTTCAATGAGTATTCAATTTTCGTTCTAATTCAGTTGCAGAATTTAACTGCCATTTGAAATTGAAATATATTCTATTTAACATCTTTTCTTCCAGGCCACAAATTAATCACAAAGATATCTTCAGTAGATGGACAGAATACTATTTTGACATATTTATAGTAAACTCTATTGGAAACATTACCTTAGTGTGAAGACCCACTCCAGTTTGTTTCAGACGTAAGAAGGCCTCTTCCGGAACATATTTTAGCAACTCAAAGTTTGTCTCACCAGTTTCCATATCTCCTATGTTGCATTCCACATTTAGGCTCCTTGCTGCCATTTTATTTTCTTCATCCTTCTCGCTAGAATTCGGATTTTTATTCTCCCTCTTCTTTAGCATTTTAAACTGTTTTCCAAGTCCTTTTACCGCTGGTTCAGCCATATTATCATCTGTACAACTTCCAGAATTTTTATCAGTTGGTGTCTCCTGCTTTTGTAAATGCTGGACCCAACATGAACCAAGTTCCCATCGAAAACAACTCTCTGCAGCAGGATTTTCCTCCAGCTTTCTAAGGCTATCTTTCATCACTTTGTGGACCACAAATGTTGAGGTTCCAGCGTCCTCTGAATTAAACTGAAGAGTGTGGCCTCTGACTGATGATTCAGCACCTGGCTCATGGAGCAGTACTCTTAAACTGTAAAACATCGCCCCAACAATTTAATCAGAAAACATGTGACATAAAATGTCATATATCTGAGCTCTACTATATATAAATATACATTTAACATAAATTCGGTTTACAAACTGCTATATGCCACGTAGTCGCCATCTTCTGCAGGGTATATGACAGACCAAAATGTCATTATAAAATGAAGAAATTAGCCCAACGGCGTCCAAGACATGCTTGTAACATGGACAAATAGCAAACCCACTTGGACCTGACTACAGACTACTAATCCGCAAGTGATCTTTAGGACATCAAATACCGGCATGAGAGAGAATTCACGACCTCTTACTCTTTGAATTATTAGTCATTTATTCCTAATCATTGCAAAACTTACCACATTATTTATAGCGGAACAAGTTTCATGAAGTTTTATGGACTTAAAATGCATTAAAAGAGAACTTAGATACCAATTATCGGGATTCATGGACTTCCCCAAGCAAATGCAAGAAGACAATTTATGTAAGAAACTGCAACAAATAGAAATAACTAGAATACCTGTTAACATTAAGTGCATTAGCTCCGCCATCTGGCTGGTCCTCAATAACTATATCTTGTGTAAGGCTTGTTCCCCTCTTAACATCTCCAACAACCCTTACTATTGCAGTGTAACCACAATGACTTACAACAACAACACCTAGAGAGGAAGTATCCTGCAGTGGCCGCATGTTTTTTCAGTCCCACGTAACAATGAGATAACAGATAAAGATGAGAGGTCCATTTTAATGACAGATCCAGATGTTCAATGATTCATAGGTTTAGGAGGGATACTAACATACATTGCACCTGTTTCTGTTTCATAACTATCAGAAGCATAATTATGCCTTTTTCTCACTTAACATTCCTAGGAGGCTACTTTGACACTCAGCTATTCAAATGCAGTAGTTTGACACGCAACGAAAAGGAGATTAAAGTAATATAGCATCTTCCTAGTTGATAACACGGGTCGAAAGATGAGGGCAGAAAATGCCAAAAGAACTTAATCAAAAGAATGCAACAACTTTTAAAATTATTTATTTGAAGATGTAAATCACGTGTATATCTTTCTGCTGGTGGACAGCTCGAACTCAAATGGTTGATTACTAAAATTGTGAAGATATAAGGAAAAGTTACTCACATGTACAACCACACTTTCATCAGCTGTTACTCCCTTAAGTAGGTTTCTCTGAGAAACTTCTCTGGTAGATTCGCTAAAGGTTTTACTGTCAATTATCTTGAATTCCCTTTTCAAGCTTACATCATCATCATCTCTGCTGACAGTAACAGATAGGTCACCGACGTGGCTCTCATGCACTACTGAGCCCGGTGGAACATTTGAACCAGCCTTAGCAGTAGACTCTATCACTTTCTGTATAGATGAAACTGCTTTGAAGATGGAAACATCAAGAAAACGATTATGAACCAAAAATGCCTTTCTATCACGAGACACTCTCTCTTCTTCAGTCTTGCAAGGAAGGCTTGCCAGCTTTCCAAAATCTGTAGCCCATGGTCTATGATCATACTCTCCAGATCTTCCCTGACCTCCACCATTTCCTCCCCAGTTCTCATCCTCTGTTGGCAGGGGCACAAAGTGCGACGCAGAGTCGACAACGGATGGCGGGACAACCCAGGTATTGGAACGGAAAGCATATGGAAGGTTACCAAACTGAAAAGAAGACAAGACAACTCATTCTCTGTCACCATCACCTCAATCTTAATAGAAAATGAATTTCAAAAGAAAAAGTTACCTTATTGTGTTCTACAAAAGCTTTCATCAAAGATGCATATGCCTGCAAACAACATATCAATCAGATTATCTTCCCACAATACAGAATACAGTTTATAATTTACTGTTATACACCAACAAAAACCACTATAGCTAACATATGATAATGCTCTGAAGAACATAGAAATAAATCGAAAACACTCACATTGGCAAACGCTCGACTTTGCTGTTGCAGAAGCTCAACCAAAGAATGGCTCTGCAGAAATTGTTTCCCCAAAGTGTAGAACCCTTTCACTGATGCCATTACCTGAATTATCTTCCCATTGCATATCTTTATCTGAGAATAATAATAATAAAGTCATTGAGTTCATCAGTTTTACAATTCCACCCCTGAGAATAACAGAATTTTCACGATTGGTACCTGCATTTCGAAATAATCACCATCTCCTGCACCCTCGTTTTCCACTCTCTTCAAATCTGAAAGCTCCAAAAACCAAAAAACTCAGCAAATACAATCAACACAACAATTTTTTAAAATAAAACAAACAAACAAACATAATGAGATCAAAATAAACGTACTCAGCACGGGCGGCGTGAGATTAGCGAACGAGAAGAACTCGTAGAAATCGGAGAGCTTCGGGATCGGGTGAATCGCCACCATATCGTGACACTCCGATATCGCCGGCGGCGGATTCTCCGGCGACCGCAGCTCTCCATCGGCTCTCGGCGCGGCGGCGGGGTGCACCTTGTTCTTCTTCGGACGAGATTCCGTGGCGGCGCTCTTGAAGCGTGTGGTGCACGCGACGATGTCGAGGAGCCTCCGCACGTGGGCCACCGCGTGTGACTCATGTGTGTAGTCCTCTGCAGTGACAGGGACAGTGGCATTTCCGTGAATAATGGGAAATTAAATGGGGCAACATGTCAAATTCGACAAATGCGGTGCAGGGTTTATTGATAGGCCAAAACTGTCCTTCATTGTGGGGTCAAAAATAGTATCCACCGTACCCTACCCCCACCAACGTTAAGGTTCAATAAATTTCATTTAAGTATTATATTATTGTAGGATCAAAATAGTTCATAATATTAAAATATTATTCTTATTATAAATTATACTTTTTTTACGATATGGAATTAATTGCTTCACATGGTAATTGTACTTGATGATTAATAGTACAGTTTTTTTTTAATAAGTGACACAAAAAAATCAAACTTTCTTCTTATTTAGTATGTATGCAACTCTTTGGAGTTGCCATTTCCGGAAACTATAATTTCCGGAATAAAGTTGTCAGTTTATTGTAGCACTAATAAATGAAAACGTCAACAACTGGCAGGTTCAAAAGATAAGAAAAACTATAATGGCATTTTATTACTTTTTTTCCCAAAACAATGTGATAGAATTTTAGGAATATAAAATTGAATGACATGTTTTGATAAAATTAACGTGTTGTATCATGTTATTATGCATATAAATTTTCCATTAGTTATGTTGTTAAAAATAATTTACACCACGTGCATCGCTATTATAAGTCGTTTTAGCTTTTTTCTAACCAGACAACACACGTGTTGAAACTTGTAAATTAATTCCCAAAAGTGTAGTAATAATGCATATCTATGTATACATATACATGTAAAAATAAATATAAATACCACACTATTTTCGTGACATGAGACTTGTACCTCGTGGCATGGACCATCCTCCACACCAACTAATTTTGAGTGGTCTCTATAATGAGACTCTTGTAATAGTTTTAATAAGAAAATCTTTTAGGTTTAAAAATAAACTCAGTATTAGTTGGCACCGAACAAATAATTTATGTTGGAAATTCCGTCTAGCTGTAAAATTGACTCTCAGCTTAATTAATAACCTTAATAGTTCATAAATTTCAAGCCCCCAAAAGAAGAAAAAGTCGCAATCCCAACATTAGATTCTTGATTACGAAATGTAATCACATTGTTTCAAGTAGCACGAACAAATTGGGTGCTACCATATGTTTGTGTTGGAATCGAAATTACTAAATTAGCCTCAACTCATGTTAAGTTGTTATTAACCTTACCTTCCACAATTCTGATCAAACAAGGCTTGAGTGTAACAACCTCTGTTTTATCATTCAACTTGTGCCCTTTTACCTGTTTCACAAATATCAATGCAACTTCAATTGTCAGTGTTTGTTGAAGATATTATTCCAATGAAAGTACAACTGTAATATTTATTAAAAAAACACACACAATTTTATGTGTTTGTGGACTTTAAAATTGCTATTTTTAAATTTACCTCGTGAGATAGGGTATAGTTTGTGAGATGGCATGTATCAACATTGACAGCCAATAGCTTCTTCACATCAAGTATCTTATCAGTTGAGATACCCTTCAACCAAAAAACAAAAAAAAAAGTCAATTTTAAAACAGAATTATTAAGAATCAAACAAATGGGAATTCTTTCCCAATTCAATAAAATTAATCTTGGGAAGAATTGGTAATTGATTTTGATTGATATATGTACCTTGAGAACAACTTGAGATTCATAGGGGGTGATGACAGTGATGTCAAGAACACTTGGCACAACTGCAATATTTACATAAATTAATACAATAAATCAAGAAATAGAGTGAAAATGGAAATTAATCCCAAATAAGATTCAAGAGTGAAAAAGAGGAATGTTAAGAATATAAATAACAGAATCTGGGAGAATTCTGACTTTTCTCTTCTTTCTTCTTCTTTTCAGTCTTGGCCTTACTTCCCTTGCTCCTACTTGACCTTGGGGCCATTTTCTTCACTGAACTTCTCTTTTTTTTTTCTTTTCTTTTGTATAAGGTTGTATTGATAACTTTATAAATGAAAGGAAAAAACAAATTGAATAAAGATAGAAACAGAGACAAGAAAAATTGATTAGAATTGGGATTTCCAATAAGAAAGATTGGTAGCCATGCAAATGAAAGAAAGTGCTAGAGCATAGAGTGTTTATATAAAAAGAGGTTGGAAGGAAATCTTGTGAAAGTTTATTAGAGAGAAGATAGGATAAGGGGTTTTGGTTTTGGGTTTAGTTTTTGGGTGAGAGGATTTTTTGTAAACAAATTGTGGCCTCTCCTTCTTCTTTTATTATCCCCACAAACACACACACTGTTACACACTTTGAAACACACACACACATACATATATAAGTATAACACACTCTCTCTCTCTCTCTCTCACTTGTTCATTTTCTCTCTCTACAAGATACATGTGATGTCTTTTTTTAAGAGGATGCGTAGCCCATGCATTGGCATGGTAATACAAACAAGAATTGGGGTGGGGGTGAAGGTGTGACCGCTGCTATTGTGCCACGTGGCATGGGAGATGTGGTCATAATTTCTTACAGCCGGGTTTCTTGTTTTTTCAAGTGTTGGCATCCCTTCTAATTGACCCTTTTTAAGTGAAATTTGTTTGGTTCTACTTGGGTTAGTTGGTCAGTAGAATCTGCTAAATTACTTTGGTAAATCGAGCCAAATGACACATGGTGAATTTGTTGAATGAAATTGAAATTAGGTAAGTGGAGCCAAACTTGTCACGTTTTTTTCTCTCTGGAAATTTTAGCGCTTATTACACATGTCATTAGTGTGTATCATTAAATGTATCGATAGTATCTAGGTTAAATATTTCAGGCCTCAACGAAATAAAAGAGTATAAATTTCAAAATGGGAACGGATATATGATATGATAGGTATTATTTAGTGTAAGGGAAATTAAGCAAAACTTGAAAATGTAAGGCGTGAAGTAAATGTCAGCTTTCTTTATGCAACTTGAATTCTTTAGACAAGCAAACATATTTTAAACTAACCTGACGATTGACTTGTAAGATAAAATAATCATCAACCTTTAGGGAAAATGTGCTTTCGTGATTCAAGAGAGACAACAATTTTTCATGATTTTTTACCAATATGATGAGAAGGAAATATTCTAAATATTTAATCGACATCTGAACGTACGGTTGTATAGTTTATATAATTGTGACGTACTTCAAATTAAGAAATAATATCATTAATTACCTATATGATTTAAAATAAAGTAAACCTTTTTGTTAATATCTACGCAGAAAAGTTATGAGTAAAACAGATTTGTCTTGCACTCTCGAGTATTGGAAGGTAGTCCAAGAATATTTTTTCAAGTTGCGTAAAAAACAGTAATACATATGTCTTGTAACTTTTAAGTTTTAACTCTCTGTAAGCATTTGTCTCCCTCTTAAACAACGAAAGAAAAGAAAAATATCACATATGTTAATTGTAATAATATATAACTAATAAGATTCTTTATCTTTGTCATGCTGTCTTTATAACTACACGTTATAAGAATTATATTGGATCTCTTACAAAGCATTTTGAAATAATTTGATAGACATTATGGTTTTAAATAGTCATTAATCATAGTTTTTTTTTTCATCCAAAAATAGGAACTCTTCAGTATTTATTATTTGTGAGTTTTTGACACAACATGCCATGTAATATGCAAAAGAGGTGCATTACCCCATGTTAATGTTGGGTTGTGGCCTAAGTTGATCTCGCGTCCGTACTATAAATTAAGGCTATTTTTTTGGGATGTCATACATAGAGCACATGTAAAATTATATTATGAGTTGTCTAATATAAATATTATCTCTTGTAATTGTAACCCTACAACATAACACATAGTGAAATTTCTGGCTTGGTATTGCCCCCAGCTGTAGGCAACAAATTGGGTAAACAGATAACGTGTCTTTCTTACTTTTCGTTCGTGTATGATTTTATGTTTATCGTATTGTTGCGCAACAAGTGGTATCAAGAGCATCAGGTTCAGTGGGATTACGATAGAAGCAGGAAAATCAATCGAGAAGTTTGATGGGTCTGATTACGGGTTTTGGAGGATGCAGATTGAGGATTACTTGTACAACAAGGATCTCTGGAAACCTCTGAATGATAAACCGGCAGCCATGAAAGATGACGCCTGGAAGGTTCTGGACAAGAAGGCGATGAGCATAGTGAGGTTATCGTTGTCGCAAAACATGGCGTTTCACACTACAAAAGAAATGACTATGAAGGGTGTGTTGAAGGTTTTGGCAGATATGTTCAAGAAGCCATCAACAGCCAACAAAGTTAATCTGATGCATCGTCTATTTTATCTTCAGATGACAATCATCTAAACGAATTTAATTTAATTACAAAACAACTGAGTTCGGTGAATACCGAGTTTGATGCCGAAATTAAAGCCCTAATTTTGTTATCTTCTTTACCGGAGAGCTGGAGTGGGACAGTAACGATGTTAGTGCCTCTATGGGAAGGGTAAAACTGCAGTTTGACGAAGTTAGAGATTTGATAGTTAACGAAGAAATTCGCAGGAGAGAATCAGGTAACTCGTCGTGAAATTTTGCAGGCTCAGTTTTGAGTACATAAATCAGAGGCAGATCAGATAAGAAATGGTCAAATTCGAATCGGGGTAGTCAAAGTCGAGGAACAGTAAGTCGACAAAAGACAAGAGTTCCGATGAATGTTGGGACTACGGGAAAAATGGTCATTACCAAAATAAGTGTCAAGCACCAAAGAAAGATGACAACTCAGCAAACGTGACCACCGAAGAGAATGGTGAAGCACTAACTCTGACCGTATGCGGTCCAATAGAGACTTGGGTTCTGGATTCTGGAGCATCGTTTCATGCTTGTCCTGACAAAAGTTTGATGATGAATTATGTTGCTGGATATTGCACGAGAGTCTATCTAGGCGAAAATTTTCCTTATGATGTTGTGGGGAAGGGAGATATTCGTGTTAAATCTCCTAATTGATCCATTTGGACGATGCGTGTTGTGAGGCACATCTCTGGTCTTAAGAGAAATTTGGTCGTTATAGGGCAGTTGGATGATGACGGTTATGATGTTAAATTCGGTGGAGGTGCTTGGAAAATAATCAAAGAAGCTATGGTAGTAGCTCAGGGTTTGAAAAGGGGCACTCTGTATGTGACCGACATCAAACATGATAGCATTGGAGTTGCTGCAACACATAGTGACGCTGATTTGTGGCATTATCGACTAGGCCACATGAGTGAAAGAGGAATGAAGCATTTGTGTTCGAAGGGTAAGCTGCCAGGTCTGAAAACAGTTGATATGGGTCTCTGTGAGGACTGTGTATTGGGGAAACAGAAACGGGTTAGTTTCGCAAAGGATGGCAGAACTCTAAGGAACATAAGTTAGAGCTGGTACATAGTGATTTAAGGGGACCAACCCCTGTCACGTCTCTCGGTGGAGCTTTGTATTGCATTACTTTCATTGATGATGCAACAAGAAAGTTATGGGTATGCTTCTTAAAACATAAATCTGAAGCGTTTGAGGTCAAGAAGTGGAGAACACGTGTTGAAACTAAAACTGGTATGCGTGTGAAGTATCTGTGATCTGACAATGGTGGTGAGTATGAACTTGCAGAGTTTAAGAAGTATTGTACAGATAATGGCATTTACATGGAGAAGACAGTTAGAGGAACATCGCAGCAAAATGGGGTTGCAGAGCGTATGAACAAAACTTTGAATGAGAGGGATAAATGCATGAGGTTGAAGTGTGGGTTGCCTACGATGTTTTGGGCAGAAGAAGTTAACACTGCGGCCTTCTTGATCAACCGAGGACCATCCGTTCCACTAGAAAACGGCATTCCAGAGGAAGTTTGGAAAGGAAATGAGGTAAACCTTTCTTACCTTAAAGTATTTAATTGTGTTTCTTATGTTCATATTGATGTTACGGCTATGAGCAAGTTAGATGCGAAATATGTGAAGTGTACGTTCATTGGATATGGCGGCGATGATTATGGGTATCGATTTTGGGATGACCAAAACAGTAAGGTTATTCGTAGTAGAGATGTTATGTTTAATGAACATGTTTTGTACAAAACAGATTGGGTGCATCAAACATTGTGGGTGTTGATACTCAGGTTAAGGACCCGAAGATTGTGGAATTGGATATCTCCAATTCTGGTGAAGACAAAATTTTGAAAAACGAGGTGACTAATGAGGAAGAACCACGTACTCCAGAGCCTACTTTGAGGAGATCAAGTAGGGAACATCGTGCTTCTGAGAGGTATTCCCATGTCTTACATATTTTGTTATTAACTGATAGGGGTGAGCCAGAGTGTTATGCAGAGGCAGTGAAAAGTGTTGATCCGAGCAAGTGGGATCTTGCCATGGATGATGAGATGGATTCCTTGAAGTCGAACAACACGTGAGATCTTGTTGAGCTTCCAAAGGGAAAAGGCATTGCATAACAAGTGGGTTTACAGAATCAAAGAGGAAGCATATGGTAGAAAACATTACAAGGCAAGGCTAGTTGTGAAGGGTAGAAAGAAGGGGTTGATTACACTGGCATATTTTCTCCCATGGTGAAGTTGACAACTATGATGATGGTTTTGAGCATAGTTGCAGCGGAGAATTTGTTGTTAGAATAGATGGATGTGAAGATAACTTTTTTTCACGGTGATCTTGAAGAAAACATTATCACGCAACAACCAGAGGAGTACGTGCTTGAGGGTAACGTTGAGCTAGTTTGCAAGTTGGAAAAGAGCTTGTATGGTCTGAAACAAGCTCCTAGACAGTGGTACATGAAGTTTGATGGCTTCATGCATGAGATTGGCTTTGGTAGATGCAATGCTAATCATTGTTGTTACTTTATGATGTTTGATAGTAGCTTCATTATTTTGCTATTATATGTTGATGACATGCTGATAGCAGGTTCCTATGTTCAAGAAGTGAACAAGTTGAAGAAGCAACTATTTGAACGTTTTGCCATGAAGGATCTTGGCGAGGCAAAATAAATCTTGGGTATGCGGATTAATCGGAACAAGATGGCGGGTAAGTTGTATCTTTCGCAGTCTGATTACATTAATAAAGTGTTGAGAAGATTCAGTACACAAGATGCAAAGCCAGTAAGCACTCCTTTAGGTAGTCAATTAGATTATCAAAAAATGAGTCACATACTGGTGATTTGGAGATGCAGAGATGAAGAAAACTCCATATGCTTCAGAAGTTGGGAGTCTTATGTATGCTATGGTTTGTACAAGACCAGATATTGCGCATGCAGTGGGAGTTGCGAGTAGATATATGATAGTCTGGGAAAACAACATTAGGAAGCAGTGAAGTGGATCTTTAGGTACTTGCATGGTACCTGTGATAGGTCATTGTGTTTTGAGGAAAAACGCACGGACTTGAATGGTTATGTAGACGCTGATTTGGCGGGTGATCTTGATGGAAGAAAGAGTACTATTGGCTATGTTTTCACATTGGGTGGTATGGCTATTTCATGGGGATCTAAGTTGCAGAAGATTGTGGCTTTGTCTACTACAGAAGCTAAATATGTAGCGTTGACAGAAGCTAGTAAAGAGATGGTATGGTTGCATAATTTCTTGGGTGAATTGGGAAAAGGGCAAACAATTAGTATTCTATATAGTGACAGTCAGAGTGCTATTTTCTTGGCCAAGAATCCGGCGTTTCATCCGAGGACAAAGCATATTGAGTTGAAGTATCATTACATACGGTATATCTTGGAGAAGAAGACTTTGCAACTTGTGAAGATTCTGGGAAGTGAGAACCCTGCTGATATGTTGACTAAGGTTGTGACCTTAGAGAAATTGAAGTTTTGCATGGCTTCAACTGGACTTGGTGCTTGAAGAGTCCAAGGATGGCGGTACCATAGTTAGGGGATTGCTATGTGGAAGAGTGAAAATGTGGTTATGATGACATTAGTCTCCAAGTGGGAGATTGTTGAGTTTTGGAGCCTAAGTTGACCTCGGGCCCGTATTGTAAATCAAGGCTAATTTCTGTGATCCAACTATATTAGGAGTTACCTAATATAAAATTGCCTTGATTTATATTAGGAGTTTCCTAATATAAATAGTCTCTCTTGTAATTGTAACCCTACAACATAACACATACTGAAAATCCTAACTTGGTATCGTCCCCAGATGTAGGCAACGAACTGGGTAAACAAATAATGTGTCTTTCTTGCTTTCCGTTCGTGTATGATTTTTTGTTTATCGTATTGATGCGCAACAAGTTGTTAGGCATTGGAATCTCCACATTGGTATAATATTGTCCACTTTGGGTCCAAGCCCTCATGGTTTTGTTTTTGGGGTCCAACTCCCCAAAAGGCCTCATACCAATTGAGATGTCTCCAATCCTATAAACCCAGTTCAACTCACTCATCTTTCCGATGTGGGACTCTTGTTTGCCCCAACAATCATCCCCTCAAACAAAGGACCAACGAACTTCCCCTACGTGCGCCTCACATGACTGAGACTTCATCCCCTTCTTCAATTTGCTCCCGGGATATTGTTCTTGGCCCAACAAACTTTTTTTCTTCCCTTGAACAAAGGCTCTCTGAGCCTCCCCTTAACCCGACGTCTCACCACCTGTGATCATCTACTTAAGTCGGAGCTTGCCTCCTTTTTCGTTCACTCCTAGGACACCCACACGGATCATGAGTACATGCTCTGATACCAGTTGTTAGGCATTGGAATCTCCACATTGGTATAATATTGTCCACTTTGGGCCCAAACCCTCATTGTTTTGTTTTTGGGGTCCAACTCCCCAAAATGCCTCATACCAATTGAGATGTCTCCAATTCTATAAACCCAGTTCAACTCCCTCATCTTTTCGATGTGAGACCCTTATTTGCCCCAACATGTAATATATGCAAAAGAGGTGCATTACCCCAACGTGCAGAAATGTCTGAATTGACCACTAGCTCGCACCTAATACACAATTGTGGAAGACCCATTGTTGTGCGGGTTTCTATCACCGATGCAAACCTGGGTCGAAGGGTTCATGGGTGTTGGAAGGGTACATGCGGGTGTGAGTTATTTGTTTGGGAAGATCCACCGGGTTGTGAAAGAGCAAGGATTGTTGTACCTACATTCCAGAGGAGAATCCAAATGAGAGAGGCAAAAGTGAAGAAACTCTAAGAAGAACTTGAGATGAAAAAGAATCATAATTTGGAGAAGATTTAACGTTTGTTTGAGAAGACGAACTTGGAGTTGGAAGAGACGATTAAGATTCTGAAAATTGAGAACAAGAAATTGGGAGGTAGGCTTAGGTTTTGTCTAATGATCATATTGGTATTTTGTGTTATTGTTTTGAAGTTATAATAAAATGGCAAGAATCTCGAAAAAGGAGTGTTATTTGGATTAAATAATGTATGGGATTAAGGTTCAAGTTTAGGTCGTGTCGGTCTAAAGTATTGTAACGCCCCTGAAATTTGAACAAAAATATAAATTTACAGTTTAGTTCTCAAACTTTTGGAAATAGCATTTTGACCCCCAAACGTTTGAGAAAAATTGCATTTTATTCCTTGAATGAAAATAACCTTTTTTTAATCTTATATACTTCAAATATCTTTAAGAAATATATTTTACATGTACATATTGATCTTGGAGTTTTTTTACCTAGAAAAACTCGCATAAGTAAATATGTGTAAAAATATGTATTTATTTATATTTTTTAGTTATAAACAACAAGAATAATATCACATCATAGGTGAATGGTTTTGAAATTACCCACATCACCCTTATGACAATTGAAATCAGCTTTTGGTGATTAGTTGTTAAAGAAAGTAAGGTGAGACCTTAGTTAAATTGTTTTAACATGTATAAATAAATAAATATGTATTTATATGTATTTTGTTTGAATTAAACACATCATATATTAAGTTATGGAAGAAAAATCAGCCACATCTCCCTATTATCAGATCAGAGTCTTCATTAGTTGGCCAAGGATAAAAAAATTAATGTGGGACCTTAATCAAAAGTATTTTAATTTGATTTTTTTGGCTATCAATAGTAGGCTTTCTTCCAACAATTTTCACACCCAAAATAATTTCGGTTTTCCTTCTTTATTCCTATGAATCTCTAAGTTAGTAAGTCTACTTTCAGGAAAAATTCATTCCAAATTCTTATTTCATCATTTTCTACCCGTAAATACCTCAAAACTTTTATTGCGCAAAAATTATCCATTCGGCCCTGCACCTTAGAAAAATCATAACTAATTGTAGAAAAATCCTTTTTGATCAAGGCCAATGGATGAATACTCCTCATGATGTCCTCTAACTTTTATATGAAGATATTGTTTCAAATAATTTGATTTAAAAGGTCGAAATTCCTAATCGTAGACTGTTGTCTGAAAATCCGTAAATAGGTTATATATTTTCAAGAATTATTTAGCATAGCAAACATTTGGATATTCCTTCCCATTTGGGTACACATGTTCCTAGCGATGTTTGGGATCAGTTGCCATAAAAATATTTAGAAACAAAGTTCATTTGGATATCCGATCAAAGGTAAACTCGAAACTACGACGATTTTCAGCTTATTTTACATACTTTAAGTTCTTTGTTTATGATTGAAAATAATCATCATAATTCCATGATTGATCACTCACACATGACTCTTATAAGATATAACAATCATTAGAATTACTTTAATATGATTTGTATTCACGAATTAATATTTTTGAGATTTTTTAATAGTATATCAATAGTATAATTATCATGTTTAACATATACTTACATAAGTTTAATAAGATTATCATATATACTTTTGAGGTCTAATCCTCTTATATGATTATGTATCGTAACTTAAACATTTTTTGATCATTTACATTGATTAGGTTTACGTATTAATATTTTTATAAGTTATAAATACAATGTTATGTAATTTAAGATAATCTTGAAACAAAATAATATTAACTAAGTTATACAATTTACTGGATTGCTTCATAAGATAATTGTTTGATGTCATGATTCCTGAAGTTTTTGGATGTACTTGAGATTTAAAGAACGATGTTTCATAAATCAGTTAAGTAATATGTTTTGAAGATTTATTATGCATCAAATTAAATAGTTTATTATCGCGTAAGATTTTCATCAATGATGTGTTATTTACTTAAATCAGTATTAGCTACCTTTTTTTAACAAGAACTTCCTCAAATTTCATCAACACGAAAGTTGAATAGTACATATGTTTATAGTGGTGAGTTATGATTATTCAGTTAACTGATATTATCTTAATGATATTAAAGGTTTAACAAATTAATCAACGACGCACAAGATTCTCCGTACAAATAGAGGTGAGGTTCGATTTCTGATTTTGTTCTGGCCTAGTTTGGCATCCGGCCTGAGGAACTTGGACAAAAAAAGACATCACCCCGTTACCAAAACAGGAACAACCTATTATTCACCGTATTCCTATTTTTGCATCTTATCTCGTCTCATAACATGATTTCCTTACTCATCGTTAAATCATACTCAAACATTAATTATTTATCACATATTAATTCATAATCATGGTAATTCGTCATTATCTCGTCTGTTGGTTCTTGAACTGTGCAAAGAGCAACGAACTATGTTCGAGACATGTAGCTCAAGGAGCAACGGATATTATCTGAATTACTAGCTTATTTGGTTATCACCAATTGGGATGCCTTTGGGAAGTTGGGCCCAGGGATTGAGTCGATTTACTACCAGGCAGTAAGGATTGCCAGTTTAAGTAATTTTGCTTGATACCCATTTATCTAGGCGCCACTTGCCGTCAGGAGTTGGCTGTAACCCGCGTGCTGGATTTGCATGTACTCGAGCATGTCGCATGTTTTGTTTGCGAGGTCGCTCCTCATTGGGAGGTATAATGTAGTATTTGGAAGTATAAGGTTGGATTGGTTTACTGTTAACGCACATGTTCATAAACTATTTTTAAAATATTCCGATACCATTGTTACATCAAATTATCTTGTTAAATTGTTTCTATCGGTAAGATCACTCCTAGAAATATATCAATTGAATCATTGTTAATTCTTGCATTGCCACTTGTTTTGTATAAATCTCACTAAGTCATCAAAGACTTATTCCTCATTTTTTTTCCTGCCTGTCCATTCCTCAGGATAAGACCGACGTGGCAGCATGGATCACATGAATAATTTTGCCAATCTTGCCTTTTGGAATATTCATGTAATTAAAAATAATTAATCATCAGTACGTAATTATTAAAGTGTCAAATTATTTTTATTTTCCAGACTTCCGCTGTGTATATTAAAGTCAATTTTTATCATTATGTGTATAGTTGATCCTGGACAGTGACACCCCTTTCTACGAGATGTGTTTTAGTCTGAGCTGGGTAAAGTGTCTGGTTAACGGTGAACCAACTCAGATCGGAACGCGACTTATGGGGCACGACCGTCACAGGTATTGTAATGGTTGGAGTGTTTAATGTATGTATTGGTTGGAGTCATGTTTGATGATATTGCTATAACTGGAAATGAATATGCACTTGAACTGGTCAATGATCAATTGATTCATCTCCCTCCCCTAACTGAAAGGTTACGACTGCCTCAATAAGTCACAACATGTTAACAGCCATGACTTTCACATAAATCCCCATCTGAACAGTCACCATTCACGCTATACATAAGTCACTGCTATGTAAACGCTCACGGTGCTCTTTTTATCCTCCCCTGCTTAGTTAAACTAAAACATAAAAGATGATCATCACAGGTGCAATGCGGATAAAAAAAATTTACATTGATCCGAATTTCAAACGCCTCACAGAATCAGTATTTTTGGATAGACTTGTTAAGTCAGGTAGAAGGCATAGATTAAATAACATTCATGCATTGAAGAGGGGGTTGAGAATAATTAAATAAGAACTCGATACGTTGGTTGCTTTGTCATATTTAGAGGGTCAATTGGAGAAGAAGATCCAAGGGTTGAGGCTGAAATATATCATGTTTCAAAGGTTTTGCAATCTTCCTGGTGTCTATATTGAAGGTCCTGACTTGGAGGTGTCAATTGGACTTAGCTATGAATATCATAGGCATGTGGTAATAATTTTTTCTTGTTTAATGGTTTTAATTTTGGATCATGAATATCAACTAATTCTAATGATTAGTCTATCATGCTATGTGTGGCACCAAGATAAGTCTCATTGAAAGCAAGGATCAACCCTTTTTTCTTATCTGATATGAAGGTTAGATTGTTGGGATCATTCAACTCCAAGTCCTTCCTTAATAGTGATAAGAACCACATCCAGTTGTCAATGTTTTTAACAGCCACAACAGCCCAATCAATGGGGTAAGTGTTGTTGACAGGATCCAAGCCCAAGTAATGGGGTAAATGCTATTGACATGATCCAATGCAACATTTGTTAATATGAACACCATCTACACCTATGAATGTCCTGCATCATACTTTCTACCCATATTTCAAGGCCCGAAAGCATATATAAATACATTTGAACATGTTCTCCCTACCAACATCTTCTGTGCATATGACAACTGTAGTTCTACGATTTTTCTTCCTTAGCTCAGCTTGATATTCAAATAGCTTGAAGTATTGAAAGGTTGGTGTACCCTCCAACTTGCCATTGGACATATGTTTGGCTTTGTATGCTTGGTTGAAGGTCACATTGACATGAAGGTTTTTGATAGAGTCCAACTAGAAACGAGTAGTGTCTCTTTTAGGATCTGTCTTGAACACATCCAAGTACTTCTCATACATCCATGATGACTTGAGATTGTTGACATAGAATGATTCTGCACAAATGTGCTCCGGCTTATATGTCCTGATTTGATAGGACTCTTGATCTTTAACCTTCAGTGCATGCAACCTCCATGAACACTCATCTTGAACACATCTGTAATATAATCTTTTTGGATGACTCTTGTGGACTTTAACACTTTTTCTGAACTTGATAGCATGTGATTGAACAACATTATGGAGTTGTTGTTTTTTATTGATAAACAACATATTCAGTTTGAAAACATGGTCAAACTTTTCTATCTTTTTAAACACCTCAACCTCAATATTTTCATCTCCTCTGGTATCTTTGAAATCCCAAGGCTCCCTTCATTCAACCAATGAAACATATGGATCATCTAAGTCTGATCATGCATCAGCAACATTTTCTCCTTCTACCCCACTAGCCCTTGCACCACCTTTGCCAACATCCACACCGTTGTCCCTTACAACACCTGGCTGGTTTTCTTCAGGAACAACATCTTCATAATCTAATGGTTCTTTAGCATCTAATGGTTCTTCATCAAACACATCAACATGTTCATACAACTCATCATCAATCTCTTCAATTGATGCGGCATACTCTTCATCATCACTATCTTCATCAAGCTCAGTTAAATCCGTAGCAACACCCTTACCCTTATCCAACTGTTCTGCATTACCCTCCCCCACCCCATCTCCATTTTCATCAAATATATTAATATGGTCTCCAGCAATACTAGTACCCTTATCTGTCCCTACTGCCTCATCAACCGCATGAACACCATTTTCCTCCCTTTCACTGTTCTCCACGTTATCTCCAACATTAGCTACAACTTCATTATTAGCAGGTTCAGCCCTTTCACCAAGCACCCTCTCTAGTACAACAACATCATTATTAGGCCTGACTTAAAACATATGAAACTCCATATTTTCCTTATGAGCCCTCTTATAGTTATGATACAAACAACCATTATTCACCACATTTCGCGGGTAAAAGTATTTCTTTCGACCACATACTCATATATCAGTATTTCTTTCGACCACAAGATCTTTTGACCTCTTTGTACTTTACATGATCATACACATTTAAAGTACCTCCTATATAGACCCCACCACTCAATGGAGTTTTGATAAACCACCCTCCATAGTGTAATACCAGTGTCAAAGATTTGTTTTCTGGTGCTGCAATAAGATAAAGGACACCGGTTATAAAGGAGATAGCAAAATAATTAACTTTTTATTAAAGATTTTAACATGAGGACCACACGAGAGGACCACAATAGTGGAAAATGCTTGGAATGTAGCAAAACAACCGGATAAAGGAAGCAACACGTGGTAGGGGACAATACACTTTCAGCCAAACCCTAAAACCCCACTAAAATAATACTAACAACCACACAGATACAAACTTTACCCAAAAAAGTACAAATCGTGTCGGATACCTTGCCCACGAACAATAATTTAACATTTAAACAAAAATAAATGTAGTTAAGCAAGAATCAAAGTCCGCAGTTAGTGTAACTTAACATAATCGGGTGGGAGGTAAACCCATTTCCAGTGCGGGTCTCAAATTCACCATCTTTTAGGTGTAACTCTTACGTCGATTTCAATTGATTGAGGTGTTACGCTTGCAATTGCGAATTGAAGGTAGGGATTGGGGTTTTCGTGTTTAACCGCAAAATTTAATTGAAGTGTTGGAGTGTTATTTTGTGTTTTAAAGCCGTTGAACTAAAAGCGTTATTCGGACAAAAATAATCCTAGGTGGCACGAAGTTTTTTTTACTATGCAACCAGCTTTGTTGATTGTACCGCCACGTAGGCAATTTAACCCTAATAAGTCGTTTTGGGCATTTTTGTTAGAAATAAACAAACTTATGAGGAATTTTTAGTCGGCCCCAACCAAAAAGGGCATTTAAGTTTTTTTAAAAAAAAGTTAAGGGGCCAAAATAATAATTCGTCCATACATAAATGACAACGACACTATTTCTCGAACCTTCAAGTTCCAATGAATGTTGAATCCTCACTCATGAGACAAGTTATACATCACTACAAATCCGCATCACTATTTGCACCAACAAGATCATTTATATCTTGGTTGACAATGGACACATATAGAGTTCGCCCATTCAGTGTCGATCCAACACTACAATCACTTTGATTATCTTCCAAGCATCTGACGTAAAGGATAAATTATAGCTTCCATCATCCAATTACACTACTAACACAAGGTTCTTGTTCAAACTTAGAATATGTCTCACTCTAGGCAGCAATCATACCGATCTATTTGGCATTTCAATCCTAATATCTATATACCTTACGATTTCAAAGGCTCTTCAACAACAAGATAAACTCTCTAAAATCACTACAAATATAATTGTTCAATAGATTATTGTCAAGGTAAGTACGACATGATGCTTCTGAATTCAATATCCACCATTTCAATGGATCACACACACTTAAGATTGATGCATCACTAATCTCATATGAGATAACATTTTTTCAGTGTTGTTAAAACTGGACCGGACCGGTCGGTTCAACCGGTTCAACCGAGAACCGGCCATTGATCCAGTCTGAATGCATATAAAATCGCCTGCTGCTTGGGACTGGATTGGACCGGTAAAAACTAGCCCAGAATCGGCACTCGGCGAACCGGCCTGGTGGATCGGCCCAGTCCACCATAATTAAAAAAAAAAACAGAAAAAATAAATAGAAAACTGCAAGCCCTCAATTGCAATTTCTCAGCATTTCTTCTCCTAGTTTGATCGGTCACAGGCTCACAGCCAAATCCCTAAAATTAAAATTAGAAGAAAAAAAAACCTAACAAAGTAAGCAAACCACCACCACCACGCCGTCTCTCACTCTCACGCCGCCGTTCACTGCTTCTTTTTACCGTTCGCCGCCTCCCTCAAATAAATCAGGTGAGAATTGTGTATGGGTTTTAACTTTTAAGTTCTAATTTCTAAATATCATGTTTAGTTCTTAACTTCTTATTTACCATGTTATGCGTAGTGTTCTTCAACAAGCATGTTCAGTTTGTTACTTTGTTTAATTGTTTGTTTCTCATGTGTTGCAAACTTGCAATTGTTTGATTTGGTACTTTCTTTAATTTTTTCACAAAACAGAGCATGTAAAATATACCTCAAAGAGAATTGTTTTTTTTTTTGGTTTCTTCATGATTTTGAGTTTTTTATGATTTTGAGTTTTTGATGGTTTCTTTGCTTGCTCTCCACTTAGAATTAAAAAGTTATAACTTTTGAATAGTCATTTGAGAGCTTTTAACCATTTTAGAGAGTAATTAATGAGATGAACAAGTAAAGAAACAAAATTAATGACGTCTTGTATTCTGTATTGGATTATGATTACATATTAATAATGTGTTACTTTCAAGTTTTAATGCTACACTTATATAAATTAGGTAAACATTAGTAGTTATAATTGGGATTCTGTGTTTATGACTTTATTAAGCTTGGTTTGTTTAAAATTGATATAGGTGATGGCAAACAACTTTTCAAGTACACCAACAGAACCTCAAGATAATGAAGAGCATCAATTAGCTAGTAATGTAAATCCTCGACGTCGAGATGATATGGATGTAATCATTGTACTCAGATAGGAGGGAAGGGAAAGGCAGTGACTCTCCGATGTATTTATTGTGGTCACGTAATTCGTGGTGGGGGCATTAATCGCATGAAGTAGCACCTTGCTGGCATCACAGGTCAAACGAAGAAATGCCTAGAGGTACCTCCTGAAGTGCAATTTCAAATTCATGGAATGCTTTCTGAGCTAGATAAGGCTAAGAAAAATAAAAGACCATCTTTTTCACTTTGTGATGAAAATGAAGTAAAAGAAACTCAAAATGAAACTGAAACAGATGGTAGATCTAAGAAACATAAGGCAAGTGATATATGGAGTTATGTTAAAGGGCGATGAAAGATAGACACTACTCAACCTGGTATAAAGATGAAATTACAAAGTAAAGAAATGATTAAGAATGTGGATTTGGTTGTTCCTAAGTGGTGGTATGATGCATGTATTCCTTTAAATGCTGTAAATTTTCTACATTTTGTAGAGGCAATGAAGAGAATATCAGTAATAGGTCCTGGGTATTCAGGTCCTAGCTATCATGCTTTGAGAATTTCTTTGCTCCAAGAAGTTAAAGCCGAAGTAAGTTTGCCTATTGATGCTCTTAGAAGTCAGTGGATTATTAGTGGTTGCGCTATTATGGCTGATGGTTGGACGGATATGAGGCATAGGTCGTTGATCAATTTTTTGGTGTATTGTTCAAAAGGTATACCATTCATCAAGTTTGTCGACACATCAGCTATAGTGTCAAGCTCTGAAAATTTATGCAATCTTTTTTCTGAAATTGTTGAATAGTAGGCGTTGAAAATGTTGTGCACATGGTGACGGATAATGCAACTAACTATAAAAGAGCTGAAAAATTGCTCAATGAAAAGTATTCGTCAATCTTTTGGTCTCCTTGTTCTGCCCACTGCATAAACTTAATCTTGAAGGATGTTTCAGATCTTTCCAAAGTTAAAAGCTTAGCACATACTGCTACAAGAATAACAAGTTTTGTTTATAACCGTAGATGGCCTAATGCATGGTTAAAGCAACAAGCTGGGTAGACTGAAATAATTGTTCCTGGTGCGACTCGTTTTGACACGACTTTTTTTTCATTGCAGAGTATATGTGATCGACAAGATTTTTTGGCAAGAATGGTGGTTGACTCAGGTTTTAAGAAATTCATGAAAGAGGATAAAGGTGTAGAAGTTAGGAGAATTATTTTGGATCATGAATTTTGGAAAGATTGCGAGAAAATTGTGAAAGTTATGATTCCTATCATAAAATTATTGTGAATTTATGATTCAGATGAGAAGCCTTTTATGGGTTTTGTTTATGAGGGGATGTCAAGAGCAATTAATGGGGCAAAGAGCATGAATATAAAGTGTATGTGGACATAATCAATGCAAGGTGGGATAAAATGCTAAGAAAGAATCTACACGCGACAACTTACTGGTTTAATCCTATTTTTCGCTATGGTGATGATAGTCCTGCTAATAATAATGCGGTTTTGTCATGTGTATATGATGTGGTGGAGAAGCTTTGTCCTACAACGGAGAATTTGGTGAGGGAAATGACCATGTTTCGGGAGTGTGAAGGAAACTTTGGATGTGACTTAGTAAGAAAGAATTTAAAAGATACTCGTCCAGGTATGCTTGTTATTTATATTGGATCATTGGTTAACTTTACAGCTTTGATCTTAATAATTGCATACTAATTTGATTTTTTTAAAAGATGTATGGTAGAGTTTATTTGATGGTGATGTGCCAAATTTGTAAAAAGTTGTCGTTAAACTGTTAAGCCAGACTTCATCATCATCTGGATGTGAGCGTAATTGGAGTGTGTTTGAGCGAATTGACAAGAAGAAGAGGAATAGGTTGGAGCATACAAGATTAAATAACTTGGTATTTGTGCATTATAATTTGTGTTTGGAGAAACAGAGTATTTTTTATTCCTTTATATAAGAATTAATCTAGTTTATTTTCTTATATTTGAAGATATTTTTAACTTACATAATTAGGTGTAATTTTGAAGAAACATGAAAAGGAAGTACTATGATCCAATTGATTATGAGTTTATTGATAAGGTGGAGCCTTGGGCTATTGAAGAAGATGCAAGTGGCGAACAAGAACTTGATTATAATGAGTTGGAAGAAATGCTTGAAGAAAGTCAACAAAATGCCGAAGGAGCTTCTAGTTCTCAGCCATCAATTGGTAATTATACATTTATGGCATATTTTATTTTTAAAATGTTTACTACTTTAAATTACTCACTTTTTTTTATATTCTATCTAGGCACTGAAGATGCAAATAGAGACATGGGGACATACGGTCATGATGATGATGAGTGATTTCAATTTTTTGTGATATTGTTGGATTGTGGTTGTTGCTAAGTGATGGTGAAACATTTGAGTATTGAGATGTTACTTTTTACATATTACGACATTATTTTATTGATATTGCAATGTCGTTGGAACTTAGTTATTTGGATATTGTTTGTTGGATTTAGTGATTTTGCATTCAAGTTTTGGATGTCATCAATGAAATATTTTGGAGATTTGATGACTTGATATTGTAAATTCATGATGTAATTGTGTGGGAATAGAACTATAGAAGTGTGTTTATTTATTATGAATTAGCCGTTGAAACTTGAAGGCTGAATTTTGAAGGCAATATTTGAAATTATGATAATGATATGTTGTATTGAAGATATATATATATATATATATATATATATATAGTTGTGATTTGTGAAGGAGGTTTGACAACTTGACTGCGTTGACCGGTTGAACGCGGTTTTTGATAATCTGCCACCTCGAGGACTAATATATTTGGAGTAGTATAAGATAGTTGAGGATTTTGTGCTACAAAAATAGGTATAATCATAGGAGAAGGAATCGTCACTAGCGGTTGTTTAGGTGCCTAAACAGCTTGTCAAAGTTTCCATAACAGGGTGGCACCATAAGGATGAGAAGTCTCATTCTGTAACTCTAGAAGATAGATCTCTCTGCTCCTATGATAGCATAAGTTCCTCAAACTCTTGTTATAAAGCTTTCCAATGGCTTTGTAGCTAGTTGAAGAGATAGCTAATACAATGAGGAAGAAATAGATTTCTTTTTATTAGGGATATGATTAAGAAAGGATTTGACCTTACCCTATTCCCTCTTCTTTTTCCGTTCCACTCTTCTCTTCCTTCGCTGCTTGAATGAAGGAATAAAGCATAATTGCGAACTACACTAAGATGCAGATAAACTCATTAGCGGGAAGAACAACAACTAGCAAGGAAACCCAATCAAGAAAAAAAGCTAGGGTTTTTTTTATTACATTACGTCGCTATAAAACGAGTAACCAGTAAGATCACCGGTTCAGTGTTCAGTCCGGTTCTGAAGACACTGCATTTTTTGAGTTGCACTACTTCATGTAATGTCCAAACTTATGACAATTCTAGCACTGTATGGAACTTCTATCATTTTTAACCTAAATATGCCTTTATTTTTTATATTCAAAATTATTCTGAAGTGATACCCGAGATAAATGACTCTATCATACGATGCTCTTCATAGACAATCAGATCTTCCAACTTTATCAAAGTTTAACTTCATTTTTCATGTAGAGGCACGAATAAAATGCACTATCTCGCTCCAACTTTCTGACAAAAAAGATAAATGAATTAAGATTATTGCTTCATCAATAAAGTCAATATCAACCAAGCTCTATCGATATTATATACATGCAACTCATTAACATGACCATAAAGTGCGTATTTTCTCACATCTTCGCGTAATTCATGAAAAACAAACATAGTATCAAATGACCTTGTTTACTGTGGATGGGTTCTTCAAACATGTCTGCCAAAATCTTTGGTATACATCTCATTGTTGTCTCTTTTGCAATATAGAATGCAATATTCTGGCTTGGAGATTAAGGTACGAGAATTCCGTCCTATGTATTGCATAGTATAACCTTCTTCTTTCTTGTTAGTTGGTTTGTCTTTCGAAGGTTTTCACAGAAATTTAATAAGTAATCTTTGATCTGCATTCAGAACTTCTAATCTGAATCATTCAACTTTCTGATAAGTAATTTTTCTATGCCCATCTTTTTTACTCCCACTTAACCTGAAGCCTTGATACCAATTTAGGACGAGTGAGCCAACAACCTGGGATATATTAAACAAAGAGTCGAAGTGGGAACACATATTAGTGAATCTGAGACTACTTGTTAACCCAAAACCTATAAGGAAATTAGGTCTACATGCTTTTCCACTAATATGACACACACTTTATTCATTTCTTTCTGGTTTGTGATACATTACACTTAATTTTTCTCCTCAAATGTGAATTCTTACACATGCATGACCAGCTCCGTCCCTAGAGCAGATTTTTTTGGATTGCACTACAAGAGCCATAATACCATTGGGTGTTCCATTCTTATTCTTATCTGCACTTCTACACCGTCTCCATACATATCCTAGCCAAACTTTGGCCCAAAAATCACTTTATACGCAACATTGCAAGGACATAGAGGGGAAAAAAATTACTTTTGGTCCCTTATTGTGACATAGTTACGATTTTAGTCCCATAATGTGGCATTGTCCATATTTAGTCCCTTATTTTGGCATTTTGTATAATTTTGGTCCCATAGACAGTTTTTTGACTCCTAAGTTATTTTTATTAGCAAAAAACACCCCCATAAGTTATTTCTAATTCTTAAAAATTCTCGTGTGTTATATATTCTCTTAAAATTATATTTTCACCCAAAAAAAGCTAAAAGTAAAAAATTTCGTAGGTTACAATGTAAAATTAGATTTTTTTTATAAATTTTTAATTATTAATATTAATATTTTTAAATTTAAAATGAAAAAAGACCCAATATAATACAATAATGATAGTAAAAAACCTTTTTCTCCGTACAAAGTCTTCCCCAATCCTCGGTGACCAACCACCTCCTCACGTGCCACTTCGAAGCTTAATTACTGACGAAATAATCGGTGCCAAAGGACATTAAGTATGATTTTTTACGGGTATGTTGGGAGGCAAAAAACTATAAAATCAAAAAAAAAAATTGGGTGGTGGTGGTGAGAAAGGGGGGGGGGGGGGGTTTAAATTTGAATTAATTTATTATAATTAGGTCTTTTAAAAAAATGACATGTGATAAATAATTCTATCTTTTTAATGAAAAGCCTTTAATTGGACCAAAATATATGAAAAAGGGGAAGAAAAAAAATTTGGGTGGTGACGGTGGTGGTGGGGGTTGGGTAGGGAGAGAGAATTGTTTTTGTTAATTATTTTATTATAATTAGATCTTTTTTTCGTTTAATTTTTTTTAGTTTATTAAAAAAAAATCTAATTTTACATAATAACTTAGGAATTTTTTTAATTTAGCTTTCTGTAAGTGAAAATACAATTTTGGGAGAATATATAACACACATAGGCTTTTTACTAATTATAAATAACATATGTGGGTGTTTTTTGCTAATAAAAATAACTTATGGGGCAAAAAACTGACTATGGGACCAAAATTATACAAAATGTCACAATATGGGACTAAATGTGAAGAATGCCACATTATGGGACTAAAATCGTAACTATGCCACAATAAGGGACCAAAAGTGATTTTTTCCTGACATAGAGCAATAGGCACGAAAAGCAATAAAAGACACACATTTGTTGGTCAATTTGTCAACGTTTACTTTTAGAGGCGCCGTCGAGCCATGGTTTTACTATTTTTGATTAATGTTTATAAAACTATTTTTAATAAAGACACTCGTATAAGTATAATATTACACAAATGCTGCAATATCCATTTAAATAGGTTCTCTAAATTTCCAATTAGACTAGGTTTTGTAATTTCTTGGTAATTCAAACTACACAAACGTAACGCCTCCTATTATTACCAATTCACAACTGTTATTGTATAGTTCTGTACCCGACTGGCTTTGTGGCAAACTCAGACATCAAAACAATATTAAATGCAACCAAGTATACAAGCTGATTAAATTTCTTATTAATAATCACTACCAAAAAAAAATTCTTATTATTAATCTGGACTTTAGTTTATTATACAACACTCGTGATTCAAGCCAAAAGCAACCAGTTGACAGATTATCTCGGATCCTCCAATGCAGGAAAATCTGTCCGGTATAGTTTTTAGTAAGCCGTAATCGGTAAATAATGCCAAGGTTCACTATCTTTGTTGTTAGCTAGCTACTCTAAATATATACGAACTATAGATATTAAGAAGGAAGCATGACGCCCGTGCGAATAGTATATAACATCAAAGGGAATCCTTAATGAAAATATTGCGATCAGATCGATCAATAATCGTGATATAGTCATTAAATATTTTTAGATAGATATATATATATATATAATTTATAGAGTAAAATGCAAAAAACTACCCTGTGTTATTTCTAATTGGCAAAAAAACCCCTGTGTTATTTTTATTAGCAAAAACCCCCTTGTGTTATTTGGTCAAAGGCGAAAAACTCCCTATCGTACAATTTTGTAAGTCACGCGCCTGAATTGCGACTTGAACTTTAAATTTCGGCAGAGCTATTAGCAAAAACTACCCCTGTGTTATCTCTAATTGGCAAATAACCCCTGTGTTATTTTAATTGGCAGAAACCCCCATGTGTTATTCATAAATTAGCAAAAACCCCCTTCATGACATGTTTTATAATGACAGTACCAATAATTAAGGATTTATAAGTATTACAATTTTATAATAAACATACACTTGTTACAATAAATATCATGCATCGTGTTATAAATTTTTTAGATTTTTTTAAAATTGTATAAAAACATAATAAAATTAGTCGGTACCGTAATTATATTTTTACAGATCTAAAAACTAAGGTGTTCTTCAAAATTAATAAACAAAAATATGCATACAATTTAATTCGAACATTATTAGTTCCATATGTATCAAAGACATACAATAAAAATCATATTTTGAGATCAATCTCAGTATGTGCGAATTAATTCAGTATAGTAGGAGTTTTTTTACTAATTTTGAAATAACACAGGGATTTTTTTGCTAATTAAAATAACACAGGGGGTTATTTGCCAATTAGAGATAACACAGGGGGAGTTTTTGCTATTTACCCAATTTCGGCTTTTTAAAGTTTTTTTGAGACTATTTTACCCTTGTGGGGTTTAATTTTGAGGTAATTAAGAAAGGGGTAAAATAGTCATTTCGCGAGCGGTCAACTATTATATTTGAGTAGGGGGCGGTGTGCTAAGGTTGAAAAAACACAGGGGGGTTTTTGCTAATAAAAATAACACGGGGTTTTTTTTGCCAATTAGAAATAACACAAGGTAGTTTTTTGCATTTTACTCTATAATTTATATGTATGTGTACTATATGTATAGAGTAGTTGTCACTCCTAATCAATAAAAATTCTCTGAGACTCGTCAATTAATTAAGGGCATAAAATATTGGCCACACTAATTGAATGAGCTAAAATTTATAAAAATGTACATGTTACTATGTTCTACGTACACATGATAATGTTTTATAGTAATATTTTTTTGTTGGAAAACCAAAGATGGAGATGTAGCTAGTTTAATATATTCCAAGTCATACGCAATAAGTTGACAGTTTGCTACGTACTAGCTTTGATTTTTGAATCGATGGTGTAGCCATGTGCTAATTAAATACGTGAATTTGGGAATAATTTTACCGTTGTAATATTCAATAGGTGGTGTATCCCGCGTACCGGCAAGCAATATGTCGATTAATCTACACAAGGTTTTAATTTTCAGAGGTAATTCTGAGAAAGCAATTTAAATCATGTGCGTGTACGCATGATTTTTCATAATTTGCTAGAAATGATCTGACTATTAACGTATTGTGTTATTGTGTATGATTTACAACCTCCCCAGTCCCCCCTCCTCCAAAAAAATAATTAAATATCTGGGTTACTTACAACTTACAAAAGCACCACCTCACGATTCATTACTTCTTTACAATATATGTTTGATATAGAATGAAAAACTAGAAATTTGCATTATCATCTGCATTGACTATGCACGGCATTGTGCGGGAGTGTTGCTATTATAAGTTTGTTTGAAGATCAATACTTAAAATCAACTTCTCAAAATTTTACTAACTAAGAAAATCGACAATTAAATATTACAATCAGTTTTTGTTGTCGTAAATTAACATACTGAAATTTCGAATAGATTTTCGCTGGAGATCCTCTATGGCAATTATTATATTAATGTTAACAAATAATCTATTAAATTCTAACGTTTAATACTAATTAAAAGGCTATATTAACAAAAAACTGCTGCACTGTTCCAGTCTATTAGTATTTAATTTGCCAAACTTCGGGAGGCGTGGGCTAATTAATTAACTAAGTTAACTTTGACAACTTAATTTAATTTTAATAAGCATGCTTGGCAAATGCATGTAGCTAACTAACGCATTTATTACGGAACTCATCATTATTGTAAGATAATGAATTCCTTATATTATTCAATGAGTAATGTTCAATATATATACAAAGGAGATCCTCTCTAATAAGGTAACTATCTATCAATAAGAATATGTGTCAATCTACAATAATTACCAAATATACCAGTGTCACTGTAGAAATAGGACAATGAAGTTCCAAGAGTAAGTTCCTAATCCAACATGACTCAGGAACCACGTTAGCCACGCCACGATACTCCACTTCGGCACTTGATCTGGAAAGGGTCTGTTGTTGCTTGGCGACCAAGAAATCGAGTTGTCGTCAAGAAAAACAGAGTATTCCAAAGTCGAACGATGTGTGTCAGGGAACCCGCCCCAATCAGCATAATATATGCAATCAACCCCTTAACCGAAGAGGGAGAAATATGAAGACCAATATCAAGAGTCCCTTCAATGTAGCGTAAGACCCTTTTAAGGGCCAACATGTGAGCATCCCGGGGATCATGCATGAAGAGACGAATTTGCTGAACTGCATAAGAGATTCGGTCGTGTGAAAGTGAAAGTGAGATACTGAAGGGCACCTACTAAACTGCGATAAAGAGTGAGGTCCGAGAACTTGGCACTCTCGGGCATCGCGCCAAGTTTGGACTTCGTGTCAACCAGAGTGTGACTGGGCTTACAAGATTCCATATCGGCGCGACGAATAATATCTTCGGCATATTTCTTCTGAGATAAGAAAAGACCATCAATGTCGCGCTTAACGGCAATCCCTAAAAAGAAACTCAAAGATCCCAAATCCTTTATAGCAAGTTTTCGACCAAACTGAGACATAATAGACTATCGCAAAAATGGAGAAGAGGTTGTAATCAAGATATCAACCACATAAAGAATGATATAAGCTATATCAGATCCACGATGCAAAATAAAGAGATTGTGATCCGAGGCACTGTGCGAGAAACCAATAGTAGCAACAAAGTCAGCAAACCGCTGATACCAAGCCCGAGGGACCTGTTTAAGGCCGTAGGGAGAACGCTTCAACAAGCACACAAAATTTGGTCAAGATGAGTCACGAAACCCGATGGGTTGGTGCATATACACGGTTTCATGAAGATGACTGTGGAAAAAAGCATTCTTCATGTCGAGCTGATGAATATCACAAGCCTTGGACACTACAATACTAAGAACCGCCCTAATAGTTGCGGGCTTAACCACTGGACTAAAAGTTTTATCACAATCAACGCCAACCCGTTGAGACATGCCATCATCTACAAATTGGGCCTTATGCCTCTCAAAAGAACCATCAGAATTAAACTTGTGAAGAAAAATCCGCATAGACCGAATAATACTGATATTAGGAGGACGGGGTACCAACTCCCACCTCTTATTTTTAATAAGAGCATCAAACTCATCAGTCATGACCAATTTCCAATTAGGGTCAGATAACACCGCTACAGGGTTACGGGGAAGAGGAGAGTGAGAAGAGGTGGAGTGGAGATTGAAGAGGCAGTTTGGCTTGAAGATGCCATGTTGACTTCGAGTGGTCATTGGGTGAGTAGGGGGCGTTGTTGCCTGATGTGGCACATGAGAAGAGGGCGATGTCGCTTGATGTGGCGCACGATAAGGGGGCAATGTCGCCTGAGATGGTGTGCTGGGTGGAGACAGACTGCCGCGCGGTATACGGGATGCGGGCAGTCGGGGCGGGGATGCTGCTGATGCTGGTGGCGGTGTAGGCTGGGGTGGAAGACTAGCGACCCGTGGGGTATTCGAGTTTGGAGTGGGAAGGTGAGGAGTTAGAAGTGGTGATCGATCATCATCGGGAAAAGAGTAAGATTGGGGTGGAGAGGAAGTTAACTTTGAGAAAGAGAAGGAGTTTTCATTGAAGAGAACATGCCGACAAATAATGATTTTGTTTGTGGAGAGGTCGAAGCATTTGTAGCCACGATGATTAGGAGGATAACCGAGGAAGACGCATGGAGTGGACCGCGATTGAAGCTTATGGATTTGAGTAGAGGGGATGAAAGGATAGCAAAAATACCCAAAAATTTTAAGATGGGCGTAAGAAGGAGTTTTATAGTAAAGAAGTTGTAGTGGTGTAATATAATTTAGGCTTTTTAAAGGAATTCTGTTTTAAAGATATGTGGTGACTTGTAAGGCATGAGGCCAAAAAGTCGGCAGAACGGAAGCATGAGAAAGAGAAGTACGAATTATATTGTTTATCGTATGGATCATGCGTTCGGATTTATCATTTTGAGAAGAGGTGTATGGGCAAGAAAAGCGTTGATGCATGCCATATTTATTACAAAAGGTAGAGAAGAAGGCGTTTGTATATTCCGTGCCATTGTCACTTTGTAGAATTTTAATATCACGTTCAAATTGTTTGTTGACATAGGCATGAAAAGATAAGAAACTAGGAAAAACATCATTTTTGTGAGATAAAGGAAACGTCCACAAGAAACCCGTAAAATCATCTAGAAATAAAACATAGCAACGATGCCCCGGGGAGCTCAAAATGGGAGATGTCCAAACATCACTATGAACTAAATCAATCGGTAATCGAGTCGTAGCAGTCGAATCACAAAACGACAATTTAATGTGTTTCCCCATTGGACAAGAATGACAAAAAGAACAAGACATGTATTTATTACAATTAATTTGAAAACTACGCCTAAGAAAATCAAAAACATGATCGCCGAGGTGGCCAAGAAGTGCGTGCTATCGGTCGGCCAAGAGAGAGAGAGAGGAAGGAGGAGAAGGACGAGGCAGAGCTAGATGCGGCGAGTGATAGGATTGGGTAGAGATCACCCGAGCTATTGCATCTCATGATGAGAGTGCCCGTCCGAATATCCTTCATAGAGAAACGAAAAGGATCAAAAGAGATAGAAACAGAATTATCAGTGGTAAATTTTCTAACGAAGATCAAGTTTTTGATAAGATGAGGAGCATGAAGAACATTATGGAGGCGAAGAGGGGGGAGGGGGGGGGGGGGGGGGGGGAGAGAGGAGTGACCTGAACCCTTAATTGGAAGAAAGTTACCATTACCAACAATTATATTATGTTTGGTACGCACCATGAGATTACCTTGGTTAGAGGTCATGTGAGACGAGGCACCCGAGTTAATGTACCAATTGTCATCCGATTGGTGGAGGGATAACGTATGCATCGCCGAGTCAATATACGTATGAGCATATGGGGCCACCTTGATGTGGTACACATGTTGGGGATGCGACCCGATGATACCTTGTCTGCGCGAGTTAGGGTTTAGCATACGCGGCTACGCTGCAGGGTACAAGGCAACCGTATGGTATGGGGATGGAGGAGCGGCCCAATGTTGTTACGGAGGTTAGGGCCAAGCTGGATAGGGCCACGACCATTGATACATAGGAGGTGTGCCGCGGCTGTTGTGGTGATCGTCGTGACCCTGCTGATCCGTGAAGAGGCCACGACCGTGTCCCTTGCCTCATCCTCGGTTTGCGGCTTGATGCGGATCGTGATAAGGAGCCGAGTTGTTGGATGAGGCTTGTGGAGCGTGATACGTAACTAGGGCAACATCGGGTTGCCGGGAGGAACGCTTGGCAAGACTCGTCTCCTCTAAAGATAACATGGAACGTGCTTTAGAGAAGAGGGGAGTTGATCACTCTGCTGAATTAGGGTTGCAATGCCTCCGTACGCATCGGTAAGACCCGTGACCAATTGAAGAAACAAACAATGGTTAGAGACAGAAGACCCAACGTTAGCCAATTGGTCAGCGAGCATCTTCAACATTTGATAATAAGCACCGACATTCGGAAAATCATCAAGAGTGGTGGAGGAGAATTGATTTTTCAGATGTACGGCCCCAGAGTTCCTATTGTCTTGGGAATATTCTAAAAAGATTCGTTCAAGCAATTAGGGCAGTAGAGTCTTTTTCCATAATTGTGTGAAGGAGATTGTTCGTGATGGTGCCATAAATCCATTGTAGAACGATGACATCAAAGCGACCCCAAATCTCGGGGTCGGATGGGGCGACCATAACGGAGGGTGGTATGATGTGGTCGGGAACGAGGTAAGCCCGTGCTCGATTTTGAACAGCTCAGATCAAGTAGAGTATTGCCCGGATTCAACGTCCAATAAGATTGGAATAAAGTTCTTGATGTTAGTGACGATGAGGGTGGGGGGAAATTTTTGGTTGGCGGCCTCGTGTGGAGACGCGTCAGCTTTGCTGTCGAAGGAGGTGGACGGCGGCTTGGAGTTGGGGGTATCATCATTAGGGTTAGTCATGATTTTGGAGAGAAGGCTATGATACCACATAAGATAATAAATTCCTTGTATTATTCAATGATTAATATTCAATATATATATATACATACAAATGAGTTCCTCTCTAATATATCACTAAGGATATGTGTCAATCTACAATAATTACCAAATATACATATTCTATATCTAATAATTACTTATCTTAATTTAGATAAATATTGCTCAGAGAATAATTTTTGACTACAAGAAAACCAAAGCCAAGTCATCCCTTCCAAGTTCCAACAAATAACTTATTTTACACCACGTTTTTTCTTATTATCACATCATTATCAACTTAAAATAAGGATATTCATTTGTTATTTTATTTTTTCACACGTGAGCATTATATATTGTAGAGCTTAAACATAGGTTTACCCTCCAGCATTAAATACGGAAACTTTGATTTTAACCGCTCCCCAAAGAATAACCAGTTTCTAAACTGAGTTATTAACATTAATATATATGCTGCATTCTTAGGCTTGTAACAAAAGGTTTATACGAGTCGGCAACAGCAGACAAAATAATAAGAGCACATTAATTATTGACGATCAGTTAGTTCGAGTTCCACATTAGAATATGCTCCTTTGTTTTCCAAATTAAGTTAAAGAAATGAAAAACATATGGTTGGGTTCGAAAAATCAATTCAATAGTGCCGTCCTATTTATAATCATCTATTAAGCATACGTGGTCTTGTACAAATCTTCGTTGATTCCATAGTGGCAATATTAATGTTTATGGGTTGTACTTCAATTGGTAATTGGTGCAATTCGATTACAGTGCTGATCAATTGGTCTTTAAATTATAATTTACGTAAAACGGGTTCGATTGGTAATAAAAAGTTGAGCTTTGTAATCTTAACAAGGGATTATAAAACTGTGATAATAGTTGTATGTCCAACTCGGTTTTGTAGTCATTTATAGAAACAAGTGGCATATGTACAGTTGTCAAATCCCAAGCAACTTTGTAATCAAGCGTTTAGCATTTATTTATTTTTGAGATGAAGGGTTAGTTTGTTGATGTTAGTTAATATATAATTCCAGAACAATCCATCAAAGAATGCTCGTGTGCTCAATGGGTATAATGTACCGATTGGTTTTTATTTGTTAGGGTTTATATGGGTTGATTTAATTTGCAGAAAGGCTACAAAGGCTATTGCCATTCCCCCAACATGATCTGAGGGGGAAGATATAAGCCCTGGTTTTTTATGAAGCCCTCACGAGGGAGAATCAAATGTGCCCTTTGGAGTTTGGAGTATAGTCATTAGTCGATGTCAATGGTCCGTGAATCTCTCTTTTATATATTACACTCGACAATTAGGAGTTCAAACTTCAAACATATAGATAAAAAAGTATATTCAATCTTTCCATATTGAACGAAAACCTTTTAACTTCACGTTCAATTCAACCTATACTACTATTCCAAAAACTTGACTCTGATATTTTATTTTTCATTCAAACTATTGATATGTTTTGTGTGGTTAATAAAATTAGATTCTATTTACACAAACTATAGATTACATTAAATTTTAAAAGTCATGATATTAGCAGTCAAAACCTTTTAAAATAAATTGATCTTGGTCAAAACATTGAAATTTTGTAACATTATTTGGCAGAAGCTCCAAAGCTTATTTATGCGTCAGTGAATATGGAATATGCCCAACAACGATATGGATCCATACACGGCTTTTCTCCACCATCTCAATATTTCTTTGAAATGTTTTGTATTTTACTTAGTTCTCAAAGCTCCTATAACTATTCTCATTCTAGAGATCCCTTCAAGGTCTCGATCTAGGCCGCGAAATTACCAAATTGCATGAGAACTTACATTGAAAAACATAGTTGAGTTCTTACATCAGTTTTTTTTTTTTTTTTTCTAAATTTACTAGAAAGAAAGAAAAATCGAACAATAGGATCTGAGCTAGGAAAATCAAAGAAGTAGCCATAACCGAAACACAAACACGACACCGACATCAAAACAGTTTTGACTGAATACACTTTTAAACGCATAATTTGATATACTTGTTTAAATATATCTTTGGCCAACCATTGTGAAAACCGTTATCTATCTAGTTGTTGGAAAATGCAAGTACCCTTTAACAATTTTTACGGGACACTTCACCGGTTCACCCCCACTGGTTAGGGACTACAACTATTGTAGGGAAGTTCTCCCCTAATGGTTAGCAAGTGCAACTTTTACGGGCTCCCTCACCCCTACAAACTAGGAATCCCAACTTTTACAAGTCCTCTAACCCGAACATTTGAGGTGCATCAGGATGTAAACACTACAAGACTAGGCGGTCAATAGAAATTGACCGCCCAGTAGCGACTCAAATGCAGTCGCTGGTCTTCAGCGACTGCTAAAGACAACAACGACTGCATTTGAGTCGCAGAATGTCCACGAGGACAACACCGACTCAAATTGAGTCGTTGTTGTTCTCATGAACTTTCAGCGACTCAAATTGAGTCGCTGAAAGCCCTTATATTCTTGGGTCACACATTTTGGCCGCCATAATTTTGGCTGAAGACGCCAACGACCGCATTGCGGTCGCTGATTTTTCTCTATAATAATACTAAAAAAAATTATTCCAAAAATATGGTCCCTCTTTTCCACCCGTTTCTTCTGCCCGTTTCGACCCGACCCAACGCCATTAGCGACCGAATCTCCATATTTGCGACCCAAATTGAGTCCCCAACCTAACCAAACCTTCCCCGCCCCGTTTTCGCGCCATTTCCGCCCGTTTTCTGCCATTTTCACCCCGTTTTCCTCTCCATTTCCGCCATTTTCTGCCTCAATTCTGCCCCTCTCCGTTTTTCGTCCATTTTCGCCGCCTCTTCGCCGCCGGTGCTAAGGTAGCTTTGGTTTTTCTTTTTCTTTTTCTTTTTTTTTTGTTTATTTTCTCAATTTTTTGTTTAATCCGAAATAGTGTTAATATTATGTTAAGAAATGTTTAGATTGTTAATTTGTGTTAATGTTTTGTTAATTTTGTGTTAGATTGTTAATTTGTTAATTTTGTAAAGAATTATTAGTTAATATTGTTAGATAGTTAATTAGTGAAGAATTTAGGATTGTTAAATTAGATTAGTGTATGATTAAGGAAAAAAATAGATTTGTGAAGATTTTTAGATTGTTAAATTTGATTAGTGAATGATTAAAGGAAAAAATGATTATTGTTAGATTAGATTAGTAAATAATTAAAAAAGGCTTAGATTAGTGAGAGTTGTTAGATTGTTAGATTAGATTTAGATTAGATTAGATTAGTGTATAATTATTAGGTTAAATATTATTTTGTAAGATTATTAATTTGTTAGGTTGTTAAATAAGATTAGATTAGTCTATAATTAGAATATGAAATTTAGATTGTTAAATTAGATTAGATTAGGTTATAATTAGATTGTGAAAATTAGATTATTAAATTTTAATAAGTAAGATTATTAGATTATGTAGATGTTGAATGTTAGATTAAATGTAATATTTTTATTTAAATGTTGATTTGATATTTAAATGTGATATTTTTATTTTTACAGTATATACATATATTCGGCATGTCGTCATGTAAGAACACTAGCGGTACTGGAGGTCGAGGTCGTGGAGGTGGAGGTCGTAGTGGGGTATTGGGTACTGGTAGTGGTGGGCGAGTTAGTGGTAGCGATAGTGTTGCCCGTGGAGGTGGAGGTCGTAGTGGGGTATCAGGTACTGGTAGTGGTGGGCGAGTTAGTGGTAGTGGTAGTGTTGCCCGTGGAGGTGTTGGTGGTAGTGGTAGTGTTGCCCGTGGAGGTGTTGGTGGTAGTTGTAGTGTTGGTCGTGGAGGTGTTGGGGTATGTGTAGGGCGTGGTGGTGGTGCTGGTGTTAGTGGTAGTGGCGGTGTTGGTGGAGATGTTGGCCGTGGTGGTGTTGGTCGTGGTGGTGGTAGTGGTAGCGGGGGTCCGGGTAGTTGCTGACCTATACGGATTGTCCTATCGGGTCGTCGTGCAGAGCCTAGCGATCCAGTTGAGCCATCCGTCCCGCCACTAGGGTGAGGTGACGGATCTACATCGAGGACACCTGCGTTGCAGCGGCAGTTATTTGTACAGGATGAGGTGGTCGTCCCCAGAGCGGGTGATAGACCCCGATCATCAGAGTCCACCGCATCCCAGCTGCCACGACCACATACTTCAGCTTTAGTTAGGACTCACGTGCCCCCATCAGCCGAGTCTGGCAGACTTCAGATTCCACCACCTGTAGACGACACCGGAGCTGGACCGAGCCAGGGGTTGATCGAGACTCCAGGACCAAATACAAGGGTTACGACGCTTAAACCTGGGCAGAAGAAACAACCTATAGAATTGAAGCGAGGTTGTTTTTCTAAACCCCCCCCGGTCGTGAGATCGCGATGACGATCAATACACTCATTCGACAGTTTATGAGTGAGTTTTGGCCCTCCTACTTGAAGGTTCCTGCGGAAGTACGGAAGGAGATGTACGCGAGATTTACGGTGAGTTTTTAATTTATTGTTTAATATTTTTTAATTTAGTGTATTAAATATAGTGTTTTTCAAATATTGTTTAATTTAGTTGATTAATTTAGTGTATTAATTTATTGTTTTATATTTATCCTTTTGTAGAATATCTATGGGATCCGGCGGTCAGAGAGAGGAGATGTACATAAGGCATACCAAACAAAGGCGAGGGGACTTTACAAGCGTATGATGAACAAGACGAAGGAGCAGTACTTCAAGAATAAAGACAAGGAGAAGTATCGGGGCAAGAAAAAGACGTCGTGGATGAGCGAAAGTTTGCAGGCTAAGGCGGCAGCACACTAGGACACCGAAGAGCATAAGAAGAAGTCCGCGAAGGGAAAGGAAGCTAGGCGAGGCGGTGTGGAGGATGGCGAGGTGCCCGCTACCTTTTACGGTGGTTCCATTGACTATGAGGAGATTCGGTGGCGACTGGTATGTTTTTTTAAACTTAAATATTTTATTTGTAGTTAAAATTTTATTTTTTAAGATTATTGGTTTTTTAGAAAATGATTGATTTGTTTAATTTAAGAATTTTAACATTTCAATTATAAAAAGAATTTTAACCAACTATTACTTTAAATTTGAAGGAAATGAATCAGCCCAACCGCGCGCACCCTATTAGACATGACGAGATTTACAAGGCAGGTCATACGAGGAAGGTGGCGGGCACTGGCAGAGGTACAAGCATACCGTTTAGGGGGGAGTGGAAGTCTGAGGCAACCAGACTTATTTACGTAAGTATTTTAAATTTTGTAGGCGTTTACCACTTATGAATTCTAATTTAATTTTAAAATTATCTTTGAACTAATTTATCTTTTTAATTATCTTTGAAAATTCAACAGAAGACATACAAGAAAGAATTGAGGAAGAAAAATTCAGACGCCGTAGAAGACAAGGACTTGCCCGAATGGGACGTCGATTCGTGGAAGAAGGCCATAGGGAGGATCAAGAAGGGGAACGCGCAGGGTATACCGAGCTATGCAGATCCACGGGACTTCGACATGGAGTGCGGTAGGGAGCCAGACTACATGCGGGAGTTGCTCAGGCAGGTCCAGGAGGAGAACAGAGAGTTGAGGACGACACAGGACCCAAGAGTCGACTCACTGATGTCTTGGCTACAGGCTTTTAGAGAGGACATGCAGACGGAGACAGGCCGACTAATGCGAGAGCTTCCAACAGACTTGTTCATGGGGAACGCTATTAGGAGCGGAGGCGCATTTAGGGTTCCGAGGCCAATACGTCAAAGACCAGATCCTTTTGCTTCAGGTACTTCCACCGCCACCGAGCATGTCGAGGCTTTTGATATTGATGAGTCGGGGAGTGGTGATGATCTCGATATGATGGGTGATGAGGCAGAGGACCTTGGTGTAGATGATGAGGGCGATGGTGTTGATGAGGATGGTGATGGTGTTGATGATGATCCACTGGCAACCCTGGATGAGATGTACGATTTGGCGGAGAGTTCTGGTGATGAGGGGGTCGTGTATCCGCCCAGTGATGATGAGGGGGGTCAGTGATCATGTGGCGGGTAGTTGTTTGTATTATTTCTTTTGAATTATGATATTCTGGTTTTTCGACTATTTCGTTTTGAACTATGGACTTTCCGACTATTTCGTTTTTCATTTTGGTTATGGTTGTGTTGGTTATGATTGTGCTTTGGTTATGATTTGTGATGGAACATATATATGAACTATATTCGTGATGGAACTATAATTGTAGTAGTTTAAAGCATGCATATCATCAGGGACCGCAATGCAGTCCTTATTGAGTCAATAGGGACCGCAAGTAGGTCCCTATTGACAAAACAGGGACCTAACTGCGGTCCCTATTGACACTAGCGTTGTCAATAGGGACCGCAATACGGTCCATATTGTCCATATTTGTGACCTAATTGCGGTCCCTACTAATATTCATACTTTAAAATCGATATTTTAAGATGGTTCGAGCTGACGCGTTGTTTGTTTAGTTCATAATAACCATTGTAATAGTTCAAATAACAATAATTACAACGACGCATTGTAAATCTAAACATTATGTAAGGAGAACGGACAGCTTTGAAGATTCTCTTACTATTTTGTACGACGAATGTCATAATGACAAACTAATTCTATATACATATGTAAGTATAATGATTACTTGATCTAATGATTATACCTCATAATCATATATATTCTAACATTAGTGAAGTAAAGCATAAAAACGAATAACAACTATAACTAACTAGTGATGATAAGTTGTAGAACATGAAATATATCTTGAACATTAATAACTCGCTCAATCTCAATCAATCTATTAATTCACAACTAAACTGCTATGAGGTTGGTTTTGCAATCATATATTACTTCAGTTCACATGTTACAATGAGTTTGGTTGCTAAGAATCACAAACACACCAACATCAATAAAAAAATCGATTTTAAAGTATGAAAATTAGAAGGAACCGCAATTCGGTCCCTATTGACTCAACAGGGACCGCATTGCGTTCCCTACTAATATTCATACTTTAAAATCAATGAATATTATTAGGGACCGCACTTAGGTCCCTAAAATGGCAACAGGGACCGCACTGCAGTCACTACAAAAAATTAGTGACCTAAATCCGGTCCCTACTTTTTATTAGTGACCTAAATGCGGTCACTGAATCTAAAAATTTAAAATTTTAGCGAAAATTTTTGGCGAAAAATTTGAATTTGGCAAATATTTGAAAATTTAACCCCCCTCTATATATACTCACCACTCTTACACATCTCATTTCATTATCTCCAAAAAACACCCAACACAAAAATACTATCTTATTTTCCAACACAAACACACTATCTTCTTTTCTCCATAAATCACCCAACACAAAAACTTTTCTTCTTTTCATCAACACAAATCTAAAAAATAAATCACCAACACAATCTTTCTTTTGTTTCTTTCCTTTTACTTTCTTTATTTTGGATCTACACTTTCTTTTCTTACTTTTCTTTCACTTGTTGTTTTATTCATTCATTTTTTTTGTTTTCATTCATATTTTATTTTCTATTATTAGTCATTTTATTCATCTTTTTACATTCATTAATACTTTCATGTCATTATATTAACTTTTTCTTCATTATTTTATTGTTTTGATCTTGTTAAAATTATAAGTTTACAAAAAAAAAAAATTATTCCGGATTAAATCCGGAATATTAATATTTTTTTTTCTGGGGGTCAATAGGGACCGCAATTCGGTCCCTACTAATATTCATAGATACTTTATGAATATTAGTAGGGACCGAATTGCGGTCCCTGTTTTTGTTATTAGGGACCGCATTCTGGTCCCTATTATAAACATTAGGGACCGCATTTAGGTCCCTAATACTCAATCAATAGGGACTGCATGACAGTCCTTATTTTATTTCAAGAGATAGTGACTTAAAAGCAGTCGCTACTTCATAAAAAATAATAGGGACCGCCTCGCGGTCCCTAATTTTTAAGGCAACAGGGACCGGAATGCGGTTCCTATTGCTATTAACTCATCAGGGATTGGAAAGCGGTCGCTGATTTTCCAGTTCCTAATGACCCTCATCAGCGACTTACTTGCGGTCCCTGATGGCAAGCGACCGAGGTCAATAGGGACCGCGCAGTAGTGACTCAAAGGCGGTCCCTATTGACCTTCAGAGACCGCATGTGGGGTCAATAGGGACCGCATTTCGGTCCCTATTGACCCTGTTTTCTTCTAGTGAAACACGTGGGCTCGCATATTTGTAAGAGATGTAGTACATCTTGTTGCACCATATACATTTTATGATAACCCTACTTAAAAATAACAATCGTTAATGTGCATTTCACCCCAATGTCTAGAAATTACAACTTTTAGCGGGGGACTATACCTCTATTGCAAAGGAACATAACTTTTAATTGACACTCCACCCCATTTGGAATGGAAACAACTTTTATAGGGCACTCCACCCTATCAACGCAAACGTGGATCGTTGACCCTAGCTTGCGAGAAGCTACAACTTTTGAGGTTGAAATACTTGCGTTAAGGACTACCACCAATGAGTCAATGACCCTTATGGAATGACTTCATTTACTCCATATCTTGGAGTTGGTCACGAGTTTTTTGACAAGCATGACACATGCTTTGGGGACTCTAGAGATGCACTTCACATCATCGTAGTCTTGATGGTTGTTTATCCTACCATCGTGTGCCCTCAACTGTTTTTTTTTTTTTTTTTGGTTTTAAGTACAGTCCACGACTAATAGAGAGACTTTCGATAACATATATACGACAGGCTCGTGCGGACACGATGACTGGTTAAACAACCCCGTCACTCATTTTGGTAACTATTTTAATTAGATTACTGCAAATATTAAACATATTAGATAAAACGGTAGAAATCATTTCAGATTATATTTATTTTTCAACCATTTTGGTTTATGGAAACTCTTCCTTCACATATAAGTTTTTTCTTAAAAAATATCTAGAAGATTACACTAATTTTCGGACCTATTTGGCTACATAAGGTCCAGTTGCCATTATAAGAAAATGCCAAGAAGAGATGCTACAATAGAAATTGATTTGTCTTGTTTGGTACTAACAAATAAATGATCAAGCAGTCGATTACCCGAACGTTCTTAGTAACCTGGTCAACTGTTTAAATAAGCAAAAATAAAACCTTTTTTTAGTGAAATACTTTGACCAGGAATCTATTAGATTGTCTCTACAACAGTTCGATCTGATCACAAAAGATTCTTAATGAAACTTTCCAAGCAGATTACAATTTGAAAAAATTAATGCTAGCCCCAAGCCTGCAACTCATACACTCACTACAAGAGGATAATTCTTGTCTACGTGAAGTTTTGAAAAGATTGATTTTTTTTCTTCATTTTCTAAACAGTAACATACATAGTTGCTGAATCCTCTATTTCCCAACCAATTCTCACTATCAAACTATGCAATATTTGAGCAGATGTGTGATGTACATTAGTATCGAAAGACATTATGCACACCTTCAGCAATTTTTTTTGCGTGTCTGTACAAGAGCCATCTTGTGATCAGAAGAAAAACATTCGCAAAGCATCAACTACTTTCTCCGGCCTGTGGATACGAAGCTATAGATTGTTAGAGCTAGAACACAGGCAGACCTAGTAAAGTTGAAACAAATACTTAAGAGGCTATTACCAATCTTCTTGTGGCATGTGCCCTGCACCCTCAATCAGCTTAACCTTTACCACATCAGGATTGCCTTTCTTAAACTCCTCCGCGATTGACTGAGGAAGATACTTGTCTGATATTCCCCACGCAACTAAAATCGGTGTATCCCAGCTGAATCAGGTTGAACAAGTTTTCCAATTATCATTTGGCAATATAAAGATAACAGATCACCAGATTAATAACATTAAAATTGTGAATATCGTAAGTCGAAAATTGAACAGAGGAACTAAATGGGTTCTTGCCAAGTAATCCTATGTGATTCAAAACGTATGTAAGCTCTCTGACCCCTAATTTTGTTATAGTGTATTTGTTATAGTTTGTGACCAAAATACCTTGCTATCTCTAACATTGTCTTCTTCTTTACTCTTCTTCTTCTTTGTAATTAGCGTGATACAGGGATAATTTGCCAAAACCTTCAATTAAAATGACAAAAACACTAGTTGTAGCTTCTTTAGAAAAGTAGTAACATATTTGTGCCAAAATTTAAACACATAATTATAGTTAAAGAGGCACTGATTACTTTGGCACATAATATTGTTCTTCAGTGCTCTTGGACATTAAGGTTCACCGACCAGATGTGCGAAGAAAGTCTTTACTTCTCACTTTGTTCATTAACCTGGATATCACATTGAAGTTCTTCGATTTCCATACTACGTTACTATCCAAAGTGAGCCAAAGTTATGAAAATTTCTTACGCGAGCACTTGATACCATTAGAAATCCATCAGTGTGCATTTCATCAGGCATAGCGAATTTTATTCATTGCTTCCATGATTAAGCAAAGCCATGTGTAGAGAAACAGTCATATCTTGCCACATAGCCAAGAAATACATGCGTAGCACCACGGGATCCATTCAACATGTTTTCAAAGTTTACTGATAAAAGTGTACCTTCCAGATGCAAACCCAGATGATATTTGACTCGTGGTATCCTTGAAGTTAATCTTTTTTGCAGTCTCGAGTAAAGCTGAAACACCAAAAGTAGATCGAGTAACTCTCATCTGAAGTCCATGATGAATTACTACAAATTGTATAGCATATTAACAGTATTTATAATGCATAATTTTAAACAAGGGAAGTACTACACATCTTCAATCAAATTAGTTATGTGAATATGTGAAAGATGATTCGCAGCTGTGTGTCTTTGAAATCAATCAAACATTTACACATTGAGATTTTAGTTTATAATACAAGTAGCTATCTGGATGATCAAGTATGAGTGTGGATCTTTCATCATTCTAGTGACAAGATAACGAGATGGAGAAAATCTGATATAACTCATAATTATGTTCGTATAATTGCCTTTCTTCTAAAACATGTTACTTTCACATCAAAGTAGAACACTCTGCACGGAAAAGAACATGTGCAAGATGATTGGCTGCGGGTACTTTCAACCAACTAAACAGTTATGCAGTTAATTTTATTTTGATACTCTTGACATGCTAACAAGATGGAGGGAGTCTGATATCACCCATAAGTGTGTTCCTTTAATATGACTTTTTGTTTAAAACGTATGATTTTCACATGCAAGTTGAACATGCAGCATGCAAAAGAACCATTACTGCAGATCCAAAGATTAGCAATGACAAAAAGAGGTTTGTAACACCATAGATTTACTTCTGCAGAAATCAACTGTATTTCAAAAATAATTACGAACCAAAACCAGGTGCGCTGCTTGACAAATATGGCAATCGATATACATCTGCCTTTTCAAGCTTCAGAACATAGCTGCCATGAGAAGCAAATATTATTCAACAGAGAAAACAAAATAAATAAAAGTAGGTTTTAACTGCGATGAACAGGAGTTGTCACTTAAAAAGTGATTTTCAAAGATCACTTTTGTCTGGACTCCTGAAATGAAAATTGGTAGAGTACAAAATCCCTCTCATGACAGGGCTTATAGAAGCTTCAAACGACAACGGATTAAGTTTTAGATGCATACTTTTTTAGGTTCATTACTTTTATAATGAGCATTCGGTTGCAAGGGTTTTAAAGTGAGTGCTTGTACAAGCTCCAGATCTAGGATTCTCCTTCTAGTTGTTGATTGAAACGTGAAATATGACATCGAATACTAAAGTTTGAGGAAATGTCTATAATTGTAAATAAAAAATAATAATCACGCGGACAACAATTTCCTGGATACGTACGCGCTACCTGCTTCAATAAAGCGTTCAGCCGTAATAGCATTCTGGCAAGTGAATTCACCCAAAAATGGGATCCTGGTCATCAGCAAGGGCATAAAACATCAACTGTCAGAACATATTGTACAGGGAAATATGATTGTAAAATACTAGTCAACTGACGGTCAAATGAATCAAAGATATTCCGAGTTGGTGCCAAAAAGAACCTTAATTGTTGAAATAGTCCAGGCACTGGAGATGAGACTGTCAATGGGGTGTTCAGAATTGCAAGTTTTGATATTCTGCCTTGGTTTTTCAAAGCCCAAGTCAGCCCATATGATCCCACAAGAAATCCCTACAGAGAAGAGATACGATACGACAAGAGTTAGAAAAAAAGGATCAACAAATGATGGTTGCTCAGAATAAGCAATGTACAAGGGTTTCCTAAACCATCACAAAGATTCAGCAAGTTTAAGTAGTTGCATATTTGGAAGTAAATCTGCCTCTCATCAATAAAGAATGCTATAGACAAATGAGGAAATCAAACCTGTACTACTAAGTAAAAGGGAGAAGTAATCCCAAGAGTATACAGCAACTTGTCAAGTACTTCATGGAACTCTTTCTCTGTCGAAGATTTTATTCCGAAGTATATCAATAACCAACATGTCTGACATCATCCAGGAATTAATTGCTGAAACTAGACGACACAAACCTGTATAATCAAAACCATAACCAGCCTGTGGCTGGTCACTGAAACCATATCCTATCCAGTCAGGCGCAAAACAATGAAAACCAGCGTCCGCCATCTGCGCGAGAAGCACAGCTCCAGAAATCAACAAGGACAAGGGGTTTTTTTTTTGTCATAAACTCAAACCACAGTCAATGTAGCATTTTTTTTATTGGTAAAATTCTCTGTATACTCATTCTTGTAGCAAAGAAAACATGTAAAATTATAAAACAAGCAATAATACCTGAGACATAACAACTCGATAGCTGTAGGACTGAGTGGGAGCTCCATGGAGAAACACAACAGTTCCACGTCTGCTCTCGGACGATCCTACAAGAGGAAGACACTACTTTAAGCTAGTTTTACTAAACTTTGAACAAAACAAAACTACGCAATGCAATAACTTTTACCTGTTTCTCTCACAAACCATCGGAATCCTCCGGATTTAACGTACTTGCCATATTCCCTTCCCTTGTCTTCTGTTCTCTTAAATAAGACATTTGGAACAGAGCATAAACCAGTGAAATTAGCCATAATCAGGAAATTTCATTTCAAAGCGATCGACGCATAACAAAACAAGTTAGATTAATTGCAAGAATGTTATCCTAATTTGAGTACAAGAAATTGAGATTAATAATTTAGAGTGAGTGTGGAGAAACTACACATACATAGAGCATTTGTCCGACATTCCCGTCCTCTGCTGGAGACTCCGGGAGCTGAATGGCGCTGCGACTCGACGGGTTATCGGTCACGAAACCGAACGGATTAAAAGACGGTTTGTCATCATCATTATTATCATCCTTTTCAGAGGCCTTTACAACTGTACGGACGAGTTTTTTCTCTTTGAGTGAGAATGATCTAGTTGACGGGAAAGAAGAAGAAGAAGAAGAAATGGTGGGAGAGACGAGAGGCAGGGGAGGAGAGAGTGCAGTGAAAGCCATTGGTGGAGAGAGAGAGAGAGAGAAGAAATTTTGGAATTTTAACGACCACAACTGACTACTGTGATACTGAATATTTTTCTGTATTCCAGTGGGACCCCTAAACCATTACCACAATTTCTAAGTAAAATCACCAGTCTCTCTACAACCTGCCCCCATTTGTGGGAGCCACCAGTCTCTCTACAACCACTCATACTTTGTAATTTCAAAGATGAATGAATTTTAGTATGCATTTGTAATTTTATACTCTTAATTTAGCTCAACGCTGGAATAATAATTGCAAATCTCCATCGATGTAGATATTTAATTAATTAGCTCTCTGATTGGTTTATGTGAACCTGTAATTGCTCTCTGATTAGTTTCAAACATTCTCTATGAAGATGTAGGAGATGGGTCCCAGTCCATTCGAAAGAGCTGTTCTTGGCAGGAATGTTCCTCTCACAAGAGTGAAAGAGAAATAGTTGAGACGAGATACTTCTCTTAAAGAGTTTCTTCGCAGTTATGAGAGTTTGCTTTTGCTGCATCTCACCGATTTTATCTGCCATTCGAGCTTGTTAATCTTTTCTAATCTTTTGCTTTCAATCTTGATGTTTATCCAAAAATGATGTTTCTCTTCTCTAATGAAATCAAGGAACTTGCGACTTGAGTGAAAAAATTCAGACGCTTGTCAAAAATTATTGGCTCAAAAATTGTTCTCTTCATGTTCATTCGTTGCACACACACAATCTGATACTTCACTTGAGAGTTGATGTCTCCCAGTTTGGTCAGCTCAACCCTTTTTTCCTCTGGTAATGGATACTTAACAAATTCATTGAACGTTTTTTCAAATTTATCCATCACAACAACCTCATTCTTTTCATCATAGATTTCCCTCCTAAGTCCATAAGGTAAGAGTGAAGCACATGAAAATCGTAGGACAATTTTTTCTCCAAGTTAAGCTCAAAGGAATCTTTGTCCTCCATTGAACACTCTTTTTTCCACAGTTGTGGGCAAACGACCGATTCCTACCACCTCGGGTGATACACACGATCAACTTAAAAAAAAAACAAGATGGAAAAAAGTCAAGTTTAACGTCTACTATTAAAACACTATAATCACCGTCACTCCCTAGCAACGATGCCAAAAAACTTGATGCGTATTTTAACGTGCAAAATTTAATATGCAATATTCCTCTAATACGCCTATTCGCAAGTATACGAGTCAAATAATAATAAAATAAAAAGTATAATTACTGACCAAGTATTGATCCTACATAGAGTGTTGAACAATGGCATTCGCTTAATAGACAACGATAAAATAATTAAGAAAATAGATTTTATAAAGATGGTTTTAGTTCTAATCTAATAAAGCAAATAATAACAAGAATTGAATAGAGATGTTTTGATTATAACTACTAAAGCAAATAAAAAAAACAAAGATTTAATCATATTGATGAAGTTGTATTTGAAGTCCGGTTTCTAACTACTTATTATGTGATTCATAAACAAACCACCAATTTCTCCTCAAATAGTTTCATCATGTTAAGTTCATGTGTTTAATGAATTACTAGAACTCTAGATGCAACGTTAATTACAACTACGATCCACTCACCTTCCCTAGAGATCCAGCTACCCAAGTGCGATCAAGCTAAAATAATTAAAGTTTGGTAACCAATTCAACCTTCTCAAGTTAAAGACATGGATCCGTGTGATCTACTTATGCGCGAGTTAAGTTAGCCATACTTCTAGCACATATATAAAATATGCAATTTAACCAGGAGGCACCTTAATGCGCATCAAGTGTATCAATCAAACACGTGAAATAAAAATGAATCACATCTAAATACATAAGACTAAACATGAATTCATAACTAAAGGTTCATGTGCATAAATAGCCATTACTCCCTTTCCATATACGGAGAATATTAGCGCATAAACGGAAGAGAACATCATAAAGAAAGATTAAAAGATACGAATAATCTCCCAATCTCCATTGCTCCTCTTCTTCCGACCGTGGTGGTGGCATGTGGTGAAGAATGGTGTGAGATTATGATGAGATGTTCCTAAATTTGTAGCCCTAGTGTCCCTATATAGTAAACATCATGTATGGGCCCAAAATTAGGTTTAGGGCGCTGACTTGGGCTCATAGGATCGCATCCAAGGCGCTGGGGACTCCGCCTCGTACTCCAGCCGCCGTATATTCTACCCGGTGCATGCTACGTGCGGTGTTTTGTTTGCTCTATGCGGCTTCACGATTTTGACTATAACTTCTTCTCTGGATTTCGAAATTAAGATCAGTTTGTTGCATTGGAATAGTGACTTCCTTATCAATAGAATGATATATAGCAAGGTCTTTGATTCTTCGCGTGGCTCGAGAAAATTGTATTTGAATCAATTGCTTCATTCAGATTCTTCTCGTTGTATAGCTTTTGGTGTTTTGGCTCTTCCTCCTTCGTTCCTCACCCAAACCACTTGTCGTTTCTTCCATTTGCCTCTTGATATGGTCCTCCTTTATGGCCTTGTGCTCTTTTGCTCTATTTTATCTTATTTTTTCCCTTAATAAGCTACATTTTCAATATTTGTCTCAAAAAACCTGAAATACACAAACACGTATTTAAATTTGCTTATTTACATAGGTGGTCTTCCTTAAACCCAAAATAATGATGGCTAATTGTTCATACTTTAGACACTTATCATTGGCCTACCAAAAAGTATAAAAGGAGAAAACACCGCGACAACAAAATAATAATCACCATCAACACACAAAGAAAACACGAGAGAAAACATGAAAGAGTAAGAGCATTATTCAACAATATATTCAACAAGAGAATAAGAAATCATCGTTCAAAGGAAGAAGGATCAATCTAATCAGGCGGAGTGGAAACAAGATCAAGAGGAATACGTAACTATCCTAGAGAATCATTCAAAATGACATTTTTTCTCCATTCTCTATTTATTTCATTTGTTATTTATGATGCAGAATCTGCTATATGAAGCGACGAGTGGCTAAGTACTTTATGCTTAGAGTTAGGAAGTAATTGAATTTGAAACTATGTGAGGACTCATAAGTTGATTTCTATTAATTGGTTGTTTTATGTTTATTTATTTACCTTGTGGTCAGTACTTTAGTATGTGTGATCAACATAATATTGATCCAAAGTTGTGGGAGGTCACTAGAGTAGCCACATAGCATGTTCTGTGGATAAATAAACATGTGAGTGTGTGGGCCCACTAACGTCATCCCATGTCCCTTTGCAGCATCGAAAGAACCGTTAACATAAACATCAAGTAAGGAAGTCAACGCCTATGTACGAGCATAGTGGATATCCAATGAACCTGAATCTCTAAGCTATCTAATCATTATTGTTTACAATCCAAACTAATCAAATCAAATCATTTCAATTCAGTCTGGTAGTTAGAACTTAGAAGCAGTTAGAAATAGTTAGATTAGTTAATTAAGTTAAATCAGTCCTTAGTCTAATTCAAATAAAGATATTCAATCGTGATAATATTAGTGACGAAATTGGCAGAACAATTAGGTGTGTTAGTTAATCATAGTCCTCGTGGGATTCGATACTTGGGTAGTAAACTTTAATTCTATTTATGTTACTTGAGCTCATATACTTGCGATGGAGTGTGTATTGATATAAATTAAGAACGTATATAATACGCATTAAGTTTTTAGCGTCGATGTCGGGGACTGGGCAATTAGATGCATACATATTTTGAATGCCGGAAATAGAGGCTCAACAACTTAATACAACAAAGCAAATAGAAGTGAATGCCACATTTCAGGATGAGTCGAGGGATAACCAATTGATAGAATACTCTGTACAACAACAAGGGTATCTCGAAGAGCCAATACATGCAGTTACATTAAGAAGTGGGAGAGGAACCCAATCTCCTCCATTACCCGATCAGACTGCAGAAGAAACGCTAACATCAGCAAATGCTCAACGTGTAGGCGAGGAAATTGAAGATAATAATGAGGAAGTGCCAACTGCAGTCTTACCATGAGAAAGAGAACGTTTAGTGATGGCACCACATGCCGTGATGAAGATTTGATTTCTCCCAACATTTATCAACTCGATGGAGCATGGGGCGGTGCTGTTGAGGAAGAAGACTTGAGGCTGCCGGATGAATGTGATGAGTTGGAAGAACTTATACTGTCAGAGAAACAGATTGAAAAGAATTGTGATAATTATGCACGGTCCCTTGGTTTCGTATTGCGTCCGGAGTCCCCCTAGTCACTAGAGTAGTTGTAGATCGGAACGGTGCCTTGTTTTGTTTGATCATGTATTAGGTGATTTTGTCTTTGTTTGTGAGTTTGATGATAGTTTGATGATGTCGTTGTAACGGTACTTTAATTTGAGCCCTCTTGAGTCATGCTTGTGTTATTCTATTTCTTTGTTAAGATTTTGTTATGTCGGTTTGATTGCTGAAGGAGTTTTATTTGGACTGTGAGTCCCCCACTTCGTAACGGGGTGAGGTCTTTGACTCACTTCTGGCCCTATCAGGTTAGGCGTCCAACCAGACTTCTTGAGTAGGATATGAGATCCATATTCGGTCTCACTGGGTCAAACGTCCATTTCTATTTCGAGTGGGATATTATGTTTGCATTTGTCCTTATTGGGTCAAATGTCCATCTAGATACTGAGTGAGTGAGATATTAGGTTTGCATTTATCCTCTTTGGGTCAAATGTCCATCTCAGTTCCGAGTGAGTGAGATATTATGTTTTCATTTGTCCTCGTTGGGTCAAATGTCCATCTCGGTTTTGAGTGAGATACTAGGTTTGCATTTATCCTCGTTGGGTCAAATGTACATCTCAGTTTTGAGTGAGATATTAGGTTTGCATTTGTCCTCGTTAGGTCAAATGTCCATCTCAGGTTCTTGAATGTTGATGTAGACACGTTCTCCGAGTCTGGTTGTTACATGACTTTGGCCACTATGTTCACAACAACGTAGCTGTCAAATAAACGTTCTTTGACAATATTAAGACTACCGAATTGAATTTTTAACTAAGATGGGGCTGAGCTCAGTGATATGCCTAGTTGCCTACATTTCTTAACTTTTATTTCGGGACTCAAGCCTTCGTAGTTCATGCTACCCCTGTTACATTGTGATATTAGTCTAAAGAAATTCGGTGTTTACGCGTAGTAGCATTTGAGATGCTGCACATTCCAAGGATGAGGCAGCTTATGACCCTCTAGGTCCTCCATGTAATATTATCCTCGCGCGCTTGCGTGAATGACCTTATACAGTTCTTCCCACTTCGGTTGCAGTTTGCCCACATGCCTCCTCGACTCGATGCTTCTTAGCACCAAGTCACCCACCTTGAAGTTCCTGAATCTAACTTTCTTGTCGTAACTCTTGGCCATTAATGACTTAAAGGCTACCGTGCATTGGTAAACCTGCTCCCTAGTCGAACCAATCATATCAAGATCCATCTGACGCAATCTGACTAATTGTTCTGGATCGTAGTCATGTATCCTACGGGCTGGCATGCTGAGTGACCTTCAAACTCCTTTCGAGGTAATCCTTCAGTGTCTTGTTGGTTGACTCCACCTGTCCGTTCGCTTGGGGATGATAGACGGAAGTAACCTTGTGAAAAATATGCACCTCTTTGAACCATGACTTGATTTCTTTTCCAATAAACTATCGGTCGTTATCGCATACCATAAACTTGGGTTTACCAAAACGACGTATGATATTCTTCCATATGAATTCTATCATATTCTTTTTCGTAATTGTGGCCATTGCTTCGGCCTCCACCCACTTGGTGTAATATTCAACTACCACCACCAAGAACCTCTTTTGTCCCTTAGCAACTAGTAGCGGTCCTACGATGTCGATTCCCCATTGATCAAATGGGCATGCCACATCCAACGGATGTAGCGGTTGCGCCAGTTTGTGGATGAGTCACGCATGGAACTGGAAACTATCGCATTGCTGCGAGAAAGCCGTGGCGTTCTTCAGCAAAGTTGGCCAGTGGTATCCTTGACAGAGGATCCATTGTGCCAGTGCTCTTCATCCCTAGTGATTTTCACAATGCCCTGAGTGTATCTTCCGCATTACATAGTATGCCTGCGGTAGAGCCAAACAATGTAGGAGGGGCCCTTCGAAGGATCATTTATATAACTCCCCATTGTGGATCGTGAATCTGTGCGCCTTATAGTGCATTCTACGCCGGGTGTTGGGGTCTGTGGGCAGTTCCTTGTCCGTGAGAGATACTTCACGATCTCATCTTTCCTAGATGGTGATACTACAATCGGCAATGCATAATAAACCCTTGCCCCTATCTGGCCTTACTTCGATATTCCAAGGGATGGCTTGTCCGTTTCCAAGAGTGTGACTCGGTTCTGCATATAGATTTCTGATGAGCTGCAGTCTTTTGACAAGGCATCGACCCTGGTGTTCTCACTACACAGGATTTGAGAGAGATCGAAGAAACTGAAATTGCCATCTAATTCTTTTAATTTGGCCGTGTATAGTTTCATCGTCTCCTCACTCGTCGCATATTTGCCTGAGAAGTGGTTTGCCACCAACTGCGAATCCGTGTATACCTCTAAATGTTCTACATTGAGGGTTAATGCCAAATTGACTCCCGCTGTCACAACTTCATATTCTGCCTCGTTATTTATTACGTGGAAGTTTAAACCTATGACGAACTCAAACTCTTGTTGATCAGGAGAAAGTAAGTACACCCATATTTCTCCTCCGCCACTTGTTGCTGACCCATCTGTGTGAAGCATCCATGTAGTAGTCGCTCGGCTTCCACTCGCTTGATCGAAGATCACCCAGATAAAGTTCGTAGAGTCTGCAAAATTGTTACCTATTGTATTAGCCATAAAATCTGCCAATGCATGTGCCTTGACCGACGTACACGAACAAAGCTCAAGCCTAAACTCGTTGAGCTTGACCGCACATTTAACCTGCTGCCCGGAAGTCTCGAGTCTTGACAATAATTGCTTCAAGGGCTTGTTCGTCATGACTGTGATTGGGTGCGACTAGAATTATGGTCTCGATTTCTAGGTTGTTGTCACTATGACTAGGGCAAACAGCACAATCTCTAAGGAGTTCCTCCATGCGCCTTTCAACACTCGACTCATGTATCAAGAGCTGTTGCACCCCTTTTTCTTTGACTAACACCGTATTGATGGCATGTGAAGACACTGCCAAGTATAGATATAACATTTCGCTCTCGTCTGGCTTGGCGATGAGTGGGGAGCTAACTAGATATCTCTTCATCTGCTAGAAGGTCACCCCGCACTCTGCCGTCCAAACAAAATCCTTACTCTTTCTCATGACCTTGAAGAAAGGCAAATTCTTCTCAGCCGCAATAGATATGAATCTTCCTAAGGCCGTTAGACGACCCACCAAGAACTGCACATCCTTCATTGTCCTTAGCGAGGGTAAATCCATCACGACCTTGATTATGTCTGTGTTGGCTTTGATACCCCTCTCATTCACCACGTAACCAAGGAATTTCCTCGCCGTGACTCCAAATGTGCACTTTTTTGGATTCTGTTTCATCTTGTACATTCTCATGATAGCGAGTGTCTCATCCAAATGCTTAACATGTTCTTCAACTTTCAGACTTTTGACCAGCATGTCGTCTATGTATACCTCCATCAACTTGCCAATTTGATGGTAGAACACTTATGGCACCAACCTTTGAAATGTTGCTCCAGCGTTTTTAAGACCGAATGGCATCATTCTGTAGCAGTAGACCCCGGTGTCTATCACAAATGTTGTCTTGCTTTGATCGTTTACAACCATGAAAATCTCATGAAAACCGCTTTTGGCATCCACCATGCTTAACAAGGCACAACCCGCCGTCGAATCCACCAGCAAATCGACCTGAGGCAAAGGAAAAGAGTATCGGGGGCAATGCTTGTTAGTGTAGTTCACGCACATCCTCCATGTTGCCTCCTTCTTGATCACGAGCACCACATTGTTCAACCACTTTGAAAATCGTATCTCATAAATGTGTCGTGCCACCAGCAATTCTTGTATTTCTTTTTCCGCTGCCTCGTTTTACTTTTTGCTGAAATTCTACTTCTTCTGTCTGAATGGCTTCATGTCAGGATTCACGTTCAGTCGGTGTACTATGATCCTGGGGTCTATTCCGTGCAAATCTAAATATGTACATGCGAATATGTTAGCGTTCTGCCTGAGACAACCTTCCAGCGCATTCTCTATCTCATGGCTCATTGCCGCCCCAATCTTAGTTTTTTAGTATCGTCCTCCCTAAACAACTGTAATGTCTTGAATTCTTCGAGAGGTTCCATTTCGACTCCTCCCACTATTTCATCAATTAGAGCTCACATTTCTCTTTACATTGCTCCTGAGGTTTAGGCTTTCTCCCATTCTCCGACTTATCAAGCTTGCTTCTCTTTCCTCCCCGCGCCTCTTTACCTGCAGAGCCATTTCCTCCCTTCGTCATCTTACCTATACAGACTCTCTAATGCAAATAAAATTGGTGTTCCCACACACGACACCAATATTTTGGTCTTATTTCGTCTGGGTTACAATACACCGAGATGATCGTTACAATTGGCCTGACTCAACCAAAATAATGCTAATATATTACAAAGAACAAACTAACTTGGTCCGGAACACCTAATGCACGTACAAGAATACAAAAGAACTGAAATAACCCTAGATGGCCGAATGTTTCGGGTTCGATGCACACAAACAGTCAATTCTAGAGAACTGTTGAATTGGTATGGTTCGAGGGTCCTAAAGTATCGAATCTGGAGAACTGTCGAATGACCTAGGTTTGATACTAAGAACTCTCAAACATAGTGTACTCGATGGTTAACAATCGAATCAGTAGAAGGAACAGTCGAACCGAACAACTATCGAACGGAAATAACTGTCGAATGGCTGAATTGGATCGATGTGAGTTGGTGAACAATAATTAATACATGTCGTGAATATCGAGGAACAAGGTATATATAGACCCCAGTCCGTGAGACCCACACCGAGTATGGAAAGTAAATGTCGAATGGGCCACGTTCGACTGTCACGAAAATAGTCCAACCGGCCCAATTCGATACTTATGTTTTTTGGGTCTTTTCGGGGTAGGCCGGCCCAAGACACTTTTGGGCCTCCTTAAATACCTCCACCAACAAGAACTTCTAGGAAACAACAAAAGGGACACTCAGCAAGGTTGTCCAATCCTTTTTTGAATCAGGGAATATGCTTAAATCCTTAAATCATACCTTCTTAAGCCTAATTCCAAAAAACGAGAATGCCAATCAGGTTGAGGAATTTAGGCCGATCAGTTATGCAATGTCCTCTACAAATGTATCACTAAACTCCTTGCCAACCGCCTCAAAATCAATCTCCACAAATCATCTCCCTTTTCCAATTCTCTTTTGTGTCACGCTAAGTAATTAAGGAGAATCATTTTATGGCACACAAACTGATGCACTATGTCAACACGCATAGATGGGGTAACACATTTATGGTTGTTAAATTAGATATGGCAAAAGCATGTGATTATGTTGGATGTAATTTATTGTGTAACATTTTACTTTCATTTAGTTTCAATGAAATTTTTGTGAACTCAATACATCAATGCATTACTACTTCTTCTTTTCCAATTTTGATTAATGGCGCTCCTTTTGGTCACTTTTTTCTTTCAAGAGGCGTCCGTCAGGGTGATCCCCATTTTCCCTCACTTTTATGGTTTACTATGAACTATTTTCTCGTGTTCTTCCAGGGACCAAGAGGTTGGGCAATATCAAGGGTATTAAAATTGCTTGCAATGCTCCAAGTATCTCCCACCTCATGTTTGTCGATGACATTACAATCTTTTGTCGGGCCTTAGAGTATGATGTAACAACCTTGCTTGATTGTTTGAACTCTTACTACGATTAGGATGGTTTAGGAGTGAACAGATCTAAATCGGTGACTCACTTTAGCAAAAACACTTCCCAATTTTACAGAGCAAAATCTTGTGAAATTATGGGATTCATGGAATGTGATCACAAGCAACGTCATCTCGACTGGCGTTTTGCAACCTAAAAGGATTCCGTGAAAACTAAAAAGATACAATTGAAATTTTTGACCGTATAGTTGCGGTGTGTCTCGACTTTCTTTCTCAAACCACCGGACAGGGGTACGGAAATAGCTTAAATTAATGGTAGCCGGGCCATGTGTTCCTAACAAAAAAAAAGGGACATTCTAAAACGATTTTTCCTTCTCAAACATGGATGGAAAGGTCGTTGCCCCTCTCAAGCGGGCAACCACATAATGCTCAAACATGTGGCACAAGCGAGGTCGATCTATGCTATGTCTACAAACCTTTGGCCCCTAAAACATGACAACGTCTTGGACCAACCAATGCGCAAGTTTTGGTGGTCCCATGCAGAGGGTAAGAAACCATCGTGTCTTCTTGCATGGGATAAAATATGTCAACCAAAGACGAGGGGAGGTTTAAGATACCAACGTATGGATGTATGAGCAAGGCACTGGTGGACAAGGATGCAATATAATGGCCTACTTGGTAATGAATTTAGAACTTATTAACCAATTTTTTAATCCTCTAATTGGTAATGAAAGAAAAATCTGGTCCTTCGCCGAAAGGAACCTTTTCGGCCAAAGGTGTGTATCTATCTCATAGACTAAGAGCGCCGTCCACTTGGGATAAACTATGGAACTCCAGTTGGCATAATAGGACCAAATTATTTGCATGGAACTCCTTCTTCGTACAAGGTCTAAACTAAACTCAACGTTCCCCATTGATGATCTGCAATGCCCTTTGTGCAATGAGGAAGAGGAAATCGATGCGCATATTTTCCTGGAATGTCGTTTTTTTGCGAAAGGAATCTGGTTTGCTTCTCCATGGGACCTTCGTTTGAGCATGTTGAACCTTAACTCAATTTGTGATTGGGTTAAAAAGCTGTGTCTTAGGATTTCAATGGTATCCTTTTGCTCTATCGTGGCTATGGAGGAAATTTGGAAATGCCGCAACTAGGTTTGATTATCCACTCCCCATGCAATCACCCCGGATGTGATCAGCTCGCTAGCAGTTATATATATATATATATATATATTGTCGTTGTGCGGACTTTAACCAATCCGACTAGAATTATATATATATATATATATATATATGTATATATATGTGTGTGTATGTATATACGTGCGTTGCTGGTGAGGGAGGACGGCGGACGGATCTGCATATATATGGGCTCTGGCCTTGCACTCGAGGCCCAAGTCGGATTGTAGTGACTCTATCTATCTGAGCTATTATTGATCTCCTCCTGCCCTAAAAACATCAACGAAGGAGAGAGTTCCCTTCAAATAAAGAGTCTTCAATCTCTAAACCACTTACCTGTGATTAGTGATTACCCCTCTTTTCAGAACCGCCGCCGCTTATGGAGCCAATGGTATTGAATCCTTATTTCTTTTTGATGAATCTCTTTTGTACTTTGTCCGATCAATACTAAATCTTCCTTGTCATGTTTTTATTCTATCTGATGCATTCCATCTGTTGTAGAATCCACAGGAGATGATACTTGAAAAGCGAGCCGGTAAAACTTTGGAGTTATTGCTTAAAGTTGCACGAAAAAGAAAGGTAGTATCGGATTTTATGGTTTTTATTTTTTTTAGGCTCATGCTTATCCTACATGTACGTTTCTTGTCATAGCTAGGTCTGTTTTCGTACAAATCTCAATCTTTATGTGGTTCACCGATTAAGTTGCACACATAATTTGTCTCTGTACGTATTCGCCGCTTATTGAATACCAAGTTTCTAAGTGTTACACCATTGGTGCGGCGAGTAAAAAATACATGTTTGCCGAATATGAACCACCCTACGTTGTTGCTTAATATTCACGTAGTTTATCGAACCAGTTACTGATCTCCGAATGCTTTTCAGCTGTTTAGTAATGTTGACCAGTGAATATGTTGTTGCTTTTGGTTCTCTAGATTGTGTGTTTTATTTATCGAACAAGCATAGACGCTTGCCACATCTATAGGCTAATCTTTGTTATTCATGGAATAAGGAGAAGCACCCTTCACCTGGATCAACTCTCTCACCAACTGCAAGTGAAGCTTCAGGAGAAGGTGCAGTTGCATCAAAGGATGACATGTCAGACGCAGAGGCAGACTCCTCGGAGACTGCAGATTGGGGGGTGGCCGTCCTGAGGAAGATGACAGGCTTTACCCCAGTAGATCTTGCTTCTGCCATGGCAGACGTTCTGGGGCCTGTCGCACAGGATGAATTGTTCAAAATGATGGTACGTATCCCTGTTACTATTTCATGGTACTAGTTTAAGAGTGACTGTAATATTGCCTCTTTGCAGCGTTCCTTTTCTATTTGAGAAAGCAACTCAGATGCTTGTGCATAAGACTTGAATTAACCCTCACTTACGTTTTCCTTGTTAGGACTGTGTACAGCAGCAGCCGTCCAAGCTTGATATAGCTTGGGAGAAAAGTTTGGGTAATTTGCTAGAAGCAGCAAAACTAATCAAGGTATTTTTTAAATTATATCTTGTTTTCGTCCCTTTCTTGTTCATTGTGTTTTGTCTCCTTTTATTATCCTGTAGTAGCTAGTTTTCTAAGGTTTAGTTTGTATTAATTAATCATATGGATCTTTCACCTATTGTTCAGTGATCAAATTGCACCAAAGTAGCTCGCTACATACAAATACTACTTTGGCATATGCTTATGACTTCAAGTTTTCCTCTGGTTCATGGTGACAATCACGTGCTTGCAATATAGGAACTCAACTGTGTGTGTTTAGGTCCATGTTCACAGAGTACTGTTTTAATGTTGTTTGTAAATTTTGATGTGCCGTCATATGCTTGCTCGTTATGAGATCTTTCTTGGCTTGACCAGCGAAGTTTGTAGTGATGCACATGGCAAAATAATCATGTAAATTGTTCCTCTTTCCACATGTTCAAGACTCAGGATAAATATTTTGTTTCATGTGGTGTCGGTTGAAAAAGCTTTATACTAACTGTCCCTCGTTTCTGTCTCTATGAAATGTTGGTGTATTGTGATGGGGAAGAATCAAGTAGCAAGAGCATACAGATGAGTAGTATTAATAGATCTTGGAAGTTGTTTGTTTACAGAGTCATGAGCAGCTCAGGAGCGTACGCAAAGTTGAAGCGGATGATCTTGATGAAGAAGCTGTCGATAAGTTATATGGGAAATTGCCAAAGCTGATGGAAGGCTCGACACCCGAAGATATTGATGTGGCCCACAAGACGAAATTCACCTTAGCTGCTAAATTAATAAACGACAGAAGCCAAATATCACGCCTTATTGCTGGATTGCGAATGATGGATTGCTTGGTCACTGCAAATCTGCACCTGGTTGAACTATTTGAACAATCACTCACTGAAAAGAACGTTCTCTAAGCAGCATGCATAGAGAACAGTTAACTTATCTAATTTTGTTTGGCACTGTCTAGAACAGTTAACTTATCTAATTTTGTTCTTTTCAAATGATCTTATTTATGTTCCTTATTTATCATAAATGTTCTTTCTGATTGTTGTGTATGTATATTTCTTATATTAAGTTTTCCGTCTTATCACTATTAATATTATTATTTTGTGCCTCTTATATGGTTTAATACTCAAAATGCGTATGCAGAGTAATATATGTGTATGCAAGTATTATTACAATACAGAAGCTTATATCATTAATACTAGCATTTACTAAATAATTTGTATATATTCATTTGAGTCCTAATATTTCGTTGAGATGTTATAGCATTTAACTATAAAATGATTATTGCCACCATCATGTTGCATCACTAAAATGCTTCTTGGATCAATTATTTGCTACAAACATCCCAATTCCCAACCGTTATTCGTCTATTATACAATACTAAAATCTTTGTATATGTTTCAGAGCAAAATATTAGAATTGTAAAGATTTATTCACCATATGACCCACAAGATGAGACGTTTACTAAGAGTTAAAAATATGAAACACCTAAAGTAAGAACTTACAAATACAATGTTGTGTACTTGTGTTTGGCTTATATTTCTTGTCGTTACTGCAACCCTGGTCTTCATTCTTTCTGTTAGGCGTAGTTAGCTTGTAAAGAGGGCGAATCTAAGTCGCCCTTATAAATTGCTAATGTGGTATTCTATATACCCCCTTATTTGATATATATAGTTTAGGTACATAGAGAATGTTAGAAAATATTTTGTTTTACAAACAATAATTTCTTTTTTGCACTTGTTATTGCTACATGTAGACAACTTCCATTTTGCACTTGTTATTGCTACATGTAGACATAAGTGATTATATATCCACTACACTAACTCAAAAATAGTCAATACAACTATTGTAACGATGTATTAGGGCATTGTAAACAAGTGACTTATTATTTTATTCGTAAAAGTTAAAAACCAAATTATATATATATATATATATATATTTATATATGTATAGACATTTGTATCTATATCTATACTTGATGATGCATAATCTGTCCCACCCTCGGAGAGGGGCGAAAACATGGGTACCTTACAAAAACGAACCACCATCTTGTGGAGAGACACGTCCAAGTCACGGCCACACCCACCCGAATATGGGCCAAAGGTCCGGACTTCGGAGAAGGTACCCCCAGGTCACGACTAGTAAACACCCCAGAGGTTACTCAGTCTGAGCGCCCGGAGAAGGTACCCCGAATCTCGACCAGCGTCTCCTAAAGGGAGCATGGTGAAACCCCAAAGACTTGGACACGCTCTCCCCAACGACCTGGCACTTGCCCGAACTCGGTTACCCACAAGAAACAACCCTGGAACTCCCCAGACCAAGAAGATAATGCTCATCGGAGCACTCAGTACCTCTCAAACTCCCGAAGGACCATCACGAACACTTAGCCAACATTGAGAAAACAAGAGCACATAACAAACACTAAGGACGCGAGTAAGTACAAGGAGAAGACAAGGCCTGCCACAATCACGGAGCAACTTACCACCACAAAGAACGACCTCCGGGTCTCTTTCAAAATAAATGATCTAGAAGAACTACCCGAACATCCAGGCCGAGCATGAACCACGACCCTACTCGGAAGACGCGTCAGCCACTATCCTTCACCTTACGTCCCAACCACCCTAATAATGAGGAAATACCACTCTCTATTGGTCTGACTCATTCATTGGGGTAGAAAAACAGCAAACCTTATTGGTGCAGATCAATGATTGGGGCAGATAGATCCCCATGTATTGGCTCAATACCACATCAAAGATTATTGTGGCAGATACCATCATTACTCGCTTAGACGAACTACAGTCAACCCACGCTATTGGTCACATCCTGACAGACGACCCCCATGGGCACAGAAGAACTTCACGCCATTGGCCACTGGCACCCAATGGAGTAAAGACTGCAAGACCGGCCCCCATTGGCCAAAGACCCTTGGACTAGCACCATAGATAGTCCCCCATTTCAGCAGAAGAAGAGAAGAGACAAGTTCAAAACTTCAAGCTCAAGACAACTTCATCTTAAAAACACACTACTCACTATCAACATAAGAACACGTTAACTTTATTTGCACTTAGAATTTATCACGTTCTTCTAGCTCTCACTCATGTTTCCACACGACCCCTTGTACTTCACTCAAAGTCCTTAGTAAATTATTGTGCCTCTTTTCTTCAAACTTGGAATTTGCATTCAAAACAAAAATACTTGAGTAACAATATCCCAAATATCCTGACCACACGGGCCCGGACGATATTGCCTACTAAATGACGCCGTTTGTGGGAATGCCTTAAGTTCTCTGTGAACAGTTGGAGGAAAGTTGCATGGCCAGGAAAAGAACTAAAAGAGCACCAGTGCGAGTATCTTCACGATCCCCACAACCCAACACTAAAATCGAATTAATGGAAAACCACGATCATGAAAAAGAGGGGGAACCGAACCTTCCGCCCCCTTATGATGAGGTCCCACAACCAGGCAGTCATGTGCCTCCCCTTGAAGCCCCAACACCACCTACTATTGATGCTCCTGTATCACCGACTGAGAATGCGTGCTGAGAGTGTCAGAGGACGGGGTATTTATATACCCCGTCACGTGGGCCCATGCGGTATTCATAAGCATGTGTCGGTTTAAGGTCGCCATCACAATAAAAAATCAATCGTAAAATGTTGATACCCCTCAGTAATTGAGGTCAACAAATTGAATGGAAGGGATTAAACGCTTACTAAAACGCCAGAATTGATGGCCAATCATTTTAATTCCTCAAGACCCCTTACTACAGATAAAAACTCAACATCGCTAAGTAATGGGAGCATTCCCTATTGCACAATAAAAAAAATATATGAACAACAAATAACAGCAACAAACCCACGAACATATAAATTCACACCACACGAGAAACGATATAACAATGAAAGATCGCAAGACATGATTTGTTTACTCAGCTCATTTATGCCAACCTCTGGGGGTGATTAAAGCCATGTTATTCGCTATAATGATGATCAATTACAAAATAAGATACAATATTTGTCTATCACGGATCAAGAATAATCTCTCACAATGTTTTGTCAAATCTCACTAGTGTATTCTCTCTTATTTTTAGTCTCTCTCTATATCAGCCGCACTCTACAAAAGCGTCCAAAATACATATTTATAGTTGTTGGGGCATCAGAATCAAGATGGGTTGAAACTTGCCTAAAACTTATCATGCGCGACCTGTGTTGTCGCACCTGCATGTAGCGCCTCAGTGGTGCGATACTTGTAATGCAGCGCCTCTCTTTGGAAAAACTGCGCAACAAGCGCCACTCAGGAGTGACCAGACCTATAGCACAACTCAAGTGTGACCTGTTCTGCAGAACCATTCCCTAGTTGCACATCTTGATCTGCTCTTCGTTCTCACTGCTGTTAGAACTCCGGTCTTCAATTTCAGTACACCAGTAAGGCAAAAATCTTAATTACCAAGTCTTCAAACTCCCACAAGCTTGAGTCCTCGCTCATATGACAATGTTCACATCTCCTCAAACTTGCATCACTTTCACAACCACGACTGATGCCATCATGTTGGACTTTCACACCGCAATAATCGATGCCACCTTGAAAAATATTGGTCAAGTATAGAGTTCTCTCTTTGAACCCTCGAGGACGAACCACGTCACTTCTAGTTATCTCCTAGACACCCGAGCCAAAGGATAAATGATAACCCTCATCATCCAGCTGCCCCACAGGAATAAGATTTCTCTTCAAACCCGGAATATGTCTCACTCCGCCTAGCAAACCTACATATCCATTCATCATACGTATCTTAACATTTTGTTTCCCTACAATCTTCAAATATTCATCAGTAGCATGACAAATCTCTCTAAAATCATAACATATATAATTCTCCATTATATCATGGTCAAGGCAAGAATGATACGATGCTCCAGAATATAAAACCTAAGACTCCAATGGACTGCATACACTCAAATTAGTGCATCACCCCCAATCTTCTCAAAAGCCACGTTCGTTGAGTTGACACCACCCCCTTTATTCTTTGGTGTTTTACAATGCTTCATGTAATGACCAAACTTTCCGTAATTCCAACACTCTATGAAATTCCCGACCTTCATTGATTTCTATCTACCTTTATCTCTGGTACTCAAAATTGATCCAGAAGTATTACTCGAGATACCCGATTATCTCCGACGAGTCTTCTTGCTGATAATAAAATCTCTGACTTCATCAAATTTCACCATCACCTTTCCAGCAGATGCACTAACATTAGTTATTATGCCACTCCAACTCTCATGTAAAAAAGACAACATGATTAGGGCTCTCACTTCATCATCAAAATCAATATCCATCGAACTCAATTGAGATATAATCATGTTGAACTCATTTAGATGATCATAAACTGCCAAATTTTCAGACATCTATAGATGGAACAAGCGCAACATCAGATGCACTTTGGTCGTTGCAGATGGCTTCTCGAATATGTCAGCTAATGCCTTTAGCACCCCCTTCGTGGCTGTCTTCTTATAAATATGAAACTCCATATTTGTGATTGAGTCAAACAAACAACACTTCATACCTTCTTATTTAACTTAACCTAGTCTTCATCTTTCATATCTGTCGATTTATCTTTTAAAGGACTCGACAAATCGCGACCGTAGAGGTAATCATCGATCTGCATTCTTCGAAACTCATAATTCGACCCATCAAACTTCTCGATCAAAAACTTACCATTGTTCATCATGACTACTCCGACTCAACCTATATCTCTTAATACCACTTATTGCACAACGAGAAAATATACGAATAACAAATAACAACAACAAACCCTCGAACGGATAAACTCACACCACATGAAAAAGCGATAAAACAATGAAATAACATAAGACGTAATTTATTTACCTAGTTTCTCGGGCCTAAACCATGCAGTGTATGATTTAATTGTTCTACGAAGGGAAGTGCCAGTTACACCCCTCTCACCAATATCTACACTAGGCAGCTCGACCCGTGTCTTTCCTGGCTCAAGCTTGTGTCCACCTCTCGAGACCCAATCTCTCTATAAGGTGATACTCTCCTCTCAGAAGGAGCACATAAATTGGAGGTGCATCTCTGATCTCCTCATCATGTACTACGGTATCGCAATGGCCTACACCACGGCCACCTCTGCCTATTCGCCGATAAGACCCATCACTAATAGCCAATGGTAAAAACATAAAGATTGCAAATGCTACAAGAGTTATACCCAGTTTCTCATTCCCCAAGTGCCCAACAATCCACTCGCTCTCAATATCTCCTTAAAGCACAAAGAAGTGAAATAAAAACACTATTTCTTATGGTTATATAACCTCTCATTTCTTCGATCTCCTCCTCTAGGCCTCCTCGACAAATGCTCAAGCTCGTTAGTCCAATCACGACTGTAGCAATCAAATTCCGCATGTGCACTTTCCTTTATGAAAGAGAACTTGTGTTTCCATCTCTTGCCATAACTATCACGTAGCCCTCCAAGGAATGCGTAGCTAGCTCGATCAGAAACATAGTAAAAATCAGAGTCCACACCTTCTTTGTTGTTGAAGTTCATACGAAATAGATACCAAAATTCATCTACGACGCATGAAAAATCATCGCCTTCGTGCTCACAACAAACTCAACAATGGTATCATAACCATTAGGTGTATACTTAAAAGGTTTCTGCTCGATGCTCAAAATTGTGCCTTGTGCCTCTTGAATAATTAGAAATCTAAGCCCAATTGTCAAATATGATTTTAAAATGGTGATGCACCATGTTCGCGGAAGATGCATCCGATCATCAGGGTCTAACATTATAATATCATACAAACCGGGCATGTCAAACTCTTGCCTAAAACTAGGAGGTGTCATGTAGGAAGGATGCCAACACAAGATATCGTCAAAGTTGACCAATCTCAAGAATATACTATTAAGATGCCTCAGCTCCTCAACATACACCTCGTCCTCGCCATCGAATATCCTCACCTCGTGATACCTCGATCTCTGAGAGCGATAAGAGCATTGGCAATTTTGATGCCCATTTTTTGACTATAACATGCACGAAAAGTAGCAAAAAGCTTAAATACAAGGCAAATATCCATTAAACTAACATGAAAAGCATATAATCCAACAAAATGTAGTTTTCGAGAAAAAACCAACACCCCAAATTTTAGAAGGACCACGTCGACCTAAATACGATGTGGCAAATCAATCACCCCATGTCGCACCGAGTCCAACGTGGCTATTCGAACATACCACGTTGGATCGAGTTCAATGAGGCACGTCATATCAGACCAAAGTGTTTTCCATGTCGGTTCGAACTCCATGTCAAACCAACTTTTAGGAGAAGCATGTCAGACATAACCAACATGGGCACGTCGGTTCTGACTGACGTCATTTCTAACCGACGTGCCCAAGTGTGTCACGCCATTACACGACAACGTGCCACGTGTCACTTAGCAAAAATCTCAAAAATTTCGTAAATGATGAGGGAAAATGATGGGTGTTCTTACTTCTTGAAATGGAGAAGAAATTGGCCCTCAAACTCACTTTTCCTTCAATGGTAGGACTCACCTCCCTTTTACTTTCTCTCTCTAAAAGGGGGCAAAAGTGTGGGAACATGAAGAGTTTTCTTTATATAGTGGAGCCCTAATGGGATTAAGTGATCCTTAGGGCCCATTTGTCATAAGACGCCTTTTAGCCTAAGTGCTAAGCGTCCAATGAGTTACACAACTCATGGGTTGGTCAAATAATGTTGTCAAAAATATATTTTCGCAATATATTTGCACATTAACCCAACAATGTTCTCAAAATTGGAAAAATCCTTCAGAAGCGACCCAAAACATACTTGGTAATTGACAAGTGTAGTCAATAAAGGCTTCTTAGCCACTACACTTGTGTTAACCGTATAAAATAAATACGAGATTAAAGAGAATATTAGTCCTAAATCAGAAGGATTAATAAATGGACAATACTATTGTCACGAATACTTCCGATGAAGTTGTACCCACTCCCAACAAGGAGGCCCATCGGATGTGACCAATATCGCTCGGTTACTAACCCAAAGCAGTATGAGTGGCCATCCGACGAGGGCACCTAGCGTCCCTCGGAAAGTCACGATGAATCAAGACCAGATATCAAGGTGGCATCGGATAAAAAGCAAACCCGGATGGATCTGCCTGATTCAGATATCCATCACGACGCCGAGCAGGGACACAACGGACTCCCAAGTCCCAGAACCTTGATAAGAACGCTTCCTTGCTATGCACTCCCAGTATAAGTGCCTTCGGAACAACGCCCCGGACGACCAACTCAAAGAACGGAACCGCACATTGATGTAAGAACCATAGAACAACACTTTTCGGGCACTCGGAAAGAGAAACGCCTACCCACGAAGGATAAAAGCTCCTCGGAATTCAAATCACGAGTGAACACCCCGTCGGAGAAAATGCCCCGAATCACTTACTTCAGGATACGTCCCTATCGGAGCGGCATTATCACTAAGGGGACACCCAAACTTGGCCCTCAAGTCATTACTAGAGGCAATAAGCCCTCGGAGACAAAGAAGGCAGCCTACCACCTATCGAAAAGAAGGAGAAAGCCCTCGGAGACAAAGAAGGCAGCCTACCACCTATCGGAAAGAAGGCAAAAACCCTCGGAAGAAGATAAAGCAGCACAGTCAGCACTTAGTAGATCAAGATAGACGTTATCTTATTGATCGATGTACATTGTAACACGTGTATTCATCCTAAAACATGTCAACATGCATAGAGACACCTGTCCCTACAAAATTTCTATATAAAGGGAGGACAAAAAAAGGGGAGGAGAGGATAATGAATAAAGGAAGGAATGTTCTTGTTACTTTGTCTCCTTTAAAACAACATTTAGCTTTTGAATCACGGGTAAGGGCGTTCCAACCAAAAAAAATATAATTCAGTTAACAAAATGGCGTCGTCTATGGGAACGCCATAAAATCTGCCTTTGAGAGCGTTCAAGAGCGATGCTTATTATGGAGAATTTATTCCACAGCGAAAGCCGTCCTAGCCAGTCGCAAAATTCGGAAGAAACTCTGTCCAACTGCCAATCCGAGGAAAGGGATTTTATCAACATCCCTCGCTCCGTCTTTGAAAGGTTTATGGAGACTAGGGCCCGCAGGACACCACCTGGATACGTGAACCCTCACGACTTATCCCCTCGATCCTCCCGCCACCAAAATCCTCGTGCCGAAGAAGGTGGGACTCGAACTAGATGGAGCCCCGTCTTCAATCCCTGGCGCCATGGACCCCCGCAGAATGCCCGGATGCACTACAACTACCGGGACACGTGCCGGACCGGCCAACATGAAGGGAGAACGGCTCCCCCGGACCGTCCTACGTCACTCCCCTCTCCAGGTGAGGATCCTACTATATGGGGAATTCTTGATGGTCTTAGGAAGGAGATGGGCGATATTAAAAAGACGATGGGCCCCAAGGAGGACCCTACCTTTAAAACCTCCCATTTTATCCCCGAAATAGCCTTAGCCTCTATCCCCGCAGGGATGCGGCCCGTAAATGGTCCCCTGTATAATGAGGATGCGGATGGAAAGGACCCGCAGGATCATATACATCAATACCTAGTCGGAATGGATCTCAATTCCGCCCCGGACCACGTGCTCTGTCGAGTGTTCCCTGTGACCCTCGGAGGACGAGCACAATTGTAGTTTACCCACCTTGCGCCCGAATCCATCGATAGTTTTGATCGACTAGCCCACTTATTCGTGAGACATTTTGCTTGCAACCGGCGATACCCTAAATCCGCCACACACCTCTTCACCGTTAAACAGAAGAAGAATGAACCACTGCAAGGATACATAAAATGCTTTACAGATGAATCGCTGGATGTCCCGAACGTCAGTACCACCATTTTGGCGTATATACTCACTCAAGGTCTCCGGGCGGACAAATTCTTCCGCTACCTCACGGGAAATCATATCACGGATATGAACGAACTTATGTAGCAAGCGGAGACTTATATCCTAATGGAGGAGGCTGAAGGCACGAAAAGACGCCTAGAGAGCGATGACAATGAACATCACGAGCACGCTGAACGGGAGGTAAAGGCCAAGGAAAAAAGCCGGGAAGGAAAGATTAGAGTGGCCCGGTCAAGAAATTCCTCAAGCCGGTACCCTTGCCTCCGATGACGATTGCCCCCGTAGAAGTACTCAATGTGATGCGAGGCAGTACTGAGTTGCGATGGCCAAGAGAAGCCCTGTTTCCCGACAGAGACAAGAATACGAGTAAGTATTGTAAATACTATAAAACCTATGGGCATACTACCGAGGAGTGTACCACACTGCGAAGGGAGGTGCTCCGCCTCTTGGAAGTCGGGTACCTGAAGAACTATCTCAAGGTAAACAACCCAGAGAATCCCCCTCAGTATACCTATAAGATACCTCGAAAGGAAAAAGAAGAAAAAGAAGAAGATCAGGTGACTCCCCATCGGAGGTCACGAGAGAGAACGGCGGGGCAGCGGAACCCACCCCCTCCCCCGGAAGCATATGATGATAACACATCATCGGGGCGTACCATCAATATGATAGAAGGAGGAGATCTCTCCGTTACACCACAAGGTAAAAAGAAGAAATATTTGAAAGAGGCTATGCGGGTGGAACAAGGATTGTTTATAGGATCCATTCAGGGTGCAAAGCTTCCTAGCATTACCTTTGGACCCGAAGATTTAAAAGGGGTGATTTATCCCCACGAAGACCCCCTGGTAATAGAAGCCGTGATCTATGGGATAGACATCCAGAGAATACTGGTTGATACCGGTAGTTCCGTGGACGTCTTATTTCTCCCCACCTATCTGGCCATGGGATTGAAGAAAGAACGGCTAGAAGTAGCCGAAGTTCCGTTAATAGGTTTCTCATGAGAAGCCTCCAAAACACTCGAAACCGTGACACTTCCGATGTCGTGAGGAGAAAGGGCCCTTCGAAGAACGGAACCCATAAAATTTTGGGTGGTAGAGGCTTCGTCAAGAACGTATAACGCAATCTTTGGGCCTTCAACCCTCCATCTCAAGGTAAAATTCCCAACCTTCTCAGGTATCGGAGAAGTCTGCGGAAACCAGGCAAAGGCCCGGGAGTGTCGCATGAATGCTCTCCCTCCCGAATAGGACGAACCTATCCTCGAAAGCAACAAAAAGCGAAAAGCTGAGGAAGTACGAGTACAACCCGTAGAAGAGCTAAAATTGGTGGAACTTGTAGAGGGGAGCCCGGAGAGGTCGGTCAAAGTAGGCACCAAAATGGAACCTGAAGTGGAAGCCCAACTGGTCCCCATCCTGAAAGAATTCTGCCCCATCTTTGCATGGGAAGGCGGACCGCCAGGGCAAATCAGCAATAAGGTATGTCAACATTTCCTTAATGTGAAGCCCGGGGCCAAACCGGTCAAATAGATGAAGAGGAAAATGAGCCCGGAGCGCAATAAAGTCATCCGGTCAGAGATTCAGCGACTCCTCAGCCTAAGGCAAATCAGAGAAGTCATCTACCCCGAGTGGCTAGCCAACGTAGTCCTAGTCCCAAAACATGGGGTAAGTGGCGAATGTGCGTGGATTTCACGAACCTTAATGACGTATGCCCCAAGGACTATTATCCCCTCCCGAGTATTGACCAACTAGTAGACTCAACAGCGGGCTGCGCACTCTTGTCCACCCTGGATGGGAACCAGGGATATAACCAAATCCCGATGGCCGTCGTGGATCAGGACAAAACTAGTTTTATCACTGATGCGGGCACCTTTTGCTATCTGGTGATGCCCTTCGGAATCAAGAATGCAGGGGCCACTTATCAGCGATTTGTAAGCTTAATGTTTGCAGGACTCATCGGAAACACGGTGGAAGTCTACGTGGATGATACGATCGTTAAAAGCCGCTCCGCCAAGGACCACCCCGATGACCTACGAAAGGCATTAGCCATCATGAACCACTTCGGGATGAAGGTTAACCCTAAGAAATGCTCCTTCGGCATCAGAGGAGGCAAGTTCGTAGGATACATGGTTACAGAGAGGGATAGAAGTCAACCCCGAGAAGGCCGAAGCCATCTTAGGGTTACCTACCCCTAAGACAGTTAAAGATGTGCAAAAGGACTTCCATTCTTCAAGGTGCTACGCAACATCAAGGAGTTCCAATGGACCCCGCAATGCAAAGAAGCTCTCCAACAATTGAAGGATTATATGGTAAAACTACCCTTACTAATGAAGTCGGCGCCACAGGAAGAACTCTTTGTGTACTTATTGGTCGGAGAGGAGGATGTAAGTGCGGTACTAGTCAAGGATCAAGACAAGGAACACCACCCCGTGTACTATGTGAGTAAGACTCTTCTCGGGGCCGAAACCAGGTATACCCAAACCGAAGAACTTGTCTTAACTTTAATTACCATAGCCCGGAAGCTCCGCCCATATTTCCTCTCCCACCCCGTAACTGTGTTAACTAAACACCTGTTACGAGCAATTCTCAACAAGCCCAAGACCTCGGGAAGATTGATAAAGTGGGCTGTGGAGCTCACCAAATATGACATCTCTTATGCCCCAAGACCCTCCGTCAAAGCACAAGTCCTAGCGGATTTTGTGACTGAAACGACGGGCATCGGAGCTGAAGAAAAGACACCCCTATGGCACATCTATGTGGACGGCTCCTCTGTGAGCACACACGGGAGGGGGGGGGGCTGGGATAGTTCTAGCAAACCAAGAAATAGAAAAAGAGATACTTCACTTCGCGGTCAGAATCGACTATCCCTTGTAGCGAAGCCGAATATGAGTCCTTACTCATAGGGATGAGACTTGCCCGAGAAGGCGGCATCAAAAAAATACTCATCCACAACGACTCGCAACTAATTGTGCAACAAGTCAATGGCTCGTACGAAGCCAAGGAAGAGAGGATGCAAGCATGCCTCCAAGTGGTTCACCGCAAACGGGAATGGTTTGACGAGTGCAAAATAGTTCAAATCCCGCGAAAGGAGAATCAAGAGGCGGACGCCTTGTCCAAGATGGCCACCCAAACGGCTGCCATCCACACCCGGAAAATCACCCTGCTCCAAGTTACCAAGTCCGAGAAGGCCGAGGGCCATGAAGTGAACGCCACTACAGACCCCCCGTCCAGTTGGGTGATCCCAATCAAAACCTATCTACAGGACCCGGAAGGGTACTCCGCGGATAAAGCCGTGCAACGGCTTACGTCCAGGAGAACTATCAAGGGTTAGGAAAGTGGTGCGACCACTGGAAAATCAAACACCACTTTGCTTCGGTGGGATACCCTCAAGCAAACGGTCAAGTGGAGAGGACCAACCGAATCCTCTTGAAGAATATGATGGCCTGACTTGACTGGCACAAAGCCAAGTGGGTAGAAGAAATACCTGGCATACTGTGGGCCTACCGGACCACGCAGAGTGCCGCCACGGGCGAAACCCCCTTCAGCTTGGCCTATGGCTGCGAAGTTGCCGTACCTTCTGAAGTCTCTATAGAAAGTTGGCGAGTTAAGGAGTACGAGGAAGTAGCTAACAGTTCTAACTTGGCCCTCGCCCTTGACCTCTTCGAGGAAAAAAGAATGCGGGCCGCGGTCCGGAGTGAAGAATACAAGGGCCGGATGTCCCGGTACTACAATGCAAAGGTGAAACCCATAACTTTTCAAGTCGGGGACCTAGTGTTGAAACGCGTCGAAGCTTCCAAGAACGTAGGCAAGCTCAAACTACGATGGGAGGGACCGTACAAGATAGCAGGGATTGTCGGACCTGCGACTTATCTCCTCGCCGATTCTAAGGACGCCATCCTCAACAATACCTGGAACGCGTTTAACCTTAGAAAGTACTGTGCATAATGTAACGAAACAGCTTTGTACATAAATAAAAGTTATTTATATATAGATGGTGCCTTTACGATACAAGGGAGATAGGATTGCCCGACAAAATAATGACTCCATGCCTGCGAGTCATATTGACAACCTAACCCGAGGGGCCATCTCATACAAACCACGCGACCCCACATACTAAAGGTATATCGGACCGCATCCTATACAAAGGCTCTTATACCAACAAAACACTTATACAAACTAAACACCTTCCATTGGATGTTTTCCCTCCTTGATCAGACGACGGCGGTCCTTCGCGGACATATGATTCGGATCTCCGATAGACACAGTCGGCCCCTGCGGAGAAGGAGCCTCCGGGAACACCTGACGGATGTTCAACTCAGGAATGACCTCGTCCGAAGGGAATCCTGGCAAAGCCCCCACTGCGCCCCGACACAAGTGGTATCTCATACGGACTAGATCGCGCATCTCATGCGCAAGAGACTCGCGAAGAGCAAGAGACCCTGCAACGCCCAAAACCGCTTGGACCCAGGCCACAACTAGCGCAACCTCATGAGCACGATTTAATTCTAGTACTCGTAAGTTCACTACATCTCTCTTTCCTGCAACACGCAACAATTACTCGTCAACGGAGCGAACTTGCTCCCGGAGATCACCCAACCTGTCTTCCAAGCTTGCCACCCGGGCTCTCTCCATCACCAAGCGGCGCTCCAAATCCCAGGATTTGTCCCGCTCTGCCTGCAAAAATAGCGGCATGAACCTCCTCGGAAGTCTCCCAATCGGCCTGCAGTTGATCTATCTCCTCTCGGGCCTCCAGCAAACTCTGCTCCAGTTCATCCCTACGATGATATACCAACTCCGTATCAGAGGATGATTCACCCCTGGATCCGATGGCGTTCAACACCAGATAGATCTGCGGAAAAATAAGTGCATAACTACGACGAGCCTATAATGGTTAGTATCACGCAAATAAGAATATATTATTACCTCGCATAAATCTTTGCAGGCTAAGTCCTGGAGGCCCGACAAGGGCAGCGACTTCATAAGCTTGCAATCCTTGGCGTTTAACAGACCGCTCAAATAGTTACGACAAAAGCTAACCATCCCCAAGACGGAGGGGGATAAAATACCACTTCCGAGTAGCTCTGACCTCGTAACGGGAAGATTTCCTTCGAGAGGCGGCATCGAAATGCGGTCAGGACCCCCTTCCGGGCGGCGCAGAAGCTCCCACAACCGGAGATAAAGGACCCTCCTCAACAGCATATACAATCCTCGTATCTCTCCAAGAAGAAGAGTACGGCACCAACGGAGGCAATGGAATATCCACACGCGCAAGCGCAGCTATCGGATCATACTCATGAGCCATAGAACTCACTGGGGGGGCTGCCACGGGCGAACCCCCACCCCTGAGGGCCCGGCTAACACGTCAAAGCTAAGACGCTCGGATGATTCATCATCCGAAGCGTCATACCCACTGTTCATTGTTTCTCCTAAGACAGCCTTATCAAAAGGCTCAATGGAAAAAGCCCCCATCTCCGCCCATGTCAAAAGAAAAAAGTAATATGAGTACGAGGACATCAAGCCTGCCATTGCAAAAGAGAAGAAACTAACGAAAGAAGAAATTGTTGTAGAGAGGCTATTGCGAAAGATTGAAAATCTCCGCCCCCTCTTGCAAGCCTGCCATAATTAATGTCTCCGGAAACTCCAATAGACTGTTGATATCATACACCCCCGAAAACAACCCGCTATCGGACAAGGTGTCCCACTGTCTCCTTAGAGTCGCTTCGTTAAGGGTAATATAACCCAGCCCCCGCTGCAGTGGTATCCCCCACGACCTGGCTGATAGGCCCCTCGGACGGACAAAGAAGAACGCCCTCTTCCAATCCGTTCTATTATTACGTGAATTGGATACATCCAGAAAGGCCTTCATCTTGTCCCGATGGGCCAAGCTAAAGAAATGGAGACCACCCGGGCAGGGGCGAAGGTTGAATATGGCCCCCACCCGATGAGGAGACAGTGGCAACCTTAGCAACTCCGAACACAAAATATACTCCACCAGATAACGGTAGGAGTTCGGAGTCAACTGACTCGGACACATTTGCCAATATTGAAATAAAGTTTGAAGGAAAGGGTGAAAAAACACCCGGAACCCGCACCGCATTTGCTCCCGGTATACGGTAAGATAGCCCGAGGGAGGATCATAAGCCCTCTGCTCGGGGTGCGGTAGTACTATGTCATATTTGTCCATATCCAGATTATATTTGGCAAAGAGCACCATAACGGAGGCACCATGCTCGTTTCCAACGGCAGTACCAATACGCCCTTGCCCCATCATCCGCTCAGGCTCCAGTACGAGCCTGGTATACACCGACGACTCGTCCACTAACTGATAAGGATCACGACTCGTGAACTCATTGCGGATATGGTTAATGCGGTAGAGATCATCCTCCGGGGACATAGACACGGCCCTCGCATAATTACTTCTCCCACCACGCATCCTACACTCGCTATGCCTACTCCACTAAGTCGAATTCTCTGAGGCCGCATGGCGCACTCCTAACAATAAGGAGGGATTCCGGGCGGGGTTCCGAGGAGAATGGCGGGGCGAGGAAGAGTCATCCTGCTTGAAAAACGGAGGCATCATCTTGATAAGGTAAGTAATTTACTTGCTTTACTTGATTTCGAAAGAAAACTTAGCTTTTCAAAGAAAGTATAATGAGTCTTGAACAGGAAAAATTTTAAGTGATTTTGGAAGAATTACTGGACAACTACTTATACTTTTTCAAATAAGTAAAAAGTATAGAAAGCCTGAGCTGTTTAAAGATAGTTAATACACGTGTCTAATAATTTTCTTACTTAAGAAAATAGGGCGACATGCCAAGCGACACCTCATACTTAATTTTAAACCTAGTCAGCAAGCTTTTTCTATTACTTAACCTAAAACGGTAAATACAATGGTACTTACTTAAAATTTACGATGGTTTAAAAAAAAGAAAAAAAAAGAGCATGTTCATTAAAAAGATCCGAGAAGCCCTCGAAAAAAACTTACAGGGCAGAGTGTTGAAAATTCAAAAATAGAAAGTACATAAAAGAAAAACAAAAGAAAATCCTATTCTAAACCCCCGTATTCGGAGGAGGCGGGGGCGGAGTGGTGAGGGACACCTTGGGAAAACCGGCAGACGGACTCGGAGATAGAACCCCACCAGAACTACTAGCGCCAGGAGCAAACGCCGTCGGATGAGGCGCATGAGAAGTCTTTGGCGTCATCGCACCATCGAACATCTCCAGAATATCATGAACTTGCTCGGGAGACGGCCTAACAAGCTTCCTAACATCGAAGATGCGGCTGAAGTTCACCTCCGTAGGCACCATCTCGCGGGCCAAAGTAGCACACTCCAAGTATCCTCACAACATGTGCCCGAGTGCATCCCGGGCATGCTCACGAGCGAACAAGGCGGTGTATTGACGTTCCGCCTCCGCTATCGCACACCGAACAGCCTCGTTAATCTGGGTTTGCACATCCTTCAGTGGCACTACCCCGACTAGCTTCATCTCTACCAACTCATTTAGCCGCGATTGGAGCCCCCATTCCCTCTCCAACCCCTCGGACTTCTCCTTCTCCAGAGCTTCTACCCGAGCACGAAGGGCTTTCTCAGACTCCGCCTTCTCCTTTTCCAAGCGAGAGAACTGCGCCCGGACAACCCCCTCGGATGCCTCCATCTGGTCGTAGGCCGACTGCACCCGCTGCAAGACAAGGCGCATCACCTCATTTTCTTCCTGATCCTCCTTCCACTTGAAGTCGTAGGCCTCCAGCTTGGTACGAAGAACCTCCTTCATTGACTCGGCCTCGTGAAGTTGGGCCTGGAGAGAAGTCACCTGCTCCCGAAGAGGGCCTATTTCCGCCACCTCCATTGAATGACGCTGCTGCATAGAAGTGATGACCTCCCGAGTCTTCTTGGACTGCATAATGGGAAACGAAATATAAGCAATGATACAGGAAAATCGCGAAAAATGCCACGAGTAAAGATGAAACTAAGAAATAACAGATACTTACAATAGCCTCCATCCAAACGGTGCTGGCCCGTAGAAACTGATACCCCTCCGCAGGTGCGAAAAGAGCAGAGCTCAAGAAATGAAGAATCTCGTGGTAAGCTTCCCACATGGTCGGTGGATCCTTCTCGGGTTCCTGGGGCGAAAGACTTCCCTCGGAAGCAGACCTCCTCAAGGTAGCCCTCTTCGAGAAATCAGCCGTCGGAGGAGGGACATTCGTAGTGGGAGTTACAGTCACTGCCTCTGTAATCACCGCCTCAAGAACCTCCATGGCGGCCGAAGAACTCTCCCCCCTGAGCAAGGTGCCCAACACCTCCTTCTTCACCTCCGAGTTTTTCAACAAGTCAGCAGGACCCTTGAAAACCCCCTCAGAACCCTCCGATGGCTCCTCCGGGTACGATTGGAGCAGTTGAGCGAACAAATCAGCACCCGGAAACATAGAGGCCTTCCCCTTGTTGATTACCGCTGCAAAAACAAAATATATAGTTAAGTAGCCGTGCGGGAAAGATTCGAACATGTCAACACAGATAGAATACTAAAGCAAAATGAGTAGAGGAAAGAAGGAAACTTACGAGGGGAAGAAGGGGAAGGGTCCCGAGAAAAAACAATCACGACCTCCGACCCTGGAGATAAAGGCTCTTCTCCTTCCGCCCTTGGAGATAACGCCCCCTTAGAGCTCATCGGAGAGCTGCCAGTGTTAGACTCGGGAGCTGGCACCAAGACCAGAGCAGACATAGGGTCCACTTGTTGCAGTGGAATGGCCTCCAGGCACACCCCCTCAGCGTCCACGAAGTGATGCGGGATGTCCTCGTGAACTTCCTCAGCCTCCGGGTCCACCCCTACCCTCCCAAGAGCCTGCACTTCCCCTTCCTCGTGATCTCCCCCCTCGGAAGCCTCACTATACCCACTCGGAGCCGCCTCTTCAAAACCCGACTGTAAGTAGTATCTCGCCATAACCTCCTCTGCACCACACAAAGACAAGTAAGTACAGAAATGAGATGCCCGTTTACAAACAACACACGTACAAAAGATACACGTGGACACAAAGAAACTACTCGGAGGAAATAAGTACAAAAAAGAGAGCATGAGAATAAGAAAGGAAAACTTACTAAAAGCTGCCAAGCGCACGGCCGGAACGGAAAGCGGTTTCTTCACCTTATCGTCAGTAAACACTATGTGGTGAAGCCCGGAATCATCAAACAGCTTCGAAAAATCTTCCGACTCCATTAACAGCTGCTGCGCAATCACCGGGGAGAGCACTATGTCTTGATCCATGGTACGAATTGGAGTTACACCCTCCGCCCATTCGAAGGGCACGTCCCACTTACCTCAGACAGGCTTCACAAAGAAGAACTTATCCTTCCAAACACAATGCGAGATGATTGTCGCGCCCAGAATCCTCTTCGTAGAATTCTTCGAGTTGTCCCGATGGCGGACGTGATAGAATGGGTATCCCTCAGGTGACACCACCACATCGAAGATAGAGAGGAAATGGTCCACTCCGCACTCCCACCCCTTGACGTGGCACCAAAACACATAGATGCAAAGAGCAGCGAATCCGTTGGGCACCAATTGACTTGGACAGATGTCGCAGGTCTTGAACACCTCGCAAAAGAAGGGTGGCATAAATGAGTGCCACCCATAATTCACTTGGGCGAAGTACACCGTAAGCATACCCGCGGGAGGATGCCACGCACTCTGATCCTCAGTGGGAATGTGAACAGTCACATTCTTCATAGCGGTCCTCGTGGCCTTGAACAGATCCATAACGTGCTCGTAGGTAACAACAGACCGAATCTCCTCAATTTTAGAGAGATCGCGAACAAGGGGATTCTTCGACTTTGAAACCCTAGGCTTCTTAGCAGAGGCGGCGCCGCTCCCCTCAGCGGCGACCACCTTCCTTTTACGAGTAGAAGCAGCAGGCCCCACGAGGGGAGCAGTAGCCACAAAAGTGGCGGAGACATTGGCGGAGAAAGTGTTTACAGAGGAGGCCATTTTTTCTTTGGGCAAGAAGAGTGTTTTGCAAACTGGTAAAGAAAAAGGAAAGAGCGCGAGGAAGAAATTTGAGAGGTATAGAAGATGCTTTCTTTCTTAAGAAAGTTTGAGAGAATTTGAAGATTGAAGAAAGGGTAAAGTGATGGGAAGAGTACGAACAGGCCTATTTATAGGAATGACACTTAAGATGTGTCGCGAAACTCGCGCCCCACATCGCCCCTCAAAAGACGCGTGTCATCCGCACGTCCCAACGGTTGAAAATCCTCAACGGTTGAATGCCCACTATCATCAATGATCTAACGGCTAAAACGAAACCGTCAGACCTTCAATGCTACTAACCGTTACTTCTCCACTAAGCGACGCCACAACTGCTCATCGAAACCGCCACCAAGCTGTTACGCCCCAAGGGCAGTAAGGTAATTACCTTTGCAAAATTTTAACATGCACTCGTATACATTGCAATCCCCCCGGAGACGTGAAAAAAGGTATAAACCCCCTCGAAAAAGAAAAAAAGGAAAAAGTCCTATCCCTTCGGAAAAATCTTGAAAAAGGAAAAGCAACACTCAGGGCTTTTTATCCCCTAGAAAAATCAAAAAATCGTTGAAAAAGCTGCGCTTCCCTCGTATAATGGCCACAAAAAATGGGCAAAGAGAAAAAAACACAAAACTCCTCAAAACCTCAAGATTAAAATTTCCCTCGCCTCTACGATGGCGATCGAAATTTGGGGGGGCTAGTGTTAACCGTATAAAATAAATACGAGATTAAAGAGAATATTAGTCCTAAATTAGAAGGATTAATAAATGGACAATACTATTGTCACGAGTACTTCCGATGAAGTTGTACTCACTCCCAAGGAGGAGGCCCATCGGATGTGACCAATATCGCTCTGTTACTAACCCAAAGCGGTATGAGTGGCCATCCGACGAGGGCACCTAGCGTCCCTCGGAAAGTCACGATGAATCAAGACCAGATATCAAGGTGGCATCGGATAAAAAGCAAATCCGGATGGATCCGCCTGATTCAGACATCCATCACGACGTCGAGCAGGGCCCCAACGGACTCCCGAGTCCCAGAACCTTGACAAGAACGCTTCCTTGCTATGCACTCCCAATACAAGTGCCTTCGGAACAACGCCCCAAACGACCGACTCAAAGAACGGAACCGCACATTGATGTAAGAACCATAGAACAACACTTTCCGGGCACTCGGAAATAGAAATGCCTACCCACGAAGGATAAAAGCCTCTCGGAATTCAAATCACGAGTGAACACCCCGTCGGAGAAAATGTCCTGAATCACTTACTTCAGGATACGTCCCTATCGGAGCGACATTATCACTAAGCGGACACCCAAACTTGGCCCTCAAGTCATTACTAGAGGCAATAAGCCCTCGGAGACAAAGAAGGCAGCCTACCACCTATTAGAAAGAAGGCGAAAGCCCTCGGAGACAAAGAAGGCAGCCTACCACCTATCGAAAAGAAGGCGAAAACCCTTGGAAGAAGATAAAGCAGCACAATCAGCACTTAGTAGATCAAGATAGACGTTATATTATTGATTGGTGTACATTGTAACATGTGTATTCATCCTAAAATATGTCAACATGCATAGTGACACATGTCCCTACAAAATTTTTATATAAAGGGAGGACAAAAAAAAGGGGAGGAGAGGATAGTGAATAAAGGAAGGAATGTTCTTGTTACTTTGTCTCCTTTAAAACAGCATTTAGCTTTTGAACCACGGGTAAGGGCGTTCAAACCAAAAAAAATATAATTCAGTTAATTAGGTCATAATTCCAAACCTGTTAACAACTTGTGTAAGAGAATGATAACTATGTTGTGCTTCATTTTCTAGTTTGTAACACGCTTACCAAGCCGAGCCTATCTCAAATAGGGGGGACTTATAGTGTGCCATAATTACGACACCTGAAAAGCGCAAAATCATATCGGCAATAGCACAGAACTAAGGGGACGAAAAGGCAATTCATTCCTAAACCACCAATGTCAAAGACGAGCCAAGATTGTGCCTAAGCAACGCACCTTTCGGTACACCAAGAAGCCTACGTCGGATAGTCCGATGTGGTCACATTCGGTGGTACGTCGATCCTAAATGACGTGACATGCCGAGTCATGACCACCACTTTGATCAGGCAATGCCGATCAAGATTGACATGGCACGCCGGACTGCGGCGGCCATGTTGACTGGGCTACGCCGATCAATGGCCAATGTGATGACAGTGCCCCATGAGTCGCGTTTGAATTCGAGTTTGTTAAGTGGTGATTAGACAATTTACCCAGCTCAGACTAAAACACGTCTCGTAAGAAGGAGTGTCACTGTTCAGGATTAACCATACATATAATGACAAAAACAATTAACTTGAATATACACAACGAAAGTCTCGAAAATACAAATACTTTGATAACTTTAATAATTACATACTGATGATAAACGGTTTCTCAATAATTACACGAAAATCCCAAAAGGCCAGATTGGCAAAATTATTCACTTTATCCCCGCTGCCACATCGGTCTTATCCTGAGGAAGGGACAGATAGGAGAAACAAGGAATAAGTTTATAATAGCGGTTCATTGATATAATTCTAGGAGTGGTCTTACTGATAGAAACAATATAACAAGATAATTTGATGTAGCATAGTACCAGAATAGTCTTAGAATGGTTTATGAACTCGGGCTTAACAGTAAACAAATCCAACATTATGTCTTCCAAACACTACCTTATAACTCCAAACGAGGAGCGACCTCGGCGACATGATCGAGTACATGCCGATCGATCACGCGGGTTACAGCCAACTCTTGACTGCAAGCGGCGCCTAGATAAATGGGTATCATGCAAAATTACTTAAACCTACAGTTCTTACTGCTCGACAGCAAATCAACTCAATCCTTGGGCCCAACTTCCCAAAGGCATCCCAATGGATGATAAACAAATAAGATAGTAAACTAGATAATATCCGTTGCTTCTTGAGGTACATGTCCCGAACATAGTTCGTTGTTCTTTGCACAGTTCAAAAACCAGCAGATGAGATTATAATATTGGAGAACTACCATGATTATGAATTAATATGCGATAAATAATTTATGATTGAATATGATTAAATGATAAGTAAAAAAATCAAGTTATGAGATAAAATGCAAAAACAAGAATATAACAAGTTATAGGTTGTTTGTGGTTTGGTAATAGAGTGGTGGCTTTTCTGTCCAGGTTCCTCAGGCCGGATGCCAAACACGGCTAGAACAAAATCAAAAATTGAGCCTCACCTTGATTTGTACGAAGAATCTTGCTCGTCGTTGATTAATTTGTCAAACCTTTAATAACATCAAGATAATATCAATTAACCGAATAATCATAATTCACCACAATAAACATATGTACTAGTTAACTTTCGTGGGTTGATGAAATATGAGGAGTTCCTGTTAAAATGATAGCTAATACTAATTTAAGTAAATAAAACATATCATTGATGAAAATCTTATGCGATAAACTTCGATGTCATAATGTTAAGTTAAATATCAAATATCATTTGTATACGTAATTGATATCTCAAGATTTATCTTAAGCAAACATATGTGTAAATGTATAACTTTAATTAGCTATATTTTTTCTATTGTTAGGAAATAATTTTAGATGTCAAGCAATACTATCAAGTAAAACTTGATAAACTATCTAATTTGATGCATAATAATCTTCAAAATATATCACTTAACTAGATTTATGAAAAAAAAAGTTCTTTAAGTCTCTAGTCCATCCAAAGTTTTCACGAATCATAATAATCTTCAAAATATATTACTTAACTAGATTTATGAAAAAGAAAACGTTCTTTAAGTCTCTAGTCCATCCAAAGTTTTCAGGAATCATGACATTAAACAAATATACTATGAAGCAATGGCTCAAAATGATATGACTTAGTTAATATTATTTTATTTCAAGATTATCTTAAATTACATAACATTGTATTTATAACTTATAAATATGTTACGATGTAAACCTAATCAAGATAAATGCTCACGAAATATTTAAGTTATGATACATAATCATATTAGAGGATTAGACCACACAACCATGATAATCTTATAAAACTTATGGAAACTTATTTATATGATATAGAAAAATCTCAAAAATATTAATTTATGAATACAAATTATATTAAAGTGATTCTAATGATTGTTATATCTAATAGGAGTCATGTGTGAGTGATCAATAATGGAATCATGATGATTATTTTCAATCATAAACCAAGAACTTAAAGTATGTAAAATAAGATGAAAATCGTCGTAGTCACGATTTTATCTTTGATCGGATATCCAAATGAATTTTGTTTCCAAATATTCTTGCAGTTTCAGATCTGTAACATCATGAGGAACATCTGTACCCAAATGGGAAGGAAAATATGAAGTTTGCTATGCTAAATAATTGTTGTTAACATAGAACCTGCTTTCGAATTCTAGGACATCAGTCTACGATTTATGCATTTCGACCATCTAAATCACATTATTTGAGAAACATGTCTTCATATAAAGGTTAGAGGACACCAAGTAAAGTATATGGCCGAAGATTTTTCCAAAATTAGTTATTATTTTTATAAGATGCAGGGCAATTTTTGCGCAATAAATGTGTTGGGGTATTTTTGGGCAGAACAAGATGAAATAAAGACTTAGGATGAATTTTCCATGAAAGAATACTCAAAAACGAATACATTGGTAGGAGGAAAGATGCAAAAACCGAAATGGTTTGAGTGTGAAATGTTCTGGAAGAAAGCCTACTATGTAGCCAAACAATCAAATTAAAATACTTTTAATTAAGGTCCCATCCTAATTTCTTTATCATTTGCCATTAATTAAGATTCTAAACAGATAAATGAAATATGGGGTTGGTTTTTGTTCCACAACTTATAATATGATATGTCTAATTAAAATAAAAACCTTATAGATAAATATATACATATTTAATTTTTTATACATGTTAAAATAATTTAAGTTAATGTCCCACTTTAATTTTTTAACAACTAATCACTAAAATAAGATTTCAATTGTCAAATGAGTGATGTGGCTGAGTTCAAAACCATTCACCTATGATGTGATATTATTCTTGTTGTTTATAAAATCAAATATGAATTAATAGATATATTTTTACACATATTTACTTATGTAAATTTTTCTATGTAAAAAAATTCCAAGATCAACATGTACATGTAAAATATTATTTTATGGACATTTGAAGCATATATAATGATAAAAAATGGTTAATTTTCGTTCAAGGACTAAAATGAATTTTTTCTCAAACGTTTGGGGTCAAAAATAGTTTTCAAATGTTTGACAACTAAACTGTAAATTTTTATTTTCGTTCAGATTTCAGGGGTGTTACAGCCAGCGTGGCATGTCGGTCAACCAACGAACGTGGTGTGAACACCTCAACCTACTGATGTGCTCCATTGCCTCTTGCTTCCTTGGTTGGTCCCCACCACCTAAGCCTTCTTCTTGTTCTATAACTATCCCTCCATTCCTTCATTTGAAGGGTTGGACTTTTGGGAGTTCTAAGTGTGTGATTGTTTTCTCTCTCTAGGACAACACGTTAACACGTTGCACGTTAACACGTAGCACGTCAACTTGTGGCACGCCAACCTGTGGGACGTCAACCTAAGAACATCAACCTGTGGGATGTCAACCTAAGCATTTCAACCTGTGGCACACCAACATGACTATGTAAACTTAAGCACGTCAACCTAAACACATCAAATCGAGTTGATCAAGCTTATCAAATCTACTTTTCTCTACACATTCTTATGTCAACAATTGGACTAAGTACTAGATGATTAAGTTAACCAAGTCAGCTCAACAAAACTTTGACTCGTGATTTGACCACCTAGTAGTACAAATCACTTGATATCACGCTCTCGAGCCTCTAAGGAGCTCAGTGAATAAATAGCGATATTAGGCCGGCAAAATAATCTCTATGAGACTATACGCCCTGTCGTGGATGAAACTATGGTCACTCGGGCCTCGACTATGAGACGTGCACGGGCTAGAATAACACAGACAGTTTTTAAGCTACCGTGATATCATTTAATACCCTCTAGCGAGCACAATTGAAAAATGAACTATGCCCGACTTGATTCTTTATTCTTAGAGAGATACATAGGCAGTTGAGCCCAGTCGCATGCATAAAATACCCGTATCCTCCCCATGATTAGATTTACTTTCCTATTAAATGTTTATCTCTAACTATGTCTATCTTAGTGCACGTTTCCATCAAATCAACAGTTCATCTTGTATTGCCTATAATGTGCGAGCGAGTTTGGTGAGGGAGTAATCTCGAAACTAGCAAAAACACCCCGCGTCAATTATTTTACCCTAGCACATCTATCCGAAAAAAATTGGGCTCCAAACTTTTAGCATGTAAATTACAAAAATATAGTGAAAATGATTTAGACAACTTAAAATTTATAAATTGTTTAGTATAAGAGGTTTTATTTCTTGAGAACGAGGGTCGTCACCTTCTAAATTAAAGTTATTTTGTTATATGAATTATGTAGTTTTGGTTCTATCACCACAACATTTATGCACTTCTACTAGATATAAGAATAAAGTTCTTTCTATCATCCAAATTTCATTCTTTCAAATATACCCCTTTGATTTCTTATATTTACTTTCTCATCTATATCTATATTACTTTCTCATCTATATCTATATCGTACAATACTATATATATATATATATTCCATTATAACTTAAAACATTAGTAGAACATAAGAGATGGCATTAATTTATGATTGTTATTTCAAATTCTAAAAAAAAAAAAAGAATGTGTGTACGAATTAACTAATACTTAGAAGACATGACATAAATAAATTGCATTAATTTTAAATTTGCAAATACCATGGTCCAGCTTGAGAATTTTGAAGTTAGTGAATTATTTGTTACCACAACAACATATCCGTTAAACCAAAAAAAAAATGTATAAACCTACAAAAAAAAATAACAAATATTTGTTTAGCATATAACAAGAATATACATAATTAGCATTATTATAACTAAGTAATTCATAAAATAGACTTACAAAAAGTAGCGAAAGTAGCGAATATTTTTTTTACAAATACAACACAAATATTAGCACAATATAGTTATTACTTTCACAAAACAAATCATACCCGATCACATTTTTCAATAATGTCCAATAGAGATTTATCAAAGAGAAACATTATGCAATGTAGAGTCCAGAGATTCCGGTTGCATGCTAAAATCGAGATTCTTTCCAGAGCTGCAATCTGTTAAAGTTATACACAAATCATATGTTTAAGAAATTACAAGATGAAACGAGGGAGTACGAGGTGATACAAGGGATCTAGCACTGAGATTTTCTTGCTAATTATTCAATTGGTTACTTATGCAGGCATGTATTAAGTGTTATAAACCAAATTGGTTTGGAGGAGATTCCACCTCAATATGTCCTTGCACGATGGAGGAATGACATTACACCTAACTATATTTTGATCATAGCTGGGATGGCATCGATATAAATAACCCTGTTCATATATATGATAGTTTGTACAAATGTGTGTTATGAAGGTCGTGAAGGAAGGAAGGAAATCCAAGTGATAGTTCCAAGTTTACTTTCGAAATTTTGGATGAGATACTAAAGAAGGTTCGCATTGCAGTAGTTACCATGATTTGTATCACTTTAGCTCTCACTCTTATTCCGTCCATCCTTATCTCAGTGACTGCAGTAGTATGCCAAATACCATGTTTTGAGTTCATCTTCAAGCATATAGTAGGCTCCAGTGTACATAAACAAGTTGATGAGCACAATATAGGACTCTTACATTATTAAGTTATCCCCAAGTCAATGTAACTGTAGAACTGATTTACATTATAATGAAATTTGACTCACTTCATCTGCTTATAAACTCCTTAACCAAGTCCAAGAATGGAGCATTTGATGACAGCAGTATATATTCTTCAATGCTAATACATTATGGTGCAACTCAAAACTCTATTATATGATGCAGCAGAAATTAGAACAAGTAAATAACACAAGCACAGATCATATCAAATAAGAGAAACTTTCTACATTCCATTGACAATCACTCAGAGGCAACATCACATACCATGCATACAATTCCACTAGTTGAATGCTACCTATTCACTCTCCAACTGTTTCTAAACATAATGCCCCTTAAAGAAGGTCATAGGCTAAAATGTATATTCAAAAAACTAATGGTTCATCAAGAAACCATAACATCAATATTCAATACCAAGATAACAGCACAGACCACAAGAACCTAGAAAAATCAGCTAGAACCCAGATCAAGCACAGGAAGCCTACAATGCAAACTAATGGAATTATCAACCTGCCTTGTCCCCGGAACAAAGAACTGAAAGATCACAATCAAACAAGCCCCTTCCTGCGCAATCCCATAAAACGCACAATCCGGCTTCGCCAAGCTACACTGCAAACTCTTAAAGAAATGCTTGACGCTCACTTGCACCGTCATGGCATCACCTCTCTGCACAGCCCTCTCGATCCTAGTCTGAGCACTCAAATCCGCATCCTCCGCCACCCCATCCGCCTTCTCCCCCAACACCACCAGCTTCCGAAACTCCGTCCCCAACGTAATCAAACTCGTGGCAATCTGCAAATGCAAGTCCCCATACTTACTAATGGAAACCCCCATAACCTCCCCAACATGCTTCATCCTATCCACAAAGCTCTGCAGGGAATTCAGCTCCGGCGCCTTAACAAAGGTGACCGGCATCTCCTTGGCGGCTTGTAACGACATCTGCAGCTCCTGAAGGTCGGCTCTGGAGAGCGGTTTTGAAATAGGAACGTCGTGGAGGACGGCGGACTTGTAGCCTTTGGCCTCGAACGTGAGGAACGGCATCGGCTGAGTCGAGTGTGGGGGCAGTTTTTTGACGAGCTTGATCTGGAGGCGGTAAGAGTTGAAGTCCTGGACGGTGAGGATGGAGCGGAGGGCGCGGTGGAGGAGGGAGATGTCGAGGGCGAAGGCGATGCGATCGTCGTTCTGGGAGGAGATTCGGTAGTCCTGGAAGAGGGATTGCTGGTTGAATTGGGCGATGGATTGGACGCCGTCGGAGTTGAGGAGGTTGTGGAGGAAGTGGACGTGGGTAGGGGTGAAGTACACGTGGCAGGATTTACCCATTTTGTCGAGTGATGGCAGGATTCGCTTCTCCAAGAGATTGATGCCGTTGTCTGTTAAAAATGCTTTGAATTTCATGATTGATTTGATTGATTGATTGCTCGGATTAGGGTTTTGGGATTTGGGGGGTTTTTACTTTACAGTTTACAGAGACGAGTTGAGGAAGAAGAAGGCGGGGTTTTTAGATTTTGGGGTAAAATTGGAGGGAAATGAACGATTTAGATTTATGATGTTGTTATCATATTATTATTCTTATTAATTTGAAAATTATTGCACCATACTTTCCTTTTTATAAGTTTGTTATAAAAGAATAGGATAAAAGCATGTTTTTGCGATTTGTCCTTTAAACAAATTTAATAAGTGTTTTCTCCCTAAACTATGCACGTCTGTTCGATTAGTTCCTTGTGTGCATTTCCGACTATTTTTGGCCGGAATATTCCCCGTTCGAGGTATTTTTTCACCTACTTTTTGTCATCAACTATCAAAATACATCTAGTACAACATGTATGAGTCAGTTAGGGGGAATATTCCGGTCAAAAATGGTCGAAAATACACTGAAGGGGCAAATCGCAGTTCCGACCATTTTTGGCCAAAATATTCCCCGTTCGAGGTGTTTTTTCACTTACTTTTTGTCATCAACTACCAAAATACATCTAGTACACACACATATGAGTCAAGTAGGGGGAATATTCCGGCCAAAAATAGCCGAAAATGCACTAAAGGTGCAAATCGAACAGACATGCATAGTTTAGATGAGAAAACGCGGGAATTTTGCAATATTGGTCCTTTATAGTAACCACTTTTCATTTTTGGTCCTTTATAGTGCCAATGGCCATTTTTAGTCCCTTAAAGTGACAATGGGCCATTTTTGGTCCTCTATTGTGTCTCATTTGGTCCTTTTTCGTTGAAATTACGCATTTGCCCTTAATTTTGACTTTTTTCTTTCAATTTCTGTTCAAACCTTTTGAGTTATTATATTTACACCCCCATAACTTTATAATAAATATATTTTCTTATACTTATGTAATAATCATATTTAACATCTTAAAATAAGTCTTATGTTTTATTTGTTTTTTAAGTTAGTTTGAATTAAAGGAGAGTTAAAAACTAATCCCATGTACGTCACAAATGATAAAATAAATAACATTTTATATTTAGTTTCTTATAAAAGTATTTCATAAAGTATTTTCCATTAAAAGTGATTCCAAAAAACAAGGATATTGAAACCAAAATTTAAATCAATATATATATATATATATATATTTATGATATAATTTAGGCTTAATTAGAAATAGTTTTTAATAACAAAAATTTTAAATTAAAAAAGAAAAAGCTGAGAACGTCTTCATCTATACAAAAAGAAAAAGAATAACTAAAACCAAAATTTTAATTACTTAAATATATATATATATATATATATATATATATATTACCCCATCATCGTCCTCTTCCCCCCGTCCCCCCACCCCCCCGCCGCCGGTCATGTACATCACCACCCCCGCCGCATCCTCATCGCCACCTCACCGCCGCATCTTCATCACCACCTCACCACCACCAAGCTCGTCCTTCTTTAATTTCGATTTCGAAATCGAATTCGAGCTTGGTGGTGAAGATGACCGGGGGCGGGGTGGTAAGGATGATGATGGGTGCGGGGGTGGGTCGGAGGGGCGGGGGTGGGTGGGTGAGGATATGATGGGTTCAGGCGGGGCGGGAAGGGGGGGGGGGGGGTTGGGGTGGGTGGGTGCAGGAGGACGATAGTTTTGTTTTTTTTGTTTTTTTTATTCTTGATATAAATATATTGTAATACATTATAATTATTTTTTTATATTTGTATATATTCTGAAATTAAATATAATTTTTTTAATACATAAAGATATATTTTAATAAATATAATATTGTTTTTAATACATTAAGATATATTTAATATATTTATATATATTCTGGATATAAATATTATTTTAATACATAAAGATTTTTATATATATTCTAGAATTATATATGATATTGTTTTTAATAAAATTAGATTATAAAAAAATATGGTTATTATAAAATTGTGGGGGTGTAAATATAATTATTCAAAAGATAAAAAATAAAACTGAAAAAAATAAAGGGTAAATTCGTAACTTCAACGAAAAAGGACCAAAAATGGCCCTTTGTCACTTTAAGGGACTAAAAATGGCCATTGGCACTATAAAGGACCAAAAATGAAAAGTGGTTACTATAAAGGACCAATATTGCGAAATTCCCAGAAAACGCTTATTAAATTTGTTTAAAGGACAAATCGCAAAAACATGCATAGTTTCATGGGGCTTGATGCTTTTATCCCTTAAATAATTCTAGTGACACTGGATGAGAGATTCTATGTTATATCAGTTGCATACTTTCATCATATTCCAAAAAAAAAAACTATCATGTATTTGTATTTTGGTTTTCTTTGAAAAAGTTGAACAGTTAAAGTTAATTTACACATTGTAAAGCTGAAACAAAAACAAAAAAAAACACTAATATCATTGTAAATTTGACCATTTCATTCGATACTGGGTCAAGCTAACTATATATTGAAACAAAAGTTTTTCTTTTACAACGTATCAAAACTGGTTTTAAGAAAATGGTTCTTTGTTTAAACTAAAAAATTGTTAAACGGTGTTAACTCGTTGACATACATTTTCAAAAGTCAAAACAATATTTCCCTAGATCTCACTGTAGAGTGCAACTAATACTACGGATTGAAGCTGTGAAAGTAATAATATATCACCAGCAAGAAAATAAACATAAGATGGTTAACGACGTGGTATAATGTAATGTAACCAACAATACAGATAAATATATTTCTTAAACTAACCACTCATTCCTAGTATCTACCAAATCGTTGAGAGATTTACAAAAATGAGGTGGCAAACATCACAGTATCACACATTATTCAGTTTAGACAGTTGAAATTTATGCACTTACAAGAGCCTCGACTCCGGATTGTGGTATCAAAATTCAGAACATAGAATCTGGGATACATGATAAAAGGGGAAACTATTGAGCGATAATGTGATATTATCATATTATCAACTACTAAATGATGGAAACAGACATGATTTATTACAGAATTCGTAGACGGACTTGAAGAGAATCATTTCCAAGGCTCTGTTGTTCTTCTTGTATCCGAATCACTGAGTCTCTGGCAGACTTCAGGGCGCCAAAAAGCTCGATGCACTGAAGAGTTGGTATTTCTCCGATTTCAAGAGGGATCTCCTCAAGCTGCCAGCAATTCCAGATAATCAACTGTTCAAGGCCTGGAAAGTGTGTATATTCTGTTTGCCAACACTTGATAGGTACCCACTGCATTAGCAGAAGTTTCAGCCGAGGGAACTCATCTTTATACAATGTCCAATCTTCCTCCTCAAACTCTAGCTTTCGTAGTTTTAGAACTTCAAGATTGGCCAACAGACCTATCATACTCAAGTTTCTACGACTTAATATGCAATCACTTAAAGTTAACTTTTTGAGCATCTTTGGTAATGCCAAGTTCTTGGTGAAAGAGCTCCGTAGGTAGCTGTGCGTCGTGTATTCCACGTTGCAAGTGATACTCAGTGACTCGAGTTGATGAAGATGGATAAGATTGTTGAGGTGATACTTGGACCACTTTATTACAGGATTCACACCCTCAACCTGATATATTACTCGCAATTTCTTGATATTAGGAATCATTTCAATGGTCTTTTTCCCAAAACTCAAGTTTGCTACTCGAGAAAGTGTTCTTAGATTTCCTAGAACAAAACCTTCTCCAGAGAAAGACACTGACGAGAAGCAAAAATTGTTCAAGATAAGATGCCTTAGTTTTATCATCTTCCAAATATCTGGTGGTAACTGAATGTTGGGTTCATCTTTCAGACCTAATGTACGGTTATACTTGTGCTGAGCTTCAATGATGAAGGTCTGAAGATTTATAAGTTTAAGTATTGTAGCCGGAACCACAAACTGGACAGATTGGTTGTGGGTGAAAGCAAGGTACCTCAAATGAATTAGTCCGGTTATTGCCGCTGGAATACACGTCAATAAGACGTTGGGCCCATCGAGGATCCTTAGCAGTCTAGAAGATATGGCAAGAGATGTTAAGTACAGCTGGTTGTTGTTGGAAAAAAGAAGAGAACGAACAAAGGAGTTGCTTGTTATCGTGGGTACAGAGCCATTTATAAAATTACAGAGGCGCCGCTGCTCGTTCTGTATGTTTGCTTGTGAATCGTTGCCTTTCTTCATGACTTGAAGGAAATTCTCGTCACGAGCTTTCCGTATACAGTAGTCCCTCAAGAGATCATGAATGCGGCAAAATCTAAATCTGCTATTAAGATAACTCTTCTGAGTTATCGAAATGAGATTTCTTTTCACAAGATCCACCACACACTCTTCTGCCACTTCTTCTGAGCTTTTGGATATGGATGGTTTTAAAAATCCTTCTGCAGTCCATAACATCTTAAGTTTAGAAACATGGATTTCCTTATTTTCGGGGAAACTTGCCATGTACAAAAAACAAGCTCTTAGATTGTGAGGCAAATTGTTATAGCTCAAAGAGAATATCTTGAGCAAATGTTCATCATTTGTTGCAAGAGCCGAGCTCACATTTACCGCAAACTTCTCCCAATGATTTAATGCTGCATCAACCTTGGACAGAAGACCGGCGACCAAAATAACTCCTAGAGGAAGTCCTCCGCACTCTTCAGCAATCATCCTCCCGATTTTCTTCAGTTCCGGAGGACACCATTCTCGCGCAAAGACACTGTGTTGAAGTAGGCTCCAACTTTGATGCTCATTTAAAAGTCGCATTTGATGAAGAGGACTTGAAGGGTCGGCATAAACAGCTAATTGTGATAGCCTAGTAGTGATGATGACTCGACTGCCATTGTTATCATCTGGCAATACTCTCCTCACATCATCCCACGCCTTTGTACTCCACATATCATCCATGATGATGAGAAACTTTCTGCCCTTCAAACTTTTATAAACATGCTCGGCCAATATTTCGTTGCTCTTTTTACTTACATCATTAGTCAGTGCTCCAAATGATCTTAAGAGTCCAAATAAAATATCTCGTATACAATACTCTTGAGATATCGTCACCCAAGCACGAGCATAAAAGTTCTCCATAACGAGTGAATCATTAAAAATGATGTTGGCAAGAGTAGTCTTACCAATTCCTCCCATCCCAACAATCGAGATAATCTGAAGATTTTGCGATTCTCCGCACAGCCGGGATTTCATTTCCAGCAAATCATCTTGAAACCCCACCACCGTGCCGCTTGTTGATGCTTGCCTCGATGAACCTGAAGCACCGAGTGGAAACAGTGGAATTGGAGTTTCAACTTGGTAGTCTGACTTTATTATCTTGGTAGCCTCTACCACAATGGAATCAATTTTTGCGTTGACCTTCTGCAGATCTCTGCTATATCTCTTCTCAAGAGTTTGCATTTGTCCATACTTGAATGCCATGCTACGTTCCGCACGAACCCGGTTCAGAACGTGTAGTTCGACGACATCTGCTGCTTGATATGCTACCTCCCTTATTCGTTCTTCCAGTGGATCAGCTCTTTCACCTGAAGTATTGAAATATGCATAATGATGATCATCTTCCATGAAAGATTGCAAAAAACACAATTTTTCGTGGAGGGATTTGATATGATGTTGGTCAATATCTGTTACCTGCTGCTGTTCTAGTAGTGTTTGAGATAGGGAAACTATAGCTGCATAAGCCATAATATCTCTCTTGTTTCACAAAAAACACACTTGGAAATATTAAAGCTCATGAAGTAGGCTGGAATCGATATAATATGACATTCTAAAATGAGGTCTACGCGTCTTGAAAAGTCTTCAAATATATATAAAGTATCTATATATATCCCAAGTCAATTATCAACAACCTCTGGATTAATGATTATGCAAACGAATTAATTCTTTAATAACTCAACCATAACCAAAATTAAGTAGGACAAATTAATATTTGTGCCCTATAAGTTTACGTTTTTGAAGAAAATGCCCATTATCTATTGAGTTCTTAAAAATGCCCTGACTTATTCACTTTTCTTTAAAAAAATGCCCGTCCGCTGCCACATCAGAAAAATCGCAGACGTGGCAGTCGATGTGGATGTCAATGCACACGCCATGGCTGCCACATGTAATATATTTAAAACGAAAATATATTTATATCCTTTATATATATAAATATATATAAAAAATATCTTTATGATTTAAAATATATTTAAATATATTAAAAAAAGAAAAATCAAAAAAACAATTTTGTATTACTGAAAATTAAAAAAAAATTAAAAAAAAAACAAAAAACCAATAGAGCCCCCCCACCCAACCCCCCCACCGCTGCACCCGCGGGTTGCAGCGGTGGGGGGGGGGGGCTCTATTTTTTTTTTGTTTTTTCTTGAATTTTTTTATTTCATAATTTTCTTTTAAATTTTTAGTAATAAAAAATGGTATTTATGATATTTCCTTTTTTATATGTATTTAAATATATTCTAGATATAGATATATTTAGATACATAAAAGATATTTTTTATTGTATTTATATATACTCTAGATATAAATATGATATTGTTTTTAATACATAAAGATATATATATATATATATATATTCTGATATTTTAATACATAAAGATATATATTTTATATATATATATATATATATATATATTCTATGCGGCAGCCACATAACACAAAAGATATATTTTTATTTTAAATATATTAATATGGCGTGTGCATTTTTCCCATGTTGCAGCCACGTAAGCGCAATTTTTCTGATGTGACAGCGGGTGGGCATTTTTTTAAAGAAAAGTGCATAAGTCAGGGCATTTTTAAAAACTCGATAGATAATGGGCATATTTTTCAAAAAGACAAACTTACAGGGCACAAATATTAATTTGTCCAATTAAGTATTAGTCCCTTTCCAATTGTTCCTCGGTTTGATTTGGTCCAGTCGTCCAGATAAGTAGTAGTACACTACCCCGAGTTGATGCATTATATTTTTATAATTTCGTAATTATTAACAATATTACAACTTATTAAATTAAACCAATACATGGACCAATTTTTTTTATCCATAAATCCCTTTATGAGTACTTCAATTATTTGGGAATATATAGTTTAACTTGTAGAGATTTATGTTCTAACTATACTGAAACTATAATTAATAATTGCCAGCTTTCATAAATAGTTTTTAGGATATTATATGTTAACTTAGTTTATGCAACCCTTTTCAACTAATCATTACGATAATTTGCATAGTTACGTTGTTTTTGCCAACTATTTTTTTTCACAACAGTACCAAGATTTGTAACTGATGGGGATTATTTAGGATAGGCCCAAATTCAATATTGGGCCGGCCCAACAGCGGAGGCCCACAGAAGCGAGCGCATCGAACGGAGGAGGTCTGCATCGAACTGCGCCTGTTCGATGCTTACTCTCCAACGCCTGGAGGGTCCCACGGGACGGAGTATATAAATACCCCGCCCCTTGACCTTCTGATGTTTCATTATAGACACACACTACCGCATCGAACACAAGGTCTCGATATACTTTACTGTTCGACATAGCACTTTGTTCGACCTTCACCTAGCTTATGTTGACTAAGATCGAACCGATCTCCATTCGAGGTTCGATAGCATCGAATCAGCTTAGTTCGACACTTCAACATCGAATCAGCTCAATTCGACACTTCAACATCGAATCAGCTCAGTTCGACACTTCAACATTGAACCAACCAGATTCGATACAATCGTACATCGAACCATCCAGATTCGACCTAACATGGAAATCCAGAGATAAATGAACTACGTTCGGCTTGATTCCCTCAGTGGGATACGTAGGCAGCTTGGTTTACTCCCAAGTTCAGTCCGAAATCTATAACATTGATCCCTCGTTCCGTGATGCTTGGAGTGCAGGCGTGTAAAGGACAAAGCTAATTCTAGCACATCAAGGAATCAGTCTGTTATGGAGTGTCTTATCAACTTGCCGAGTTAGCAGGCGAAAATACCTCAAAACAGTGGCGCCGTCTGTGGGAACATGCTACATGTACTCAGAAACAGACGCACAATCTTAAAACCAATCCTACTTAATGTCAAGATATGTGGAACAACTACGGAGTCAACAATATAAAATTCGGTCTCAAGCAAACTAGCAGAGGTGCTAATGGCAGTAATCAAATCCACACAACAATAGAGAAAACTACATCATCGGAAGAGAGATTAGGGAGTCTTCGATCCCAATTATATACGTTAATCATGTACATTTCTGCTTAAATACTGACAGATTTCTAAGAAAGCGAGTGCCTTATCTTATTACAGGCACCGATTGAGAGGAGCTTCCTCTGCGGGGACAAACAACAACACTTCAAACAGTGTCATAATCTATATTACCTTTATGAGGTATCAAAGAATTTTACCCTTATGAGGTATCAAAGAATCTTACTCGTAGGTGGTATCGAAGAATCTTACCCTTATGAGGTATCAAAGAATCTTACCCGTAGGTGGTATCGAAGAATCTTACCCTTATGAGGTATCAAAGAATCTTACCCGTAGGTGGTATCGAAGAATCTTACCCTTATCAGCATCGAATAATCTTACCCTTATGAGGTATCAAATAATCTTACCCGTATGAGGTATCAAAAAATCTTACCGGTAGGTGGTATTGAAGAATCTTACCCTTATGAGGTATCAAAGAATCTTACCCTTATGAGGTATCAAAGAATCTTACCCGTATGAGGTATCAAAGAATCTTATTCGTATGAGGTATCGAAGAATCTTACCCGTATGAGGTATCGAAGAATCTTACCAATATGATGTATAGAAGAATCTTACCAGTATGAGGTATCGAAGAATCTTACCCGTATGAGGTATCAAAGAATTTTACCTTTATGAGCATCGAAGAATCTTACCCATATGAGGTATCAAATAATCTTACCCATATGAGGTATCAAAGAATCTTACCCATATGAGGTATCGAAGAATCTTACCCTTATGAGGCATCAAAGAATCTTACCCGTAGGTGGTATCGAACAATCTTATCCTTGTGAGTATCGAAGAATTTTACCCTTATGAGGTATCAAAGAATCTTACCCATATGAAGTATCGAAGAATCTTACCCGTATGATGTATAGAAGAATCTTACCAGTATGAGGTATCGAAGAATCTTACCCGTATGATGTATCGAAGAATCTTACCAGTATGAGGTATCGAAGAATCTTACCCGTATGAGGTATCAAAAAATCTTACCCTTATGAGGTATCGAAGAATCTTACTCGTATGAGGTAGCAAAAAACCTTACTCGTATGAGGTATTAATGAATCTTACCCTTATGAGGTATCGAAGAATCTTACCCGTATGAGGTATCAAAAAATCTTACCCAAAATAAGGTATCAAAGAATATTACGCATATGCGCTATCAAAGAATCTTACCCGTATGAGGTATCAAAGAATCTTACATGAATAGGGACGGAGACTCTGTTCAAAGTGGCGCGAGATACCATGAATTCCAAATCAGCAAAATGTACTCCTCATGCACGGCTCAAACGTCATGACGGAGGTCCATCGACCCAAAGTGGTCAACAGCAAAATGTACTCCTCATGCACGGCTCAAACGTCATGACGGAGGTCCATCGACCCAAAGTGGTCAACAGCAAAATGTACTCCTCATGCACGACTCAAACGTCATGACGGAGGTCCATCGACCCAAAGTAGCCAACCGGAAAATGTACTCCTCATGCACGGCTCAAACGTCACGATGGAGGTCCATCGACCCAAAGTGGTCAACAGCGAAATGTACTCCTCATGCACGGCTCAAACGTAATGACGGAGGTCCATCGACCCAAAGTGGCCAACCGCAAAACGTACTCCTCATGCACGGCTCAAAAGTCATGACGGAGGTCCATCGACCCAAAGTGGTCAACAGCAAAATGTACTCGTCATACACGGCTCAAACGTAATGACGAAGGTCCATCGACCCAAAGAGGTCTAGCACATCAAGGAATCAGTCTGTTATGGAGTGTCTTATCAACTTGTCGAATCAGCAGACGAAAACACCCCAAAACAGTAACTATTTATGTCAATGATATTTTGGTAATAAAGTATTTTTTTTAATAATTTGGCATAGAGAGAATTATTGGTAATGTACGGTAGTTTAGCAATTAAGGGGGACACTAACGACCTCGGTGTATTGAAGACTTGGTATCTCCTTGAGGTCCCAGCAATTGTTGATTATCAAGTGTTCAAGTCTTAAAAAGTGTGTGTATTCTACTACCCAACACCTGACATTTACATACTCCATTAGCAGAATTTTCAGCTGGAGGAACTCACCTTCAATGGATGTCCAATCTTTCTCTTCTTCAAAGACAGTATTACGTAGTTTTAGGACTTCAAGATTGGCCAACAGGCCTATCATACTCAATTTCTACAACTTAATCTGCAACCAGTTAAAGTTAACTTTTTGAGCATCTTTGGTAAAGCAAAGTTGTTGGTGAAAGGGTTCTGCAACCAGCGATGCAAAGCGTATATCACATTGCAACTGAGGTTCAGTGACTCAAGTTGCTGAAGATGGATAAGATTATTGACGTGATATTTCGACCACTTCATAACAGGATTCACACCCTCCACCTGATATATATGTTTTTAAAGATTTGGAATCATCTCAATGGTCTCTTTCCCAAAACTCAAGTTTGACACTCGGGAACGTGTTCTTAGATCTTTTAGAACAGCAACTTTTCTACGGAGAGAGACAGGCGAGAAGCAACAATTGTTCAAGATAATATGCCTTAGTTTTGGCATCTTCCAAATTTCCTGTGGCAGATGTATTACGGGTTAATCCAAGAAATGTAAGGAACTAGAATATCTGTAATGAGGTCCAATGATCAAGGTCTGAAGATTTCTAAGTTTAAGTAAGTATTCTTTCGGGAATCACTAACTGTACGTGATGGTCGTAGGAGAAAGCAAGGTATCTCAAATGAACTAATCTGGTTACTTCCGCAGGATTAACGTTAAATACGTTTTGGATCCATCATGCACCCTGAGCAGCCTAGAGGATATTGCAAGTGATGTCAAGTACTGATGGTTGTTACTGGAAAAAAGAATAGAATGGACAGAGGATTCACTTGCGTTAGTAGGTGGAAAGGGATTGATTAAATTACAGAGACGGCGCTTATTTTGTATGTCATCATGTGAAGTCTCGCCATTCTTCATGACATGAAGAAAATTCTCGTCATAAGCTTTCCATATGCAGAGATCATGGATGCGGCAAATTCTGAATTTGCCTGTGGAACTCTTCTCTGTTATTGTGATAAGATTTCTTTTGACGAGATCCCTAACACACTCTTCTGCTACTGCTTCTGAGCTTTTGGATGGAAATGATTTTAGAAATCCTTCTACAGTCTATAACATTGTAAATTTGGAAATTGGGTTGTCACTATCTTCAGAAAAAACTTCCCATGTGCATGAAACAAGCTCTTAGATGATTACGCAAATTATTATAGCTCAAAGAGAATATCTTGAACAAATGATCATCATTCGTTGCAAGAGCCGAGCTTACCTTTAAGGCAAGTTTTTCCCAATGATCTAATGTTGCATCAACCTTGGACAGAAGCCCTGCAACCAAAATTATTCCTAGGGGAAGTCCTCGACATCTTCCAGCAATCATCTTCCCAATTTCTTGCAATTGCGGAGGGCAATGCTCGGGTGCGAAAATCTTTTGTCGTAGTAGGTTCCAACTCTGATCCTCGTTCAAAAGCTGCATCTGATGAAGAGGGCTAGAAGAGTCAGCGTAGATAGCGACTTCTGATAGTCTACTTGTTAGGATGACTCGACTCCCATTATTGTCATCCGGCAAGAACCTCCTTATCTCATCCCAAGCCTTAGTACTCCATACATCATCCATGACGATGAGATACTTTCTGCCCTTCAGACTTTTATAAACATTCTCACCCAGTACTTTGTCGCTCTTTTTGCTTCGATCGAGTGAATTTAATAGTCCTGGTAAAATGTCTCGCGTGCAATACTCTTGAGATATCGTTAACCAAGCACCTGTATAAAAGTTTTTTTGCAATGAGGGAATCATCAAAAAGTATTTTGGCAAGAGTAGTCTTACCAATTCCCCCCATCCCAACAATCGATATAATCTGCAACCTTGGCAAGTCTCCGCAAAGTCGGGATTACATTTCCAGCAAATCAACATGAAGCCCCACCTCCGTGCCGCTTATTGGTGCTTGCCTAGATGAACCAACAGCAAGTGTTTCAACTTTGTGTTGTGACTTTCTGTTAGTTGCTTCTTCCACAATGGAATGAAAATTTTCATTCAGCCTCTGCAAATCTCTACTATATCTCTTGTGAAGAATTTTCATTTGTTCATACTTGAATGGCATGCTACCTTCTGCACGAACCCAGTTCAGAACGTGTAGTTCAACGACATCTGCTGCTCGAGATGCTACCTCCCTTATTCGTTCTTCCATTGGATCAACTTTTTCACTTGGTGTATTATTGTATGTGTAATCTTCAAGAAAAGACTGCAAGAAACACAACTTTTCATGGAGAGTTTGATTTGATCTTGATCACCATCTATAACATGTCCTAGTAGTGTTTGAGACAGGGAAGCCAGAGCAGCATAAGCCATATCTCTTTTGTTCCACAAAATACACAATTCGAAACACTAAATTGTAGGATTTATACTATAGAAAAGAATAGGTGATCTGCGCGTTTTGAAAAGTATTGAAATATGAAGGTGAGTGAGTATGCGAGACCTTTTACCAACCATATATATCCCCAGGTCCATTATGTATAGCCTTACTATATATAACCAAATTAATTAAGACCTGAGCAAGTCTACCTCGTCCTTTCCTATTGTTGTTTGTGGGTTAGTTGAAGTCTTTGTTTTGGTTGAATAACTTTAAAATATATGTGCAAAAGATTTGACATATGATTGTATGTAAGTTTCTGAAAAAACTTGCTCGGTCACCGAAGTAATACTGAACAATGTAAACATATATACCCAAGTTAGTGTTAAACTTGCCCAGTTATTTTTTCATGTGTTAGGATCTAATATTATTCTGTCTACACCAGAGGGAGTGTATTTGTTTAATTTTAATCTAACTCTGCAAGATTATTCAGTACTTCTGGTAATCAATGATTTTCTTTTAAAGAAAAGAAGATATTAGGAAACTCAAATTTCAACATGCATGATACATGATGCTTGTTGTCAAATTGAATCTATTGGAAATATGTGTAAATGTAATAAATAAAAGCAAGAATATACTTATATTGATTCACATTATGGAAGCAGGACACACCACAGCAAATAAATCTATCTGGTCAGAATTAGAAGAGAATCGTTCCCAAACTCCTTGTGTTCGTCCTGTATTTGAATCGCCGAATCTCTTACAGACTCGCCCACTCCAACAACCTCAATGTATTCCAGACTCGATATTTCTCCCACTACAGATGGGATATCCTTTAGCTTCCAGCAATGCTTGACTATCAATTGTTCAAGCCTTTAAAGTTCTGAACGCTCCACTTGCCACCACACCACATTGAGAGAATCCATCAACAGAAACATCAGCTTCATATATTCACCTTCACTCATTTTCCACTTCTCCTCCTCAAACGTAGTATGTCGTAGTTTGAGTGCTTCAAGGTTGGGCAATCGACCTACGATCTTCATGGTTCTCACACTTAGTCTGTGTTAGAATATAAATATAATAAATATAAATGTGGTAGGTGTAGTAGTAAATGTAGTCACGAGAAGTAGTAGGGAGTAATTCATATCTTACCTAACATAGCTGAATTCTCTTGTATATATACCTAACATAGCTGAATTCTCTTGTATATATATGTGTATTTGTGATTTGAATGGTATAAGAGCAAAAGGTTACGATACCTGAGTTTTTTTTTTCTTTCTATACATTTTTTTTTCTCACGGCTGCCCGGTGCACAACTGCTTTCTATCGCCGCCGTTCGCCATCTCGGAGAAGCGGCGCCGGCAGTTCATCAGGCCGAATATGATGTCCAGTAGAGGGTTTCTGGAAACCCTAGTTCGTTTGCCAAACGTCCGGCCAGAGCTTGCCGTCTTCCGCCGCTAGTCCACCGCTGTGGATTGTCACTAACCGCCGCACGCTGCTGCACCAGCTGTCCTAGGTCCATGCTTTGTTTTCTTTCTTTTCAGTGTTTGGCAGACACGACTAATATTTTAGTTTAAGGGATATTTGATTTAAATACAAAATTGCATTTGAGCCCCTCCAGACTTTGGTGAATTGGTCCTTGGTCCTATAAGTTTGTTGTCCATGCAATTTAGTGCTGCAGTTTATATTTTGGTGGTTAAGTGTTTGGTAATTTAATTGTGTATTAACAATGGGTGATGAAGCAAAAACAGCCGAGAAGACAACTCTTGTCATGACTGATGTCGTCCCAATTGTATCTCGGATTACGGAATATAAACTTAATAGGGCTAACTATCTTGATTGGGGCAAGACGATTCGCATATTTTGCGAAGTGTCTCAAAAGAAGATCACATCACAGGCGATCTGCCAACGAATGACACGAGAAAGGAGTGGTTGAAAGATGATGCTAGATTGTTTCTACAAATTCGAAATTCCATTGCTGAAGAAGTGGTTAGCCTCGTTAATCATTGTGAGTACGTTAAAGATTGAATCGAATATTTGGATTTCATGTACTCTGAAAAGGGCAATCTTTCTCGTATTTATGACATGTGTAAAGAATTTTACCGCCACAACAAAACGGTCAATCTCTTCAGACTTATTTCATGCACTTCAAGAAAATTTATGAAGAGTTAAATGTTGTGCTACAATTTTCTTTTGATGTTAAAGTGCAACAGTCATAACGGGAAACCATGGCGATTATGAGCTTTCTGGCAGGGTTAAGTCCTCAATTTGAGATTGTTAAGTCTCAAATTCTGTCAAGCACAAATATCTCCTCATTACATGAGGTGTTTGCAAGGGTTCTTCAGACTGATTCCATTCTGTAATTGCTTCTGCTACTCAGCCCTCCAATGCTCTTGTCTCTCGGAATACTAGCCCAGTTACATTCCAGCCCACTAATCAAACTAGAGGACCTTCCCCAACTCTAGAATCAGGGGAAGTGGAATGTTATTATTGCCATGTAAAGGGTCACACTAAGCGCGTATGTAAGAAATTCTTGAGTAGGTATGGATCTCAGCCTCAACATCAGGAGTGACAGCATCCGCATCAGGGGTATCAGCCATAGTCTCAACCTCCACGATATCCGCCTCCATCTCATCCTCCAAGATATAAGTCTCACTCTGCCCATGTTGCTACTTCATCCAAGGAACCACAATTTTCACCCTCTCTTCTGATGAGTTTGCTAAATACCTCACGTTCCAAGAAGCATCGAAGAATTCGTCTCACCTTATCACTGCCATCGCTGAGTCAGGTAACCCAAATACATGTTTGCTTTCATCCGCCACCCAATGGGTCATTGATACAAGGGCAACTGACCATATGACAGGTAACCCTAATGTTTTTACTACTTTCAAATCCCATCCCTCTCCCTCTCATGCAACTTTAGTCAATGGCTCCGTTTCTCATGTTTTAGGATCTAGCAGTGTGCACCCTACTCCATCTCTCACTCTTTCCTCTGTTTTAAACCTGCCAAACTTTTCTTTCAATTTGGTCTCTGTTAGTAAAATTACTCCTGCATTAAATTGTTTCGTGTCATTTTTTTTCCTGATTATTGTCTCTTTCAAGATCTCTTTGAAATTGTCGGATCGTGGATTGACACAACAACTTTGAGAGTTAAGCTGGCGTTGCCTTAACTCTATTATGATCTTCTTGATTAGAGTAATATGCAGCGGAAATAAGAACACAAGAAGATATCATTTTTAAGAAGTTTTCAATATTGTTAAAAACTTCCGAGCCTTAGGCAAAATAACCAATAAGGGTTTTAACAAAATGTTCCTCACAACAATTCACTCACGCTCTTTGTTGATCGGACTCAACGAAGCAGACAAGTACGAACTACTTAACTTCTAAGAACTAGACATAAATAGTTGATACAAAAACTTCGCAAAAGCAAGACGAAGAGAATACAAATAATTAATCTCTTGGATTGTTTAGAACTATTGTCTTGTAATCATCTTGATGAACTTTACACCTTTTTATAGATTTCTTGAAACTTGCACTCTAATGTGTGTTGTTCACAGTTTTGGTAACTCTTGTTGTTTCTTTGTTGAATTTGGACGTCCTTGTGAACTCGGTATCTTTCTTGAATAAGTGTTTCCTTTATTACAGATCTAACAAGGTAACACACCTTCTTCAATTTGGAGAAATCCTGGAAAGAATTCAAGCTGCAGTGGAACGCCAATTTGTTTCCTTCTTTGCAAACCGTGGCAATTATGGAAATTTCAAGTAAGGAATCTTCCATAGCTCTTCCTTATGATTAAGATACCTTCCTGGACATAAACATAAACAAGTACAACCGTGGAATTTGATTACTAAGTGAATAAAGGCAAAACTAAAATTTAGCAGTTAAAGAACAGTTTTCGTACAGACTCTATGGTTTCAATGTTATCCTCAATGTTGTCGAAACATCCCATAACATTGATTCCAGAAAACCTTGCACTTTCAATCTCCCCCTTTTTGCCTTTCTTCACAAAACCAATACCTGTTCCAATCAAGTCTTATATCCAGAAGGTTAGAGTCAACAAGAAACAAATAAAAACTACTAAATTGCTCCCCCTCAATGCAAACTAACATATTCAAAGTCAAAATAACAAAGAAAAGTATTAAGGTCATCACTACATCAAAAGATGATCAGACTCCAACATTCATCAATGTTGCCTCAACATTGAAACCAGTGAGTTTCCTGCATAAAAGGTTAAACAGAAAAACAGTGCAAATTTTTCTTTCATAAGCAACAACAGTCAGAGCAGTTCAAAAAGTAGTAATACTTAGAGTTTCAAACCATAGCTAGATAGATACCAAGGACATGTCCCTTGATCAAAATAAACCAAATAGAGATAATGTACGAGCAACACAAACATATCAACAGTTTTTAAGAAATAAAACATAAACTAGAAACCCACATTTAAAAATTGGAACTACGCTCACCCTTTTTGTGAAGAAGGGAGTTTCTCCAATTTCTCCACCAAGCCTTCTAGCTCTTTGAGATGTTCCTTCTTATCCTCAATCTCCCTATGAGTGTCAGCAATGTGCCCCCTAAACCAATTTAGCAGATGATCCACAAAAGTTGAGGTTATGACCATGCAATCTTCCTCTTTGGACATAGGCACTGAAGTTCCAGCAAACTCCTGAGCCTTCTTCTTCTCTGTTCTTGGTCTTACCACTCCTTTTGGTTTCCAAGGAAGATCTCTCACTCTTGAACCAGACAAGTAGCTTGGGAGAATTGTAAGTTAAACATCATTCTTCCTCCAGCCCATAGTGGCACTTGTCTTCAATCCTTGCTTGATAAGGATTTTGTAGATGAGTGAGGGAAAATGCAGCATGCCATTCTTCCTACCAGCAACTTCAGACATTGACTTCAAAATCCTCTCCCCCATATTCACAGCTAGCCCATTCTTGATCTTGTACAATAAGATTGTTCCTTAGTCAGTACAGTGACATTCTTGCTTGGCAGCCAGTTGAAGCATGCAATCTTATGCAAGACAGCACTAAGAGAAGTAAGTTTTGTAGTTGGCAGAGCATCTTTCCAGACTTTGACCAACCCTCATGTCAAGTCTTTGATCACATCATCATAGTAGGGGTCCTCAGATTCTTCAGTAAGTGGGAATCCACAGATCTTGTTGATGATGTAGGGTTCAATATTGAAGACTCTCCCCCTCACCCAAGCTTTTCCATTTTTTGGAGATCTGTAATCCCTTATCCACTTGGAGAGATTCAGGTAGAATTCCATCTGAGATCATTCAACTCCATCACAGATTGATGAATCCCTCTTGCTTCAAGCAAGTCCATCACTTTGTGTTCTTTAAAGTTGGCCATCTCTACAGCTCTTTCAAGGTGAATTTCCCTTCTCTTGAAAGAATCTCACTTCTTCTCCAAATCTTTGGTAAGATAATAGAGAGAAAAGTAGTCCTCCTCATTTTCAGGGTAGATCACATACAGTCCATCAGAGTATTCTTCTGTCCTTGATGTTACCTTAACATCAGCAGCAACATCCTGCTCTTCTTCACCTGTCTTCTTCTCTTCTTTTTCCTTCTCTTCCACTTCATCCTCAACATCCACAACCTCAATTTCCTCTTCCATAACTTGCTTCCCCTTCCTCTTTCTCTCAGCAGCAACAGCAGCAGATTTTCGATCTTCTTTAGCCTTTTTCTCAGCTTCAGCAACCCTCTTCCTAGCTAACCTCTCAATTTTCCTTTTTCTAGCCTCATCATGTTTCTTGGCAGTTTCAAACATCGTTCGACCACCAATCAACTTCTCACCAATACCCTTGCTCTTTTTCTTTTGAGCCCTAACCCACTTCCTCACCAGTTTATCCACATATTCATCAACCTCCCCCTCAACAGATATGTTAACATTAATCTCAGGGTTAGGTTCAGCCATATTTACCTCAATTTCAGGCTCATTGATGATTGGAGTGGTTGACACAGCAGTTGGCTCAACATTAGAAGTCGATTCTCCCTGCTTGGATTTCTTTCCTAGTCGTACATAAGGAATCGCCTTTCTTTTAGCAGCAACTTGATCATCATCGGATTTTGCAGCATCACCTCGAGTGTGAAAGCGAGTGCGCGCAGCTGTAGGTTCACTTCTTAGAGCAACATCTGCAAGAGTATCCATAGAAGACTTGCTCGCCATTGTTAGTAAGAGAGATTTGCAGAGAAAAATTGAGAGAATTTTGAGAATAGAGTGTAAAATTATAGAAATTGTAAGCACAAATAAGGAAATTAGGGTTTCGATTCCTAATATAATCGTGAGTAGTGGAGAGAGAGTGAATGTTAGTGGGTAGTTACTGATTCTTAACCAAATAAAATCTTCCCAATATGTTTTCCCGCGCACACGCGTCAATGTTTAAGTAACAGGTAACCAGAGCGGTTCTCACAAAATCTGAAAACTTATAAGTTTCTGTTTTCAATGTTGGCCTGTGACAGTGCACAATGTTGGGATAACATTCAACAACTTTCAAACCAGAAGGTGGAGGTACATGCTTCACCAAGGAAAATTCATGTGAGAGCTTGAGATACATCCAAAAATACATCTGAAACTTAACCAATATAGCAAGTGAGTACCTCAGACATAATGTTCAGATAAAAATCATGAGTAAGCAACATAGATAACAAGAAACACACATAGATAAGCAGTTATGAATTCAAGGAAAAAATCACTTCCACAACATAGAAAGTCACAGAAAAGTGTGTCACCTGTAGTATGTCACCCAAAGTGTATGCCTTAACACGTGAATTATACTCCCTCTACGCCTAAACCGACACAACTCAACAACAAGCAAGAAACAATGCAGTTCTACATGAATGCAACAATGCAATGTCAAATAGGCAGATGGTAAACACTTATGAAGAACTTCTCAAACCAGCACAGTTCACATCTCTTTATAATCTTTATTAGTTTTATAACTCATTTGAACCACAAGCTGAAGGTTGCTAAACACAAAGCTAATGTCACTACTGAATGTGGGCAGCCTGAACTCCACACACCCCAATAACAACATTCACAGCAGCAAGTTAGGCAAGTACAAAGGCCTTGAATGTTGGCAATTCATTTATCATGCACCCCAACATCCCAATTCATTATGCATACTTGTTTACCAACCTGCATTCAAGAGAATCACCAAGTGACCAGTGCTACTAAATGTAAGAAATCTAAACCTCAAACACCCTAGTAGAAAGGATCACCCTCATGTGTTCCTTGGCCAAACAAACAGAAACATGTAAATAAGCACAACTAAGTAACACTGAAGTTGTCAACATCATGTACCCCAGCTTCTCCACATGCCCTATACACCTTTTATATGAATTAGACACAACTGAATAGACATCAAAGTAGTGAACTTTGTGTACCCCCAGCTTCTCCATATGTTAGGCTATCACAACCTCAGACAAACAGAAGAGTTTTATTACTTTTTCAAAACAAAGATGTGAAACTGATAACTAGAAAGAGTTGTTAATCAAAGAGTTCAACCACACAAACCAACTATGACAAAACAAGGATTAAATGAGACTCACAAGAAAATAAATTCAACAAAGGAAAACAACTGAATACCTACTACACCACAACCAATATACCAGTGCTATGTCAACACTGGTTTCCTCAACATTCTCACATATTGCACATGCCAAGATTTTTCCTCAAGCTGAAGAATCTCTCACTATCTAAAGGTTTTGTAAACATATCAGCAAGCTGATTTGTTGTCTCAATATGTTCAATGTTGATCACTTTGTCCTCTACCATATCTCTCATGAAATGATGCCTTAGTTCTAGAATGTTGGACAGGATTCCTAGAGATACTTATGGCACTTAGATTGTCACAGAACGTGAGAAGTGTATCACTATATAAACCATAATCTGAAAGTAAGTGTTTGAGCCACACAATTTGGGTAACACAACTGCCAGAAGCTACATATTCTGATTCAGCTGTTGATAATGAAACACAGTTCTGTTTCTTGCTATACCAAGAGACCAAATTATTCCCCAAATAAAAACAACCCCCACTTGTGGATTTCCTGTCATCCACGTCACCTGCCCAGTCAGAGTCACTGAAACCAACCAAGTTAGTGTTAGTGTCATAAGAATACCAAATACCTAAAGGTGAAGTTCCAAAGATATATCTAAGAATCCTCTTCACAGCAATCAAGTGAGATTGCCTTGGCTCACCTTGGTACCTAGCACAAACACATACTGAAAACATGATATCAGGTCTAGAGGTAGAGAGATATAGCAAACTACGAATCATGGACATGTACAATGTTAGGTCAAAATTGCTGCCAGTGCCATCTTTTGTTATCTTCACTGAAGAGGACATAGGAGTTTTGCAAGGCTTGGACTCTTGTAGCTAAAATCTCTTCACTAGGTTCCTTGCATACTTCTCATAGTTCAGGAAGATACCATTCTCCAGTTGCTTGACTTGTAATCCCAGAAAGTAGTTAAGCTCACCAATCATGCTCATCTCAAATGTTTCTGTCATAGACTCAACAAACTTGTCTAAGGTAGACTTGTTAGTAGAGCCAAATACAATATCATCCACATAAATTTGTGCAATACATATATCAGAGCTTTTTCTAAGGACAAATAATGGTGTGTCTCCATTTCCTCTATTGAAACCTAGGCCTAACAGAAAATCAGTTAGCCTCTCATACCAAGCTCTAGGAGCCTGTTTTAAGCCATACAAAACCTTCTCAAGTTTGTACACATGGTCAGGATGTTTAGGGTCAGCAAAGCCTTTAGGTTGTTCTACATAAACCTCTTTGTCAATTAAACAATTCAGAAAGGCACCCTTAACATCCATTTGGTAAAGTTTAATGTTAAGACAGCAAGCAATAGCAAGAAGTAATCTAATTGATTCTATCCTAGCTACTGGAGCAAAAGTCTCATCAAAATCTATACCTTCTACCTGAGTATAACCTTGTGCAACCAACCTAGCTTTGTTCCTCATAATTACATCATTCTCATCAGTTTTATTTTTGAAAATCCATTTTATACCTATTACATTCACATGTGAAGGCCTAGGCACTAGATTCCAAACTCTATTTTTGGTGAATTGTAAGAGTTCCTCTTGCATGGCATTAATCCAGTAACTATCCTTAAGAGCTTCAGTTACATTCTTGGGTTCAATGGAGGAAACAAAACAAGATGCATTTTCAACAGTACATGAAGAGGACATACAAACACACAACTTAACCATATCCTTGTAATTAACCCTTTCTTTGTTGCGTGTTCTAACTGTTTCAGTAATTTGTCCAATTACTTGAGTGGCTGGATGATCTCTTTGTATCCTAGCAGGAGGATCTCTTCTGGATTCAGGAACCAAATCATCTTCAGAATCTGACAGTACAGCTGTTGGCCTAACATTGGGGGTTTCTGGTGTTAAGTCAAAATTTGTTCCAGTTTCCAGTTCAGCATCTCCAGCTTCTGTGTTCAATGTTGGGTCCAATGTTGGAACAACATCTGAAACAGTGACTTCTTCAATACCTGCAGAAACAATTAACTCATCAAAAATGACATTAACTGAATCTTGTACACTTTGCAATCTTGGATTGTAGACCCTGAAAGCAGCGCTATTAGGAGAATATCCAACAAATATACACTTTTCACTTTTGGGATCAAATTTTCTCAAATAGTCTCTATCTTTTAGCAAATAGCAGTTAATACCAAACTCGTGAAAGTGTGCAACTGTTGGTTTTGAACCCTTCAAGATTTCATAAGGTGTCATAGTAGTACCAGGTCTAAGATAAGCTCTATTACTAATATGACATGCAGTATTCAAAGCTTTAGCCCAGAGTTTCTTAGATAAGTTTCTAGAATTCAACATTACTCTAGCCATCTCTTGAAGTGTTCTATTCTTCCTCTCAGCAATCCCATTTTGCTGAGATGTCTTAGGTGCAGAGAACTCATGGAAAATGCCTTTAGTTTCACAAAAATTAGCAAAGCTTACATTTTCAAACTCCTTTCGATGGTCAGACCTAATTCTTCCTACATAAGTGCCATACAAATTTTTAATAATAACATGCAAAATCTTGAATGTGTTGAATGCTTCTGATTTTTCTTTCAAAAACTTAATCCATGTATATCTAGAAAAATCATCAACAATAACAAAAGCATACTTCTTACCATTCAGGCTACTAACCTCAATAAGACCCATGAGATCCATATGTAACAATTCAAAGCATTTATTAGTTCTAGGGTAGTACTCTGTACCTGGAGGGGTGTATGAACAACTTTTGTTTGTTTACCTTTCAGGTAGTCTTCACAAACAATTTTACCTAGACTAGTCAACTTAGGTAGACCTCTTACAGCATCTGTAGTTTCTCCAGATTTCTATAGTGTACATGTCCTAGCTTCTTGTGCCACATGACAGATTCATCTACCTTGGCATGGTAGCATTCAGCTTTATCTTGTGCAAGATAGCAGTTATCCTTTGATCTTGTACCTGTCATGACACGGACATTGTCACTATTAAACACATCACGTGAACTTTTATCAAACGTAACTAGCAAGTTATCATCACAAAGTTGACTTATGCTAATTAAATTTGCTTTCAATCCTTCAACCAACAACACATCCTTGAGTGGTGGAAATCTTTCAACATTCAAGACTCCTTTTCCAATGATTTTCCCTTTAGTGCCTCCTTCATAGGTAATTATTCCAACAGTCAAAGGGATTAAATCTTTCAGGTTGTCAATGTTTCCAATCATGTGCCTTGAACATCCACTGTCAAAATACCACTTACCTGCAAGGTTAGAGTAAACAGCAGAAATGACAACATTGCAAACAATTTTAACCTTAGGAGTTTTTATTTTTTCAATCCAAGTTCTACTTTTATGTCCTTCAGCTTTGTTACCTAATGTTGGGATAACATTCAGATCAGAGGTTCTCCTAACATTGGTACTGCTATTAATTACTGTTTTCTTCTCAACCACACTTCTATATTTTTAACAATATGGCTTAGTGTGACCAGGTTGAACACAATATTGACAGATAAAAGTAGGCTTTTTCACAATGTTAAAAGGAATTTCACAACTCAAGCTATTACTTTCCTTGATAAAACCATCTTTCAAGTAGGCAGAATTAACATTTTCAGAGGGAGGTTTTTCAACATAGCCCAAACCACTTTTACCTTGATTTCCCATACTCAGCATCTCATCAAGCTTAGATGTAGATGAGTTCCATTTGGCAATGGTTTGTTCAGCCTTATTAAATCTTACCTTTACCTCCTTTAGTTTAGCCTCAGTTTTGTCAAGATCTTTCTCATACAGCTTCAGCATCTCCTTCATGCATCCAATCTCTTCCTTTAGGCTTTTGTTGCTCTTGATGAGTTTGTGATTTTCAAGCAGCGGTTTGTGGTAGATAGACTTCAGGTCTTCAATGATTTCCTCCTGAGACATTTCACCTTCAAAGAAATATTATTCATCTAGATCCACTGAACCATGAAAATAATCAAAGTTAGATTCATCATTGTTAGACACAAGATTAGGTTCAATATTCGCATTATATTCATCCCAATCTGCAAAGAAGGTCTCTTATTCTGATGTTGGATCCTGAATGTTGGGGTAACATTGAGATCCGAGGCAGTTCAGGGAGTCTTCTGGTGTCCAGTCAATCTGAGTGAGTAGCGCAGCAGTGTGAATCTCTTATGATTGTTCTTCAGCTTCTCCAGAACTAAAGTCATCTTCATTAAAATCATCTACACAAACCCAATGTGAATTTCCTCTTTTTCTAAGAGTGTTAGCACATTCATTAGCCATATGACCATATCCTTTACATTCAAAACATTAAACATCTTTTAATTTATCAGCTTCTAAAGGAGTAGGTTTTGATGCCATGTACTTCACAAACTTATGAGGTAATTTCTTATAACCTGGAGAACTATTACTAAGATTCTTTTATTTGCCTTTACCTTTAAAGTTCAGCTTATTGAATTTCTTAGTAATTTTACCATAGTTTGAAGAAATTAATTCACATTCATAATCACTTTCATTATCAAGACTTGATCCTCTTAAAGCAACAACCCTATGTTTGCTAGGTTGTGAGGCAAGCTACATCTCAAATTCTCTAAGAGTATTTATCAAGACTTGAAAATGTAGATTAGCAAGGTTCCTAGATTCACCCATTGCAATTTTCTTGAGAGCAAATTTAGATGACAGTGTTCTTATTGCTTTGTAAACCATCTCTTGATTAGTCATAGCAAAACCTAGGTTTTCACATTGGTTAGCAATATCAAGAATTTTCTCAAAATAACTATCAACACTTTCATCTTCACCCATCTCAAGTTTTTTAAATTGCTGAAGCATTTATCTATGTTTAGAATCTTTAACAGCAAAATCTCATTCACAATGTAATTCAAGTATATCCCAAGCATGTTTGGCTTTTGTACAATTCTAGATTAACTTGAACATGTGATGATTAACCCAACTAAAAATAACATTAAGAGCCATTTCATTAGAGTTATAGAGACTTACCTCTGCTGATGTCCAATTTGCTTCTGGTTTTGGTATTAGATCACTTTCACCATCTCTTGGTAATGTTGGAAGAGAGTATCCATTGATCACAGATTGCCAGGCTCGAATATCAATAGCTTTGATGTGCGACCTAATCCTGATCTTCCAGTATGCATAATTGGAGCCATCCAAAACTGGAATCATGTTGGCATTAGGATTGACACTGTCCATTGTGTTGTATCACCTCCAAACCACCAGTGTAGTCGGTGTTTGGCTCTGACGCCAATTGAAATTGTCAGATCGTGGATTGACACAACAACTTTGAGAGTTAAGCTGGCATTGCCTTAACTCTATTATGATCATCTTGATTAGAGTAATATGCAGCGGAAATAAAAACGCAAGAAGATATAATTTTTAAGAAGTTTTCAATATTATTAAAAACTTCCGAGCCTTAGGCGAAATAACCAATAAAGGTTTTAACAAAATATCCTCACAACCATTCACTCACGCTCTTTGTTGATCGGACTCAACGAAGCAGACAAGTACGAACTACTTAACTTCTAAGAACTAGACGTAAATAGTTGATACAAAAACTTCGCAAAAGCAAGACGAAGACAATACAAAGAATTAATCTCTTGGATTGTTTAGAACTATTATCTTGTAATCATCTTGATGAACTTCACACCTTTTTATAGATTTCTTGAAACTTGCACTCAAAGGTGTGTTGTTCACAGTTTTGGTAACTCTTGTTGTTTCCTTGTTGAATTTGGGCGTCCTTGTGAACTCGGTATCTTTCTTGAATAAGTGTTTCCTTTATTACAAATCTAATAGCGTAACACACCTTCTTCAATTCAGAGAAATACTGGAAAGAATCCAAGCTGCAGTGGAACGCCAATTTGTTTCCTTCTTTGCAAACTGTGTTGAGTTGACTATTCAACTTAACTTGAATTATGGAAACTTCAAGTAAGGAATCTTCCATAGATTTTCCTTATGCTTAAGATACCTTCCTGGACATAAACATAAACAACTACAACCGTTGAATATGATTAATAAGTGAATAAAGGAAAAACTTAAATTTAGCAGTTAAAGAACAGTTTTCGTACAGACTCTCTGGTTTCAATGTTATCCTCCATGTTGTCCCAACATCGCATAACATTGATTCCAGAAAACCTTGCACTTTCACTCTTGATGAAGAAGATTATTGGTAGAGGGCATGTTTTAGGAAGTTTGTACGTTCTGGATACTCAAGTGCCACTACCTGGGCCCGTTGCATGTTCTTCTATTGTCACCCCTTTTGAAGTTCATTGTCGTTTGGGTCATCCATCACTCCCCATCTTAAAAAAGCTTTATCCTCAATTTCAGAGTCTTACGTCTTTAGATTGTGAGTCGTGTCAATTTTCCAAGCATCATCGCCAGTCATATGTCCATAGAGTCAATAAACGCGCTTCTGCTCCCTTTAAGTTAGTCCATTTAGATGTTTGGGGTCCTTGTCATGTTGTGTCAAAATCTGATTTCAGATATTTCGTTACGTTTGTTGATGATTTTTTCCGCGTAACATGGTTATATTTAATGAAAAATCGATCAGAGTTGTTTTCTCATTTTACTGCATTTTGTGCTAAAATACGAAATAAATTCAATACCTCGGTCAAGGTCCTACGAAGTGATAATGCCAAAAAATATTTTTTTGATTCCGTTAAATCCTATATGACACGTCATGACATTCTTCATCACTCATCTTGTGCTGACAACCCTCCTCAAAACGGTGTTGCTGAACACAAGAATCGACACCTTCTCAAGACAGCAAAGGCACACTTATTTCAAAACGATGTCCCTAAATACTTTTGCGCGGAGTCGATCTTAACGGCTTATTTTCTGATGAATTGAATGCCTTCTTTGGTTCTTCAGGGTGCCATTCCTTACAATACATTGTTTCCTGCTAAGTCATTATTTCCTATTGAACCGCGCATATTTAGTGGTACATGTTTTGTTCGTGATACTCGTCCTAATGTAACAAAGTTAGATCCTAAGTCTATTAAGTGTGTATTTCTCGGGTATTCTCGCTTACAAAAAGGGTATCTGTGTTATTCGCCGAATATGAATAAATTCCTGGTTTCTGCTGACGTTACTTTTGCAGAGAATTCTTCTTTCTTTCATTTTTTAGCTGCTACTGATACTACTCAGGGGGAGACAGATGATTCGTTGGCATATCACATCACCTATCAGTCACATATTGTGGGTCCAACACTACCACTACCTATACGCCTTGTTTATACTAGGCGTGCACCTCTGCCTGTAACATGTCCTCCTCCGGTAGCTCCTTCGTCATCGGATCCGCCAGAGACTGATCTTAGTCTTCCAATTGCACTTCGTAAAGGTAAACGTCAATGCACCCATCCTATTTCTTCATTTATTTCCTATAAACATTTATCTTCCATTTCATGTTCCTTTATGGCTTCTCTTGATTCTGTATCACTTTCTAAAACCACAAATGAGGCATTATCTCACCCAGGTTGGCGACCCGCTATGATAGAAGAGATGAATGCTTTAGATGCTAATGGTACTTGGGATTTAGTGACTTTACCTACAAGAAAGCATGTTATTGGGTGTAAATGGGTTTTTCCTGTTAAAGTTAATCCGGATGACTCTGTTGCTCGACTAAATGCGCGTCTTATTGCTTAAGGATATGCTCAGATATATGGGGTAGATTATTCTGATACATTCTCTCTAGTGGCTAAATTGATCTATGTTCGCCTATACTCATGATTGGCCATTATATCAGCTTGATGTGAAGAATCCTTTTCTTCATGGGGATTTAGAAGAAGTGTATATTGAGCAACCACATGGTTTTGTTGCTCAAGGGGAGCATGGGAATGTCTGTTATATTCGTAAAGCTTTATATGGATTGAAATAGAGTTCTCATGCTTGGTTCGGTAAATTTAGTCAAGAGATTGAAAATTTTGGTATGAAAAATAGCAAGTCAGATCATTAAGTATTTTATCGGCACTCTTTAGTTGGCATCATCCTCTTTTTGTCTACGTGGATGATATTATTATTACAGGGAATGATGTTCAAGGAATAACACCCTTGAAGACTTTTCTTCAGAGTTAATTTCACATGATGGACTTGGGATCGTTGAAGTACTTCTTAGGAGTTGAGGTGATGAGAAGTAAGAAAGGCATTTTCTTGTCTCAGCGAAAATATGTTCTTGATCTCTTGACTGAAACAGGTAAATTGAGTGCCAAACCATCTAGTACCTTGATATTACCTAATGTATATTTGTCTTAGGATGGAGATTTATATGAAGATCATGAAAGGTACATGAGACTGGTTGGAAAACTAAATTATCTTACAGTTACACGGCCATATATTGCATACTCAGTTAGCACTGTAAGACAATTTTTGTCTTCTCCAACAGTTCACCATTGGGCAGGTTTGGAACAAATACTATGTTATTTGAAATGAGCACATGGACGAGGCACATTGTATAAAAAGCATGACCATAAACGCTTAGAGTGCTTCTCAGTTGCAGATTGGGCATGACCCAAAATTGATCGGAAGTCTATTACTGATATTGTGTTTTCTTTGGAGGAAACCCGATTTCTTGGAAATGCAATAAACAAAATGTTGTGTCTCGAACGAGTGCTAAATTAGAATACCGAGCTATGACTCAATCAACTTGTGAGGTAATGTGGATTCATCAATTACTGACTGAAGTTGGCCTTCAAACCTCGATACCTGCAAAGCTATTGCGTGATAACCAAGCGGCACTTTACATTGCCTTCAATCTCGTGTTTCACGAATAAACCAAACATATTGAGATCGATTGTCACTTCTTTTTGATGAATTAGAAATTATGCATTCAAAATAAAGGATCGGTTACATCATGATACCCAAACAAAGGGTCAAAACAAAAATCTAAACTAAAGATACAACCACTTCGGCCCACTTCAACAAAAGACAAGGCACAAATGAAAATCCGAGAACACGAGACACATGACAATCTGCAATGCCGAAGAAGCAAGCAAATTTTTGGGCTACTCCCTAACGAATAGGAAATAAAGTCCATTAGCCTCTAGAGATGCACCGACTCTAGTAGCTTTCGCTGACAACGCCGGCTTAAAACAAAGGGATAAATACAACAGAATTTGATTTCTAAGGGATATGTGAAGACTGGAGATCAACTTGAAGACATTTTCACAAAGGCTTTAATTGGGGCTCAGATTGATTATCTTTGTAACAAGTTGGGCATGATTAATATCTATGCTCCATCTTGAGGGGAGTGTTAGAATATGAATATAATAAATATAAATGTGGTAGGTGTAGGAGTAAATGTAGTCACAAGAAGTAGTAGGGAGTAATTCATATCTTACCTAACATAGCTCAATTCTCCTGTATATATAGGTGTATTTGTGATTTGAATAAACACACAATTTCTTCTTCCAATCTTGAACACTCCACAACCAGATAGAGTTAGTTTTTTGAGAGTATGAGGTAAAACAAAATCCGTACGGAAAGGACTCTGCAGCCAGGAGACAGAGGTGGGTAGTAGACTGCAAATTAGCTTCAATGATTCAAGTTGTTGGTAATGGAGAGCATTATTGAGGTTATACTTGGACCACTTTATCTCTGGATTCTTACCCTCGACGTGATAGATTTGTCCCAATTTCTTAAGATTTGGAATCATTTGTATAGTCTCTTTCGCGAAGCTGAAGTTTGCTACTCTGGAAAGTGTTTGTAGGGTTTTTAGAATAATGCTTTTCGAAAAGGGGACAGGAGAGAAACAACAATTGTGAAAGATAAGATGGCTTAGTTTGAGCATCTTCCAAATTTCAGTTGGTAAGTGTATTATGGGCTCATGGGAGAAATTTGATGGACTAGAGTATCTGGAGATAGCTCCAATGATCAAGGTTTGTAAATTTCCAAGTTTGAGTATTGTTGCTGGGACCACAAACTTTACGGAGTTGTCGTGGGAGAAAGAGAGGTACCTCAAGTGAACTAGTCTGGTTATTGCCGCGGGAATGCACGTTAAATTAACATTGGGTCCATGAAGCACCCTAAGGAGACTAGAGGAGATAGAAAGAGATGTTAAGTGCCGAGGGTTATTGTTGGAAAAAAGAAGAGAACGGACAAGGGAGTTGCCTGCTTGGGTAGGTATACGACGATTGGTAAAATTACAGAGACGGCGCTTGTTCTGTATGCTTTCTTGTGAAGCCTTGCCAATATTATTGACATGAAGAAAGTTCTCTTCATTAGCTTTATGTATGCAGAAGTCTCTCAAGAGATCGTGAAGGCGACAAAATTCGAGTTTGCCATTCGAACACTTCTGAGTTATTGAAATAAGATTTCGTTTGACAAGATCCGCCACACACTCTTCTGCCACTTCTTCTGAGCTTTTCGATATGAGTGGTTTTAAAAATCCTTCTGCAGTCCATAACTTAGTTAGTTCGGAGACTGGAATTTGATAATCTTCAGGGAAGCTTCCCATATACATGAAACAAGCTCTTAGATGGTGAGGCAAATTGTTATAGCTCAAAGAGAATATCTTGAGCAAATGTTCATCATTTGTTGCTAGAGCTGAGCTTACATTTAGCGCAATTACTCATATCATCCATGATGATGAGATACCTTCCGAACTTCAAATTTTTATAAACATGCTCGGCCAATATTTTCGTGCAAATTTTGCTTAGATCATTTTTCACTGTACTAAGTGAATTTAAGTGTCCTAGTAAAATGTTTCGCATACAGAACGCTTGAGATATCGTTACCCAAGCACGAATATAAAAGTGTTCTGCAATAAAGGAGTCATCAAAAATGATTTTGGCTAGAGTAGTCTTATTGATTCCGCCCATCCCAAGAATTGAGATAATCTGGAACTTTGAGGATTCTCCACAGAGTCGAGATTTGATTTCCAGCAGATCATCATGTAGCCCCACCATTGTACTTCTGTGTCTTATTGACGCTGGCCTGGATGAATTAGCACCAAGTGAATGACGTGGAGTCGCAGTTTCCGTTTCGTGGTTTGACTTTACGTTCATTGCCTCATCCACAATGGAATCAATGTTTTCAAGCAACCTCTGCAAATCTTTGTTATATCTCTTCTCAGGAGTTTGCATTTGTCTATTCTTAAAAACCAAGCTACGTACTGAGTGAACCCGGTTTAGAATGTGTACTTCAACAACATATGTTGCTTGATATGCTACCTCCCTTATCCGTTCTTCTAGCGGATCAACTTCTTTTTCTCCGGTATCATATGCATAATCTTCCAGAAAAGATTGCAAAAAACACAACTTTTCCTTGAAACACTCGATATGTTGTTGTTGGTCAACATCTGTAACTTGCTCTAGTATTTCAGATAGCGAAACAAGTGCAGCATAAGCCATATTTTACTTTACACGAAACAGAGTCACACACCTTTTATATACATATATATATAGGGGTGAAGCCAGGAAAAAAAGTTTGGGGAGACGAAAACGTGTTGCGATTTTTTTTAATCAAAATGTATAATATAGATACTCAATACATTTTTATTCATGGGAAAAAACTAATATAAAAAAGCAGTATTATAACTTTTTATTCACTCGAAAAAAACGAGTATAAAAGTTCACCTCTTTTTTAATCAAATGTATAATATAATTTTATAAATAATCAATAACTTTCGTTCACAATATCAATTATCAACTATGCAAAATATTTTATGAGTAATTTTTTTAAAACAAACCATATTGATGGGGGTATTTTAGGACTGGCTCAGTACTTAGGATTGGGCCGGCCCACAATCGTATCGAATTGGCCCAATTCGATACCTTCAGCGGCGCATCGAATAATCGTGTTTCGATGCGCGCATCGAATCGGTATGATTCGATGCGCTTTATACAGCTGTCTTTGGGCCCCACATAGCGAGGTTGCTATATATATGACGGTTTTGAGCATTCGGAGGCAGATCGAACTTGAGTCCCAGCCTGACCACATCGAATCACATTATTCGATACGCTCCGATATTCGATACGTTCTAGTACTCAATACGCTCCTTTATTCGATACGTTCCAGTGTATTATTGAGGCCATATCGAATCAGCTCAGCACCGAACCAGCACCATTCGAGGCGCACTTCGAACGACCATAATTCGATGCGTTAAATAGTCATTGTTATATGTATAATTAAATCAGTGTAAGATCTGTAATAGATAATAGGTGTTTCGGACAAAGTTAGTCCGGTTAACTTTATTGGATTAACATTATTTTGGTTATTTATATTCCCATTGTACTGTTTTATTGTGTTCTATTACCGTGACGAAATAAGACCAAAATATTGGCGCCGTCTGTGGGAACACCGTTAACACTGTTTTAGATAGGGCAATTAGGATGACAAATAAAAGGCGCATGAATGCGGTTGAAAAGCAGCAAACGGAGAAAAAGATCAAGACAAAAGCTAATCTGAGTCAAGAGCGGATTGAGCCTAAGGAACAAGGACAAGATAAAATAGAAAGTCAGTTGTTAAAGCAATGGCAATAATGTAAGATGGAACCTTTGGGGGAATTCAAAATTGTACAGCTTTTCAAAAAAAGTTCTGAGAAAGTAATAAAGATTGGAGCAGAAATGGACCGGATGGTAGAGGCGGCATTGGTAGATTATCTTCGGCGTAATTCGGATATATTTGCATGGTCCGATTCTGATCTTCTCGGGATCGATTCAAGGATCATAGTACATCATTTGAATGTAGATAAGAGCGCGAAACCGATACGGCAAAATAAGCGTGATTTTAGTAAGGAAAAGAATGAAGCAGCTGAAAAAGAGGTACAAGAACTTTTAGCAGCACGACATATATATGCTATAAGGTTCTCAGAATGGTTGAGCAATATTGTGTTGGTCTTGAAAAATGAAGCAACATGGAGAATGTGTGTGGATTATACTCACTTAAACAAGCATTGCCCAAGAGATCCCTTTCCTTTGCCACGGATAGATCTACTTGTGGATTCTACAGCAGGATGTGCTTTGCTAAGTATGATGGATGCAAAGAGTGGTTTCCATCAGATCTTCATGGCAGTACAAGATCAGAGTAAGACAGCATTTGTGACAGATACCGGGGTGTATTGTTATAGAGTAATGCCATTCGGATTGAAGAATGCGGGAGAAACTTTTCAAAGGTTGGTGGCTAAAATGTTTTACCATCAAATTGGAAAATCCATGGAAGTGTATATTGATGATATGCTTGTAAAGAGTCTAAAAGCCGATGAGCATGTGCGACATCTGGATGAGGCCTTCACTATGATGAGGACATACGGAATGAAACTAAATCCTAAAAAATGCACTTTTGGAGTAACGGTTGGGAAATTTCTAGGATATGTGGTGAATGAAAGAGGAATCGAAGCCAACCCTGATAAAATAAAGGCAGTATTGGATCTACCATCACCAAAAACAGTAAGGGATGTTCAATGTCTCGTCGGCCGACTGACGGCCTTCGGTAGATTTATATCAACGTTAGCGGAAAAGAATCTCCCTTTCTTTAAGGTGATGAAGCGGAACAAATATTTTATTTGGACGCCGGAATGTGAAGAAGCTTTTAGACAAATGAAGAATTATTTGGTAAGCCCGCCGTTATTAGCAAAACCGGAGGAGAATGAAATGATGTATCTCTATTTGGCAGTATCTGCAAATGCAATCAGTACAGTACTGCTCAAGCAAAAAGGAGCTCAACAATTACCCATACATTATGTGAGCAGAGTACTGCAGGGGGCAGAGAGAAATTACTTGGAAATAGAGTTATTTGCGTTAGCGATTGTTGTTACAGCTCGGAAGTTGAAACCGTATTTTCAATCTCACCCAATTACTGTGGTAACAGATAAACCATTAAAGCAAGTGTTGGCAAAGCCAGAAACATCGGGCAGATTGGTGAAATGGGCAATTGAACTCAGTGAGTTTGGATTGGAGTTTAAGTCGCGGGTTGCAATCAAAGCGCAAGCTCTAGCAGATTTCATGGCCGAAACTCTCGGAAACAGTATATTTGATACCGCAAGCTGTATTTTTTCTATATCCAATCAAGTGGGCACCAGTAGGGCAACATCGACATGGATATTACACACAGATGGGTCTGCCACAACTCACGGAGGGGGAATTGGAATACATTTTTTGTCCCTAGAGCGGAGGGAATTTGAATTTGCTATCAGCCTGAATTACATGGTAACGAATAACGAAGCTGAATATGAAGCAATAATTGCAGGGATCAAAATGGCACTCGGACTCAACACTGAACATCTAGACGTGTTCACCGATTCGCTCTTGGTGGCAAATCACTTCTCGGGAAAATATGAGACGCGTGAGGAAACTATGAAGCTGTACGCCGTTAAGGTTAAAGAATTAGCAAAGAACTTCAAGTTTTTTGATATAACCCAAATCCCTAGGGATGACAATGCGAAAGCAGATGCGCTTTCCAAATTTGCAAGTTCTTCAGAGATTTTAGCGGAAAAGCGAATCACACTTATGGTCGCTGATAAACCTTCGATTGGGATATCAAAATATATTACCACGGAAGTCCGGGTGGAGTTCATAATGGCGATACAAGAGGACCCGTCTTGGAAGGATGAAATCATGATCTATCTTCAACAGGGCATTTTACCAGCGGATCCGAATGCACAACGCAGAATGCGTTACAAGGCTTATAGATTTACTATCAATAATGGAGAGTTATATAAAAGATCTTTCGAAGGACCATTGTTAAGATGTCTGACTCTTACTCAAGCTAAATATGTCATGGAAGAGATCCACGCAGGTTGCTGCGGAAATCATTATGGGGGACGAGTATTAGCTCAACGAATATTGCGTCAAGGATATTATTGGCCAACTCTACGTAAAGATGCAACAACTTATTCGAGAAAATGTGACAGTTGCCAATACCATGCTCGTCTCATTCACAGACCGGCACGTCAACTGCAACCCATCGACGTGGCATGTCCGTTTGATCAGTGAGGAAATGATATTGTGGGTCTGTTTCCACCTGCCAAAGGTCAAAAACGATATTTAATAGTAGTAGTTGAGTATTATACTAAATGGGTTGAGGCAGAAGCTATAACGTCGATCACGGAGAATAATATGATCGAGTTTATTTGGAAGTACATCATATGCCGCTTCGACATACCGAGGTCCATTGTATGTGACAACGGCACGCAATTTACTGGAAAGCGGATTAAATCGTGGTTTGGGGAATTAAAGATATCACACAATCTCACTTCAGTATATCACCCACAATCCAATGGCCAAACAGAATCCACTAACAAAACATTGAAGGATTATCTCGAAAGGAGAATCAGGGCCACAGGGAAAACATGGCCATAAGAGCTTCAAGGAATATTGTGGGCATATAGAACGACTCCGAGGACATCCACAGGGGAAACCCCATTCGTTCTTGTTTATGGCACTGAAGCTGTATTGCCCGCAGAAATAGGTATGCCGACGCGCAGAATTATTGACTATGATCCAGAACAATTGGCCCGGTTGCGACAGATGGATCTGGATATGATAGGATCCACAAGACATGATGATTATCAGCGTACTGTTGCTTATAAAGCTGCAATGGCCAAAAGCTATGATAAGAGAGTTCAATTCAGAAATTTTGAAGTAGGAGATTTGGTTCTTAGGAGCATTGCAGCTAAACAGCATATCGGAAAGCTTGAACCAAAATGGGAAGGGCCTTTTAGAGTCACACGAGCAAGTTCACGAGGATATTATTATTTGGAGACTCTAAGAGGAGTTCAATAGAAACGCCCATGGAATGTGCAACATCTCAGGCGTTATTATGCATAAATTGAAGGAATTTCATCAAATATATGTTTCTTACAATTTAATTTGTATTGATTTTTCAAATATTATTAACTGCAAATTTTTATTCGTTGAATGATACAGGGAAGAACATGATGGAGGGGTAAGAAGGCCCAAAGCGGTCCACCCCCACATGCCAGAAGGAAGAACATGACGGAGGGGTAAGAAGGCCCAAAGTGGTCCACCCCCGCATGCCAGAAGGAAGAACATGACGGAGGGGTAAGAAGGCCCAAAGTGGTCCACCCCCGCATGCCAGAAGAAAGAACATGACGGAGGGGTAAGAAGGCCCAAAGTGGTCCACCCCCGCATGCCAGAAGGAAGAACATGACAGAGGGGTAAGAAGGGCCAAAGTGGTCTACCCCCACATGCCAGAAGGAAGAACATGACGGAGGGGTAAGAAGGCCCAAAGTGGTCCACCCCCGCATGCTAGAAGAGAAAACATGACGAAGGGATAAGAAGGCCCAACGTGGTTCATCCCCGCATGCCAGAACGGCGACATAAAGGGAGCTGATCTCTCAGGTAAAACATGAATGCCCTAAAGATAATAATAACATCTCAAAGTGCTCATATTTTTCATGGCAAGTACAATCATAATATTAGATATGCACCATGACATCAAACACAATTATTAAACATCAGAAAAATATTAACTCAACAGCAAACAAATAAATTAAATGCTGTGTTTGGGAATAATCGGAAAGAAGCAATATGGGAGTAAACCTAAATTACATAGCTAATGTCAAACGGTTGAGTCATTCTCATTATAGAGCATTTGATAAAAGTTACAAGACTCTATACAAAACGAAAGGCCTGATATCCATAATTCAGTTTAGCAAAATATCATTACTCATTCGATGAATGGGGGGACTCCGGACGAAGAACCACACCCACTGAACGCGCAAATTTAGCACGGTTGCTTTGAATTTGATCCTCTGTGAGAATCAATTCATTCTCTTGTGCCCAATCATCGGGCAAAACAACTTCAGTTCTTTCAGAAGGATCTTGAAGTTGATATCTACTAGGAGAAATAAGATTTTGTGCACTTAATGATGGATCAGGTACATTACTGGCCAGCACAGAAACCTTGCCACCTGGAGAATAACGCGTTCCTCCTGGTAAAACTCCTTTAGGACCAGAAGTCTTAGGTGCGTTTAATGCCCTATTTCTTTTGTCCAAGGCTGCAGGGGGGACATTTTCAAAACCCGTTCTCTTTGGAGGACTTTGGAGAAAGATTGTAGACCTAGAAGTTCTCGGAGGTAATTTTGAGTCATCATCGCTTGAACCAAAAACATCGTGAAGAGCTTTTTTGATACTCTCTGAATCCTCCAGAGTTGCGCTAGGACTGTTTTTCTCTTTTCCCTTATGGGATTGAGGTGAGCTTGATTTTAAGGAACCTGAACCGGTCAAATTCGGTTTTTGAGGTGAGCTTGATTTTACGGAACCTGAACCGGTCACATTCGATTTTTTACGGTCGCGCCACAGAACATAAAATGGATCACCAGGCTTAGGAGTATGTAAATCGTCATTATCATCATCGCTACTACACTCTGGGATCTCCATTTTAGAGTTACGCGTTACATCAAGCATATCCTTCCGAAAACCATGTCCGAGATATCCAAGATGTCCAACTTGACCAACACCGACTTCCATTCCATATTTTATATCAGCAGAACCGCGGAGTAGTTCCAAAAATGTATATACGTTACTTTGCGTAAAATCTCGAACGATTGCATATTTGTAATCTTCAGATTCGAAATACTGGATTCGACGGCGCAAATTGGAAATGGCATTTTCAACATCCGTATTTGAAGCCTGAAGAGAACAGTTCTTCCGTTTCAGGGATTCATTATCTTTTTTTAATGCAATAATTTCAGCACGCAGAGCCTCGGCGTCCTCTTCTATTTTCTTGGCCATAACTTCGGCATCATGTCTGTCGCGGGTAGCTTTCGATGCTTTTGTTTCCGCTTCCTTGGCGCGTTTCAGCGCATTTTGGCGACTATAATTCCCATTACGAATAGTAGTGCGAAGATTATCGACAACACTATTATGTTGGTTCTGCACCTCGGCTAACCCGCTATAATCCCTGCATAGTCGATATACTGCTAAGATGACGGCAACAAAGAATAGGCGCCCGAAGCGCGCCAAATCCTGATACCCCAACCGATTTATTACGGTTCGACGATCCAACTGAGGCCATAAACTCTGCATTATCTCTCCAGCTTGCTCCTCTCTCAGTCTATATCCGCCCGATGTGGCACTCAGTGATTCCGAATTCTCATCATTGAGAAAATTGTAATTAATAAGACTTCCTGGAGAGGCAGGTCTTGTATTTCCTAAAGGTCGAGGGCGTCTTGGCGGCGGAATATCTTGAGCATCGCGAGCGGATTCTTCCTCCGCTAATTTTCTTTTAGCGGAAGTGTACCAACCCTCATCAAAAGAGCGGGAGGAGCTCGCTTCATCTGCATGTCTCATATGTCTGAATGTAGGGTTCGCTGCGTTAAACCTGGCCAGATTGGCGGCAATTTTGTCATCTTCAATATCGATATCTTCCATTATTCGGATTTGACGGTTAGTCCCGACCTTTATCCGTCCACCAGTAGCAGTGGGTGTTACTACCACTCTCCGTGTATCAACGTTCTCGTTGCGTTCAAAATCGCTCACTATAGGAACCCGAGTGCCAGCGCTAACACTACCGAGCCTCATGGTAGAATGATCTAGGGGAGATAAATTAGAGCGACCCGCACCCCAATTGTCGAAAATATTTTCAGGGGTCGGGTTTGCAGCTTCTCTTCTAACAGTTTCCCCTGGATTTTCTTCCATGGTAGCATTGTTCGTAGATGGGCCCGCACCTGAGGGCTCATTATGCTCGCTCCTTCCCTGAGCATCATAAATGTTCTCAGGTGACAGCACAATTTTGCTGCGATTTCGAGACTTCGTACGGGCCATTTCAGCCTGATAATGAATTTAAATAATTTTTATGTAATAATAAAAATTAGTAGTAGCGTGTCGAATTCCAACGATTCGATACGGACCGTGTCGAACAGACTCCGTTCGATGCGGTTAAGAAGCAAACAAAAATTCCTTATGCGAATAAAAACAAGAAATGTCAGACATGTGGACCCTTATATATAGGCCCATGGGCCGCCACTTTACTATAAACATCGAATTCTCATAATTCGATGCGTGCATCGAACTCGGCAAAATTCGATGCCTACAAACTGACGCATCGAATTGTTATAATTCGATGCCCATAGTTTATTATGGCGAATATGATTTGAGTTTGGAAGTCGTCATCACTCTGTTAACGTCTCCCAAACTGGGGGAACTATGTGATGGGGGTATTTTAGGACTGGCCCAGTACTTAGGATTGGGCCGGCCCACAATCGTATCGAATTGGCCCAATTCGATACCTTCAGCGGCGCATCGAATAATCGTCTTTCGATGCGCGCATCGAATTGGTATGATTCGATGCGCTTTATACAGCTGTCTTTGGGCCCCACATAGCGAGGCTACTATATATATGACGGTTTTGAGCATTCGGAGGCAGATCGAACTTGAGTCCCAGCCTGACCATATCGAATCACATTATTCGATACGCTCCGATATTCGATACGTTCCAGTACTCGATACGCTCCTTTATTCGATACGTTCCAGTGTATTATTGAGGCCATATTGAATCAGCTCAGCACCGAACCAGCACCATTCGAGGCGCACTTCGAACGACCATAATTCGATGCGTTAAATAGTCATTGTTATATGTATAATTAAATCAGTGTAAGATCTGTAATAGATAGTAGGTGTTTCGGACAAAGTTAGTCCGGTTAACTTTATTGGATTAACATTATTTTGTTTATTTATATTCTCATTGTACTGTTTTACTGTGTTCTATTACCGTGACGAAATAAGACCAAAATACATATCAAAATGAACTAACATAAGATTTTATAAACTAACATAAAGCTTGCATCAAAATATTATGCAATATTAACGAGAATATTAATTTATTAGTGTCAATTACACCAAAGGGAAAGCATGTGGCTGTCATAAATTAATACAGATACTTAAAAATTGTAATATATTTGTAAGCTAATAATAAATTAATAACTGGGTGCTGGACAAAATTCAAGGTTGCAAAACCTGCTAAAAAGTTCCTTTCAACAAAATAGAGTCCTAAAAACATCTACTACTAAAAAAAAATGGAAAGTTGGGGGTGCAAGTGCACCCACATGCAACCCCGTCCCTTCGCCCCTGCATATATACACAAACAAAAGTCTGGGCGAAGGCGAACATCAAGGGCTTTCAGTTCTCTTTGTATGATTGGAGTGTTAATCCCCATAGTCGATTTAAATGGGTCTTACTAGTTGTTGGAAGTTTCGTTGTTGTTCTTCTTGCTTTCAGTTTTTTCTCGTTTTGTTGTAAAGAGTTGAAGCACCACTTGTGCTTCTTTGTTTCATTGATTTAAAAACAAAATGACAAGAACAAACGACTAAATATGTTCTATATAAAATGCTTGTGGATGTAGTAGGTGACTCGTCGGCCTTAATTAAATTTAACACTCATGCAATCTGTGTCCATGTCGATTGTACCAATACCAAACACTTGTTGGATCCCACCCCTAGTCATACGAGGTTAAACAAGCATGATGAATCCAAAAACTCAACTTAAGAATTGGTTGCCATCAAACATATAATATTTTAAGCCCCTTGAAAATAGAGATGTGTAGGATAAAGTCGAAGATTTTTTTTTCTCGAGAATTTGTATTATTATCTTCTTAACTTGAGATTATTCATCATAAAATTATTATTACTTTCAAAAGAAACACAGAGTTGGTACTTTATTTCAAAAAGACAGCAAAATCAACCGTGTTAGCCTCTCTTTTTTCTCGTTCAAATAAAGAAGGGTATTTTTGATTATTACACAATATACGTGTGGCTGAACTTTTTGTAGGTTGCTTCAAATGTTACATATTACACACTTGAATATTTTTAATAGATCTCGGTCTATAGATTTAAGTTTTGTAAATTTTGTTTGTAAGTATTCATAAATATATTTCTTGTCCGTTTCTCCATTTGAATCCTTGTAATTTGATAGCAGAGTGGATAAATTGTTGATTGATGGCCTTTCCACTACTGAAAATGGACTTGATTTCGTCCAAACTTCGGTTCACTGTTTAATCGTTGAATCAGACCGGTCCATAATCCACTCATTAGAAGAAATATAGAGTTTTATATCAATCCACTCATTAAACAGTAAAGATCAAGGCCCAGTTCGGTCCAAGTTTTTCAAAGCTTCACTCGCTCAAATTCCATTGGCATCCATATGGAATCTCGGCTCAACAATTTGTCTCGCCCAACCAACTCCTTGGAGATTTTGTTGACTTTACTTAGCCTTCCTTCTTTTTTTCTTTTTTTCTTTTTCTGAACCCGATAACCTTATTTAGTTTTTAGAAGAAAAAGAACATGCACCTTCTTTCTCTTTATTTTTGCTCTTATATCTAATGTCATCTAAGAGTTGATAACAATTTAATAATGAAAACATACAAGTAACTTAAAATATTTATTAATAATTAAAGAAGCCCTATTCCACCTCATATGTAAAAATTATGAATTTTATGCACCGCAAAAACATATGGAGTGAAAAATAATCAAATCTGCTAATAGTTTATATTTGAACATATATTCAATAGACGTCTAGTGATCACCGATTACATCAATTCATGGCACCGGAGATATACAACTCTGATAGCCACTGTTATTAAAATCGGACTGGATCAGCCGGTTGAACCGGTTCAACTGGGAACTGGCCATTGATCCGATCCGATTGGCTATAACTAATCGGGGTTGTTGGGAACAGGACTGCACCGATAAAAACCGGCCCAGAACCGGCAATCTGTGAACGGTAATTGGCCCAGTAAATCGGCCTAGTCCGCCAAATATTTAAAAAAAACAAGAAAAACTAATAATAAAAACTACAAGGACTCAACTGCAAATTTCCACCCTTTTTCCCTAACTAAGATCGTGAAATCCGTAACATTAAAGAAAGCAAAAGTCCACCACCACCACGCCGTTTGCCCTGTCGCCGCCGTTCGCCCTGCCACCGCCGTTCGCCGCTTCTTTTTACTGTTCGCCGCCTCCCTCAAACAAATCAGGTGAGAATTGTTTTTTTTTTTTTTTTTGTTTCTTTATGATTTTGAGAATTGTGTGATGTTTAGTAAAGTGTTGTAATTAAGAGTTTAAGACTTCACTTTGAGAAGATAATTCTGTTACTTTCAGCAAACTTTGAGCAGATACTTAGCCATGTGACTATGTGAGAGTTTTTGACCATTTTATATTTTAGAGAGTTAGTAATGAGTGAACAGGTAAAGAAACATAATTAATGAAGTATTGTATTGATGTATTCTGTATTGGGATTATGATTACATATTAATAATCTGTTACTTTCAAGTTTTAATGCTACACTTATATAAATTAGGTAAACATTAGTAAGTAGTAACTATAATTGAGATTTTGTTTTTATGACATTATTAAGCTTGGTTTGTTTAAAATTGATATAGGTGATGGCAAACAACTCTTCAAGTACACCAACAGAACCTCAAGATAATGAAGAGGATCAATCAGCTAGTATTGTAAATCCTCGACATTGAGATGATATTGCATGGAATCATTGTACTCCGATAGGAGGGAAGGGAAAGGCAGAGTTTCTCTGATGTATTCATTGTGGAAACGTAATTTGTGGTGGGGGCATTAATCGCATGAAGCAGCACCTTGCTGGCATCACAGGTCAAACGAAAAAAATGCCTAGAGGTACCTCTTGAAGTGCAATTTCAAATTCATGGAATGCTTTCTGCGCTAGATAAGGCTAAGAAAGATAAAAGACCATCTTTTTTCACTTTGTGATGAAAATGAAGTAGAAGAAACTCAAAATGAAATTGAAACAGATGGTAGATCTAAGAAACATAAGGCAAGTGATATAGGGAGTTATGTCAAAGGGCGAGGAAAGATAGACACGACTCAACCTGGTATAAAGTTGAAATTACAAAGTAAAGAAATGATTAAGAATGTGGATTTAGTTGTTGCTAAGTGATGGTATGATGCATGTATTCCTTTAAATGTTGTGAATTCTCCACATTTTGTAGAGGCAATGAAGAGAATATCAGCAATAGGTCCTGGGTATTCAGGTCCTAGCTATCATGCTTTGAGAATTTCTTTGCTCCAAGAAGTTAAAGCTGAAGTAAGTTTGTCTATTTATGCTCTTATAAGTCAGTGGATTATTAGTGGTTGCACTATTATGGCTGATGGTTGGACGGATATGAGGTATAGGTCGTTGATCAATTTTTTGGTGTATTGTTCAAAAGGTATATCATTCATCAAGTTTGTCGACGCATCAGCTATAGTGTCAAGCTCTGACAATGTATGCAATCTTTTCTCTGAAATTGTTGAAATGGTAGGCGTTGAGAATGTTGTGCACATGGTGACGGATAATGCAGCTAACTATAAAAGAGCTGGAAAATTGCTCAATGAAAAATATCCGTCAATCTTTTGGTCTCCTTGTTCTGCACACTGCATAAACTTAATCTTGAAGGATGTTTCAGATCTTTCCAAAGTTATAAGTTTAGCACATGTTGCTTCAAGAATAACAAGTTTTGTTTATAACCGTAAATGGCCTAATGCATGGTTAAAGCAACAAGCTGGGTGGACTGGAATAATTGTTCCTGGTGCGACTCATTTTAGCACGACTTTGTCATCATTGCAGAGTATATGTGAACGACAAGATTTTTTGGCAAGAATGGTGGTTAACTCAGGTCTTAAGAAATTCATGAAAGAGGATAAAGGTGTAGAAGTTAGGAGAATTATTTTGGATCATGAATTTTGGAAAGATTGCGAGAAAATTGTGAAAGTTATGATTCCTATCATAAAATTATTGTGAATTGGTGATTCAGATGAGAAGCCTTCTATGGGTTTTGTTTATGAGGGGATGTCAAAAGCAATTAATGGGGTAAAGACGGTCTTGGAGGGTAAAGAGCATGAATATAAAGTGTATGTGGACATAATCAATGCAAGGTGGGATAAAATGCTAAGAAATAATCTACACGCGACAGCTTACTGGTTGAATCTTATTTTCTAGTATGGTGACGATAGTCCTGCTAATAATACTGCGGTTTTGTCATGTGTATGTGATGTGGTGGAGAAGCTTTGACCTACAGCGGAGAATTTGGTGAGGGAAATGACCATGTTTCGGGAGCGTGAAGGAACCTTTGGACGTGACATAGCGAGAAATAATTTAAAAGATACTCGTCCAGGTATGCTTGTTATTTATATTGGTTTCATTGGTTAACTTTATAGCTTTGATCTTGATTATTGCTTACTAATTTGAGTTTTTTTTAAAAGATGTATGGTGGAGTTTATTTGGTGGTGATGCGCCAAATTTGCAAAAAGTTGTCGTTAAACTGTTAAGCCAGGCTTCATCATCATCTGGATGTGAGCGTAATTGGAGTGTGTTTGAGCGAATTCACACGAAGAAGAGGAATAGGCTGGAGCATGCAAGATTAAATGATTTGGTATTTGTGCATTACAATTTGCGTTTGGAGAAACGGTATGTTTTTTATTCCTTTATATAAGAATTAATCTAGTTTATTTTATTATATTTGAAGATGTTTCTTACTTACATAATTTGGTGTAATTTTAAAGAAACGTGAAAAAGAAGTACTATGATCCAATTGATTATGAGTCTATTGATAAGGTGGAGCCTTGGGTTATTGAAAAAGATTCAAGTGGTGAACAAGAACTTGATTATAATGAGTTGGAAGAAATGCTTGAAGAAAGTCAACAAAATGCCGAAGGAGCTTCTAGTTCTCAGCCATCAATTGGTAATTATACTTTTATGGTATATTTTATTTTTAAAATGTTCACTACTTTAAATTGCTCACTTTTTTTTTATATTCTATCTAGGCACTGAAGATGCAAATAGAGATATGGGAACATACGGTCATGATGATGATGAGTGGTTTTAATTTTTAGTGATATTGTTGGATTGTGGTAGTTGCTAAGTGATGGTGAAACTTTTGAATATTGAGATGTTACTTTTTACATATTATGATATTATTTTATTGATATTGCAATGTCGTTGGAACTTAGTATGGATTTGGATATTTTTGGTTGGATTTACCGATTTAGTGAATTTGAATTCAAGTTTTGGATGTCATCAATGAAGTATTTTGGTGATTTAATGGTTTGATATTGTAAATTCATGATGTGATTGTGTTGGAGTAGAACTGTACAAGTGTGTTTATTTATTATGAATTAGCCGTTTAAACTTGAAAGCTGAATTTGAAGGTAATATTTGAAATCATGATAATGATATGTTGTATTGCATATATATATATATATATATGAGGTTTGACTACTTGACTGCGTTGACTGGTTGAACCAGTAGTTCGACCACTAAAACCAATAACCAGTAAGATCACCGGTTCAGTGTCCGGTCTGGTTCTGAAAACACTGCTGATAGCCCCAGTCTATAACTTGTATGAGATAACAGAGCAACAAATAGTCTAGGGCTCGATACGTTGCATGGAGCCGGGGCGTAGAACCGATCAAGACAAACGTATGAATTCAAGGCAGCGAACAAAAATAGTATGATGGATAAGACTACAATTAATATTCATATCACGAGCGGAAATATAGTGCGGCCTAAAGATGTGGTCATAGACGATGAAACAAAAAATGGTGAAAGCGAGAGAATTAGGGTTCTTGAATCGAGTAAAGAAATGCCTTTCAATAATGTAGAATTCACCGATAATTTGCATGAGAAGATGTGCAAACAATGGCTGAATACCATCCCAATATCTTATGAAAACCTTGGTATTTCCCTAATTAGGTGAATAAACTAAGTGCGGTGTGAAAGTTAACCGATGGATGCGACATCGTGGATCTCAGTCATGGATGTTATTGTGTGGTTTAACGACAACACAACGGGAAGTCATCGTAATGCAAGGACCATGGCAGCTAGGGGGGGCTTCTTGCACATCCGTAAATGGACGTCGGATTTTAATGTGGAGAATGAAACCATTTATGATCCTCAAGCTCAACCTTTGAGAAGGCGTACAATAAGATAAGTTAGAATTTCCTGGAAGATACCTTCAAAGCATGTAACTTCCCTTTGAACATAATTAACTTATCTTATTTTGCATTCGTAACGCGTCAACCAAAACCTTATGGAATGGGGAACCGTTTGCGGCGTTTGGACATGGATGTGTCTTGAGACAAGGTTACTCGCTCTAGCCTTATCTTTTTGTGCTTTGTGTGGAAAACTTTTTTACCTCATTCAAGAAGCGGTTGAGGATGGAGATTGGTATGAAAAGGCGCATATACTCTATTCTCGTCTTTGCTCGTACCGCTTCTTTGGGGAAAATTTAGGCGCACATTTGGTGATAATCGTGTGGGACACGAGCAATTTAAGGATAATTTTGACAAACTCTCGTCGCGGATGACTGGGTGGAAAGGTAACAACTTATCCTTACCGGACAGAGCTATGCTCATTCAACATGACTCAACTGTTGTCCATATCCACATTATGCAATCGTGTTGGGTTCCAGAAAACGTGTTGGGTTCCCTATCCACATTATCCAATTGTTCAAGAATCCCTCATGTATGGAAATCATAGATTATGAGGAAGAATATGGTGTTGAGAGAGGCGGATGAGGGAGTATTTGGAGCCTAAAAGCGGACGGCAAATTCACTTGCCAAAGTGCGTACATGAAGTTGTTTAATAGATACTCAGATTCACGAAGCACACACGCAAGTTCGGATTGGGTATGGAAATCTCCTTGTAGTCATAAAGTTCGCAAAAAAAGGAAAAAATTACCACTGATGACGCCAAATGTACTTTATGTATAAATATCATCGGGTTTAAGATCCATATTTTTCAAAACTGCCTCGTGGCTGTCAAGGTTTGGAAGATTCTTATCCCAGAATAATTTTGGCATAAATTCTTAGCTATGGAAGAAAAGTAGTGGTTGAAGTTAAACCTTCAAGTCAAAAGTGCGATCAGTTTGGCAAACCCGAACGTGCCCTGAAAGTTGAGTTTTATAGCCGGTATATGGTGTATTAAGAAATCACGGAACACGCATATCTTCAAGGGCAAGGCGAACACGACATTTGGAATATTGTGTCAAATTAAACAAATTTGTTGGGACTAAATGGCTGTGCTTAAATCCAACAAATGCGCTCAACAATACAAATCGGAGAAATCGAATATGGGGAGATACAAACTCAATGTGGATGGCAGTGTGATCGAGAGGAGTAATATAGTGTTATTTGGGAGGAGCTATGTCACATAAGTCGTAAACGCGAGCGCGTGCGTGTGCGTCTGTGGGTGCGCCAGTTCCCCTATTTTTAAAAATTCACTTTTTAATGCGCCTCTAGTGTGTCTATTAAAAAAATATTAAAATATTAATAATATTAAGTGAAATTTTTAATATTAGGTAACAAAATGATTATTTCAACCAAAACAATACTAATCATAAACAATATAAGTATTTTCATTCATCAAAATGTCAGTTTGTTCATCACTGCATCTAAATTACTTGCTATTGCATTCAGAAAATGAGTGACGTGGTGACATGTTATATTTCACTCACTTGCAAGCATCAACAAAATATATTATATCTTAAAAACTAAACTACTAGTATTTATTATTTTGCTTACTTTTTTATATTTATATCTTAAAAACTAAACTACTAGTATTTATATTTATATCTTAATTTTTTTGATATTATACTATTTAAAAATGTGATAAAAAAAGAAAATTCAAAAAAATAATAATTCCATTTATTAAACTAGATTTTTGTTCAATTAATAATTAAGAAAAAACTTCATCTTGATCAAACGATATAAATTTTCAGAAATTAAATTTTTGCAACAAATCTAATTAATACTTTTTAAGCTTGATGTTTTAATTCGAAATAGCTTTAAACTGATTATGTATGTTGAAAATATTTTGCTTTCTGAAAGTATATGTTAAATTTTTGTAGGTAGAATTATTCTATTATGAACGAATTATTAAAAATGCCCATTTTGTTTGTCGTTTTGATGAAAATGCCCTAAAAATTCTACGTGGCGGCGATGTGTCAGGCACGTGGACTAAATAGCCCGAATAAGAGAGATTGAGTATTTTTGACAAGGTATACCTATAGTTACGGGATATTTTTGAAGCCTGAAATTCTTTTGGGTAGTTTTAGAAAAATGGCAAACTTAATGGGTAGATTTAAAAATTCTTCCAAATCTTAACTATATATTATTTTTGTTCATGTGAATTTCAAAAGTAAAAAAAAAAAGAAAAAAAAAAGAAAGAAAAGGAATGCAGGGACCGCACACGTGACGTGCACGTGATCTGTACTATATCGAGTATTACATTCGATATACATATTAGGGGCCATCCCCGATATAGCTGAAGATGGGCTTAGCCCAATATGGAAATTACCCATATCATGTAGTCCTCCAGTTTAATAGTTAACATTGTAGATGATAATTCGTAAACTTGATTTATATTCTCGAGTATTTTATTTAGGAATACCCTTCACTTTTCCCGGTTTTCGAGTTGCATGAACAACCAATTGGGATAGTGAAAATGGAGCTCGGATACTCCCCTATTTTCTTGGATAATTTTGTTAAGATGGAAGTCAAAAATTCAATGATAGCAGGTAGATATCGAATATGCGTTTTCCATAGCTCCCTAATATGAAAGGCATCTATTGTCGCCGGAGCCCAAGTGTGGTTATTATATAAGCTCGTCTCCTCCGTTTGTCCGGATGCAAATATTTGTCGAAGTGGTCTGTAGTTGACGTCCTTGACCAAGACAGTGCTGATAGCGTTACTGGAGACTGACAGCGGGTAAGTAGAGGTTGTAACCACTCTTTGTAACTACGTCAAATAATGTGCATACCGAGTTGGGTGCTTGACCATTTTGTGTGATGGGTTCATGGGCAATATGACCCATAATAATATAGGGACAAATATGTCTTAGTCGGGAGTAGTGTAGAACATGAGGAGGTCGTTCTCCGCACGGGGTCGTTATGGCCCCAAAAACGTTACTGCTAGAGACAAATTGGACCGCTTGGGGTCTTGTATGTGCAATGATTGCATGTATTATTATGATTATAGCTTGTGATTGTGTATATGTGATTGTTTATGAAAATTAGGTTTTTACCAACCTTGTGTTAGGTTGACAGGTGATTGAGAGTCTTAGGGTCACCGATGACAACGCTCTTTATTGCTTATTATGATTTTACCCTCATAACAATTTGGATATGTAAAAATATATGAATGTTCTAGCCCGGCCATAGCATTAGTATGGCTGGTTCTCGCGGTGGAGAGGTGGGTACGTAACTAACTCAAACTTCGTAGATACCTCTTGAGTTATTCGAGTACTTTATCAAATGTATTATCTGACGGCACTTATGTTACCTTTATATGTAGACGTAGTTGACATTGTATCACAAATGATACTTGTCATACCTTGTGAGGTATGATCTATGATAACATGCTCAGTATGCCCTACGGCATAAATACCATTTAGTGAATATTGCATTTTATCATTAGAGATAAATGTCTTGGATACCGCGCAAGGTATGTTTGATCATACCATTATTGGGCAGTTTCTAGCTTCAAATATTGTTACATCTCATGGGCGGTTTTGAGCCATCACCAGCGCATAGTGTAAGTATGATAATGATGAGCCTGCTGGCGTTGTCGAAATTTTCAAAAAAAAAAGAGTCTCGTGTTGATTGGCGTGAAGTGTGGGCCACAGTGTCCAAACTGAGAGTAGGAGGGGCACTATGTTGTCTTTGATGTGGTTGTCTAATAACATTTAGATAATCGTAATCTTGTTCCCTATTCTGTTTGAATTCTAGCATTTGCTGTTATATCTTGTATGGTTGCTATTGTTCACGATAGGAGATATCATTTGCTTGGGTAGGAATCTATTGTCGTGTACTGTAGGATAAGTATGTCAGTTAAGCTATTTTCTGCCATATCACATCGGATAGGAGATAAGTCGACATGTTAAGGTATCCTCAGCCATTTTATTGTAAGATAGGAGATTCGTTTACCTGTTAGGGTATTGTCTATCATTTTCCGTAGGATATGAGATATTTTCTGGTGAATCAACTGATAGTAAAATGCTTGAAGTCAAGCGATGTTGCAACGAGAGCAAAAATCATATGAAACATCATTTGGAAAAGTTAAAGCCCGTCATGACGGATTGGAGATTCCCCAGGCCAATGTTTGTAAATGACGATTTACGTCCATATCATTTATAGGTCCAATGAGAGATGTCAACATTTCTTCCATGTAACATAAGCATGCACTTTGTCAATCTTAAAGAGGATAAGATAGGTAATGAGCGAGAATTCATCGTAATGAAGGTTGTTGGCTATTGTAATTGTAAAAATGACGAATGTTATGATGGGCGCAGAGAAGTTTCTTGATATTCTTAGGTATCCGCCTAGTGCGTATTATATCGTTTGCTTGCGTTACTAAGGGGTGTAAGTTGGTCACTCTTTGAGTAAGTTGTATAGTTTACAATGATGTAAAGTGTAGCATATTATAATGGTTGGAATGATCTTCCGGTTAACACTTCTTGTGCTTTGGAGCAATTTTATTTAATCAATGCATCCTCATTTATCTGAACGGTAGTTGTTCATTTTGAACTTTGCATTATATATCTTATAGTCACTGTGGTATTATTGGAGATCTCATTAGTGATGAGAATTTACTGTTTTTGCTAGCTTCGTTTAGGAATTGACAGTACTTCAAAGGGTAAAGTCATATCATACCACGTAGACTTGATTGTTTTTTAATCGATTAACTAGTATGAGTAAGATGTTAACCCTCATAGTGGATATACATGTTGTAATCACTGCGACTACAACATATTTTAGAATTTGGTCTTTTTCTTGACTCGCGTCTCGCACGCGATAATGAGTGTGTTTCTCCTTGTAAGATTAGTCGCAGTACGGTGACGGATGTAACGCCACTGCCATAAAATTATGGTATGAATGATTTATTCAACTAATCATGTTATCGCACTATTTTCGAGCGTCTAGCAGTATTCTATCCTTATATAGGTGTTATCTTCAATTTATTATAATTATGCTGAGTAGGCGTCTAGCTAAGTGCTTGACCTTTGCATCCTCGAGCCAGATTTAGAGGATGCATTTGGTGATGATTATGTGCCCTTGAGAGTCAGGGTCTCATTTCGGTGCTTTACTGCGCCTTAAGAGGCGAGGTACCACATAGGTACTTGTTTTGTGACATATAAGGCGGGGATACCACGTAGGTACTAGTTGTTGTGCCTTAGAGGCGGGGTACCGTGCTGGTACTTGATGTTTTAATCTGGTTCGTCTTTGTTCATTTTTGTATGGATTAATACAAGTGTGTTATCTCATATTTGTGCGCAAAGTTCTGTGTAAGGAATTATGTATTTGATTTTTTTGTCATTTCAGTTAGGGTACCTCGTGGGTGTATGATTCATAGTCCTTTAAGGCAAGGTATCGCGTATGTACATGTTTTGTTGTCGTTTTAGGTCGGATATCGTGTAGGTACATATGTCTCTGGCCTTATAGACATGGTACCACGTAGGTAAATATTCATCTGCCAATTTAGGAATGAAACTGTATATGTAGACATTTGCATGTTACCGTGTAGGTAGATGTAACTCTTGCCATTTCTAGCATATTTCTGTAAAGGTACATGTAACTCTTGTCATTTCGATCATATTACCATATAGGTAGTTGTTACTCTGTCATTTCTGGCATGTCTCGTTTGTGCTATCGACATTGTCTGTTTCCTCATTTGAGTTGGTGAATAAAAAGAGCGTTTCAGTGTCTAGTTAAATATTTTCTACCATATCCTATAGGATAGTAAATAAACAAATTACCTGATAAGGTATTGTCTGGCTTTTCCCCATAGAATATGAGATAACTCTACCATTTTAAGGCATTTTCTTTATTGTCCCGTAGGACAAAAATAAGTCTACTTGTTAAGGTATTCTCTACCGTATCCTGTAGGGTAGGAGGTATGTTGACTTGTATAAGTAGTCGAGATAACGCAACCTTTGTTGTTGTATCACTATATCCACCACGAGGGTATATGGATATTCGTTGTCGTAAGCGATATGTCCTGAGGGCGATACCTCTTTGCTGTTTTACGAGCATCTTTGCATGGAGGCATACGGACAGTCGCCGTTTCAAGCGATATGTCATGAGGGCAATTATTAGCCGGCCCCTTGTGTCGTCATCCTTCGATTATTATATTCTGAAATCTTATCTTTTTGCGTTCGTATATCAAAGTTGATATCGAAGATCCACGAGGTATGTCGGGATTCATTTTTTACATACCGCATGACAATTTTCGATACACGCGCTTTGTATTTTGATTTTAGTTTCGATCGGTTCTTCGATGTCTTTTCACCATGCTTTCGATATAGGATTTGATATACCTTAATATAGTGCATTTTGTGTGTGTGTGTGTGTATATATATATATATATATATATATATATATATATATCTTATGCGGGTTCCAGGTATTGCTGCAAAGGTTAGGCTTCCGCGTGTTCGTCTTCACGAGCGAAATTCTCAATTTTTGAACCGTTTCTTGGTGATTCAGCCGAACCAGGATAGTTGTAGCATTATTGTCGGGAGTCGTGCGAATATCGAAGAAGGTTTGGTGTTAGAACATGAGAGATTGCGGGCTATGGAGGTAGAGCTTATGTCCCAACAACGGCTTGCGGTTAATCCCATTTGAGTTGCTGTGACGCCTCTTTCGCCCGGTGCACCTTCTAACTATTGGCATCCAAGCGGTAGGGCACGTTTTGAGGAGGAAGTGCAAAGTTGAAAAATAGTTGAGGGGTCCCGAGCTGACAATCTTATCAGTACTGTTCCCCCTCCCCCCAAATGGGTCGTGCGGTGCTTCGGGGTATCCAAATATTTGAGATACAGAAGAGTTTGAGCCAGGGGAATTTTTGCATTCGCCTGACAGGGCTGGCAATGTTAAAGCTCGTGGAACCTCTCATAGTAGGCCAACTCCCCCTAATGTGGCTAATGCATCGTCGTCTTGTGTTTCTGGTTCCCATCGTTGGGGAACGTCACAGAGACCTAAGGGGTTCGATCCATCTAATAGGGAAAATTATAACTTCCTGCATGATCCTACGCTGATCGGTTAATCATGATGATAGGTGGTGAGATAGTTCGTGAACAGTATGCCATTCAAAGTATCAACAACCTTTAGTCGAATTTCGACCCTAATATGCTAATTCGAAATTTGGGAGCTGCGTTAGTGCCACAGTTGTGCGTAATGCTCTTTTATGTGGTACGATCTTCGATATTGTAGCATTTTTTTTGTTTATTCGTCAACTGTTTCCTTCTTCGTAATATCTGACATGTCGTGACTGCTTATCAGTGTGGGCATATGTTTCATGATCTTTGCAATGATTATATGTTACTCGCGGAGGTCCAATCTAGTCATGACGCGAGGGTTGATGAGTTGCGGGTGATGATCTCTCATAGTAATGTCTCTCGAGATAGAGCTAATGTGCGAGCGTGTGTGGCTGAGGTTCACGTGAGGAAGGCTCATGATAAAGCTTCGAGAGCACAGGTTGAAAAGGAAAAAGTAGTTAAGGAGTTGAAAAAAGCGAGAGCCATAGCCCAAAAGCTTCGCGTGGAAAAATTGCTTATAGAGCTAGAGCGTGACTCTTATTGGGATTCTGTGGTGTCGCTTAAGATTCAGAATGCCAAGCTAAAGGAAATGATGGGTAATAGCGGTGTAGGGGTGACACCTTCTGATTCGGGCGGTAGTCTGATTCCCGCTGGGGATGAGGATATCAATATAGCCCCTTCTGTCCAAGTGGAACGGGGCTTTTCACCGGAATCTGTGGTTCAAGTCTTCTCGGTGGATTCAGATGATAGTCTTGATCAGCCTATGGACGTCGACGTACCTGTAAATGGTGGTGACGGCAGTCCTGCGGCTGTCCAGCCTACTGTGTGGGCTTCGGCGATGGCGTTCCCAATTGCGTTATAGAGTGCCTCGTGCATTACGACATGTGCCTCTCGACAAGGATCTTGAAAGTGATAGTCCAACATGGTATATGTATCCAGACATTTTGTCGCCTAGGGCGATGGATGAGCTTGCTACTGATATATGTGATGAGCCATGGAAGTTTCTCGTGGTTATGTCATAATTGGATTTGGCCCCTCTTGGTCCCTTTAGTAGGGATGAAATTCGTAGTGAGATGTTCACTGAATTTGATGATGATGACTTCTTTCATAATTTCTAGATTGTACTCTAGATCTACAATTTTGGTTTATAGTGATGGTAGAGATGACCTTATGATTCGCGTAGATTGCGCTTAGGAGAGCTTTTTTTTGTAAATGTCTGTGCCTTGATGAATATATTTGAACGGCGGGTTTTCGTCATTTGCTTTTATCATGGTCATCTTCTTTTTGATGTGTGTAACACATTATTGTTGTGGGCCTTCACCATCTTATGTGGCTTGTATAGTGAAGGACCTGTGTAGTTCCTTCTCCTTGCTTGTTCTGGAGGGATATGGACAGTCGTCATTTCAAGCGATATGTCGTGAGGGCGATACCTATGTGCTATTTTGTCAGCATCTTTTTGCCGTGTAGGCATGTGGACAGTCGCTTTTTCAAGCGATATGTCCTGAAGGCGATACTTTTATGTTATTTTTCAGCATCTTCTTGCCATGTAGGCATGTGGACAATCGCCTTTTTCAAGCGATATGTCCTAAGGGGGAGTGAAGGGTATCCCTCGATAAAATACTCGAGCATATAAATCAAGTTTACGAATTACCATCTACAGTGATAACTTTTAAACTGGGGGACTACATGATATTGGTAATTCCCGTATTGGGCTAAGCCCATCTTCAGCTATATCGGGGATGGCCACCGATATATATATATCGAATGTAATATTTGATATAGTACATATCACGTGTATGTCACGTGTGCGGTCCCTGCATCTCAAGGTATGTCTATAAATACTCAGGTTTTGCTAATCAATGTAAGCTTTAATTATTCTCATACACTGTACATCCGATATCGGGCATCCCCGATATCACATTCGATATAACACCCAATGTATATCCTTGATATATATCATCAACATACCATCCGACATCACGTCCGACGTCATACTCGACATCATGCCCAACATATATCAGGACATCATCCTCGACGTAGAAGGTCCCCGATATCACCTTCGACGTCATATCTGATATCCATGAGATACTCGACATATTATTCTACTTGATTGTACAATTAACTTATCAATAATGAGCTATGTTCGGCTTGATTCCTTCAAAGGGGTACGTAGGCAGATTGGAATAACCCGAGTCCAGTCCGAAATCACGAAAGATCTATTCGTCCACTCACCAGGTCGCTTAGAGTATATGTGTGCTAAGGACAAAGCTGGTTCCAGCGTAGCCTAGAATAAGCATGATGTGAAGTGTTTCGTCACCCTGCCAAGTCAGCAGACGATAATGCACCAAATCAGGTTGAGAAGCCTTTCGTGAGCCGTGTGTATATTGTATACTCTTGTGACGGGCTTTTGTAGGGTAGTGACAAGTGACGGTGGGTTTGGGGGTTGGGTGGAGCAAGGTTGGGTGGGGTGGGGGAGGGGGCGTAGAGGAAAGGTGAATTTTTTTTTCTTAGTTTTAAATAATAAATGAATATATTAATTAACATTATATTTTGTTAAATTAATTTGATGTTCTTCATTGACACCTCTACAAAATAATCTTGAAGTTAATTATAAAATTTTTGAAGAACCATGACTTTTTAATTTATTAACTTTTGCATTTATTAATATTAATATGTTGTTAAATTACAAACTTGTACAACTAAAAAAGATTTCTCACAATTTTGAAAGTTTAGGGCTTAGTTTAAAGATGATAAATATGATTATTACATAATTATCAAAAGAAAATTGTTGTTCAATGAAATTGAGAATTTGGGGGTATTTAATTAAATTTTTAATATTATTTGGGTTTTTCTTTTGAGAATTTGGAGGTGTTTGGGTGTGTTTACAAATTAGAAGAAGATATTGTGTTCTTTGGTGGTATTCATAAAAATATTGGATATATTTGGGGATGTTAACGAATTATGAGAAGTTATTTTGGTGTTTAGGGATTTTTTTGAACTTTTGGAGGTGTTTCTGAACTTATAATATATTTGCATACGTCATCCTCCCACATTGTGACGTTTTTTTTTTTCATGGAAAAATAAGTTTAGGTGCAACAAAATGTAAACGTCAAAAGTGGGGTGCAACATCCCAGATTTTTTTAGGTTGGGTATAAAATTGAGAAAGCGTCAATGGATGTGGTCTAACACTGCGTTTCCTCCCATAAAGTATCTTAAAACATATGAAAATTTGTATTAAACTCCTAATTTACTGATTTAGAAAAACAAAACTCCTCATTTTTTAATCAATCATTTAGTTTAGATACAGTTTAGATAGGTGCCTATAGTTTTAATGACGAGACTTGTCCACAAAATACAAAACTCTCTAGAATGTAAAGAAAACTTCGTCTCAACTCTCAACCCGTTCACTTACCCATCCAAACCAGAGTTTGGACCAATGTAATATTTCGGTGTTCCTGGATTGGGCCAAATGCGTCGATGGGTTCATGGGAATGGCAAATTAGTTAACTGACAAATTATAAATGAAAGTGTAAGTGTTGCAGTGAAGTGCTAGTCCACCATTCGGGTAACTAGTATTGGCACAACACTGAACTGTCCGAGTTTTTTAGTTATATTATTTTATTTTCTTTTATTCATAAACTCACTTAGTTCCACAAGTTGTAGTTATTTGTGATATATTTCAGAATATCGAGGACTCTAAGGATCGTGTGGATTAATACTTGAAGAAAGAAGATAAGCCGAAGAGAATTAAACATAATATCAGAAGATCTCTTGAAGATAAATATCAAAGTAGATTTCGGAATTATCTAAGGAATTAGAGAGCAATCATGTTCGTGTCAATCACATCTACGAGAAGGGGCGGTCAAATCCTATAAGAAGGCGTGCTCGACATCAAGATTAATAACGAGACTAGAATAGATTCTGAGAGATTAGAAATATTCTTGTAATAGTTGTTAGTCTTATTTTTACTGAGTTTTATCTAACGAAACTATAAACTCCATAACTTATAGTAAGTTAGTGTTAGGATTGAGTTACTTACTCAGTTGAGTTTTGTAATAGGGATAAATGCATTAAACCCCCTGAACTATGCACGTTTTTGCGTTTTCGTCCTTAAACTAATTTAATAAGCGTTTTCCCCCCTAAACTATACCAGTCTGTGCGATTTGCCCCCTGGCCGGGTTTTCGGCTATTTTTGGCCATTCTTGGTCAGAATGTTTCCCCTTACCCGACACATATGTGTTGTACTAGATGTATTTTAGTAGTTGATGGGCGAAAAAACACCTCGAACGGGAATTTTTCCGGCTAAAATACATTGAAGAGGAAATCACATTTTAGCCGAAATATGTTCCGTTCGAGGTGTTTTTTTGCTACTTTTGTCATTAACTACTAAAATACATCCAATACAACACATATGTGTCGGGTAAGGGGAAAAATTCCGGCCAAGAATGGCCAAAAATAGCCGAAAACCCGGCCAGGGGGCAAATCGCACAGACTGGTATAGTTTAGGGGGGGAAAACGCTTATTAAATTAGTTTAAGGACGAAAACGCAAAAACGTGCATAGTTCAGGGGTTTAATGCATTTATCCCTTTGTAATATCATCAGATACATATTTAGTGGTTATTTGGCCGGAAGGCTAAGTTGGGTTATATTCATATAACCAGCTTAAAATTCATATTATTGGTTTGTTATTCAGTTGCACTTTACTCTTCAACGAGTGTTGGGACAACACCGAATACAATCGGCGTTGACATGACATTCTACTACAACACAGCGTGTGAATCAAAAAGAGTACCAATCCCAGTCTATACATTTACAATTGGCGTCAAAGCCAAGCACCTAATTCATTGGTGTTTGGATTTGGTACCATACCATAGATAATGCAAACCCCAACACAAACAACAGGCTACTAGTCCTGGATGGGACCAACTATACCTACTAAAATCTAGCTCAGACAATACATCAAGTCCTTAGACCTACGGGCCTGGAAATCGCATTGATGCTTACACTCTACCAATGACAGCAAGAGACAATGACAGTGATGTACATCTGAAGCCTGAAACTGATTGGACTCCAGCGGAAGTTAATGAAGCAACCTACAATGAGAAAGCACCTAATGTCATCTTCAGTTGGATTGATCCACATATGTTTAGGTTAGTACTGCTCTGCACAACTGCTAAGCAAGCTTGGACATTTCTTCAAACTCATTGTGAAGGATATGCAAGTATCAAGGACTCCAGACTTCAAATTGTTTTACAAAAATATGAGAGTATTAGGATGGATGATGACGAGTCTATCACTTCTTACTTTGAGAAACTAATGGATATTTCAAATGAATGTCAAAGTTTAGGTGACCATTTAACAAATAAACAACTTGTTTATAAAGATATGAGAACACTATCTCATAGGTTTGAAGTTAAGACAAATACCACACAGACACTTTCCTTAGTACTAACAGGATGTTGTTCCAGAATGTTGTGCCAACACTGCTCACTCTGGATGTTGCCTCAACACTTGCTCCAACACTGTCACTTATAAGTTATCTTATTAACTGCTCTACTCACGTGTCAAGGCAACATGACTACACGGGTTGACTTAACATGGCGGGAATTACACACATTCTCAACATTTACCCGCCTACGACTCCTAATTCACCTCCACCTTCTTTTTTCAGCTCCTTAAATTTGTGCTTAGATCTGAAAATCTAATTAAACCCTAAAAACTCACTCTCTTCCTTATTAACTCTCGTAGGCTATAATGGGAAAGAAATCCACAATTGCAGACCTTGCCAATGTTGCTGCAGCAATGGCATCTGATGCAAGGGGAGTTCAACCCCGAAGAAGTACCCGCTTACGCACCATTGTGGTTGCACCAGAACCACCCAAGAGAAAGGCGGCTCCTTATTAAACTAGGAGGAATGTGAAATCAAAGAAGGGTGCTTCTACTAGCGCTAAGCCAACACCTGCTCTAAAAGATATTTTGACAGCGCAGGAACATGATGATGTTGTCATAGCACTGGAATGTTATCGCAACACAGGATCCTGCAGAAGCTAAAATAACGTTGAATTCAGTCAACATCACTGAGGATGTTACTCTCACAGATTAACAGGTGAACACAGAGGTTGCCGGACATAAAAAGGCTCAATCACCTGCCCCACCTGCTGACATTGAGGGGGAGAAATAAGCTGAATGGGTACAAGGTCAGGATCAGTGTTTTAAAAAGCGAAAGCGTAGGTGAGGCGTTTTATGTTCCAAAAAGCGAGGCGTAAGCCTTGAGGCACAAGGCGTAAGCTTTATGGGCTTTGATATTAAGTATTATAAGAAAAGAAGTGTTGCTAAAAATATGAATATATAATATGAATCTTACATAAATATGTTCTAAGTATAATATAAATGCACTTTGGTCACACTATTATGCATATTCCAAATAAAACTACTGTGAAAATAGGTGTTGTGGCTTTTTTCTTTTAACTTATGTTTAAAAAAAAACCACATACTTTTTTTTCAATAAACAGAGTTTTGACTTTTACCTTCAACATTATAATTATATTCAAAATTTTGCCATTGATTTAGTGAGAAATTCTTTCTTTTTTCAATGTATAATTAGGCGTTAGTTTATTTCTCAAGGCGTAAAGTGCAAAAACCGCACCAAAAGGGTACGCCTTAGCAATAAGGCGTAAGCTTTATAACACTTAAGCTTTTGCATGAGCCTTGAGGCGTTTTCGAGTGAGCTTTGCTTCAAAGCGTGCTTTAAAGCGAGCCTCAAATAAGTTTTTTAAAACATTGGTCAGGATGATGCTGCTGCTGCCAAGGACAAGTAATCCTCTTAGGAGGATGACTCTGATGATGAAGATGAGGAGGAGGGTTCAGAGGAAGAAGAGGAGTATGATGAAGATGAAGAAACGGGGGGGAGGGGGGGAGGAAGAAGCTGGTGAACCAAACTAGCTTGATGTTGTGCCAACATCGACAGACCCTGATGTTGACCCAACACCCACTAATCAGAATGTTGATCCAACATCAGCCGAACAAAATGTTGACCCTATACTGGAGTGACGAGGAGTCAGAGGATGAGGCACCAGAGACATTTGAAGCTGGTTTTCCCACTGATCGATTCAATAGGTACTTCTTGACCAGAACTGCAAGTAAGTGTTATGACCTTGTTAGAGAAAGGAGAATTTGGGTTGAGTGAACCTTAATTGTTGATAACTATAAAAAGCATAGAGTGTTTGAGTGTAATGAGTCTAAGAGTCTGTTGTATTCTCTTATTGATATTGTTCCTTATGTCCCTGAAGTTGTTAGGGAGTTTTATTGTAATCTGTCTAAGTTTGTTAATGCGAAAGGGTCTCCCAAATATGGGAGAGTGTATGAGAGGGACAAGTTCTAGAAAATCAGTCACTCAATTATTAACAATGCCTGAAAAGTGTCACGGAAACATGAGACAATTGAGGAAAATTGATGACAATGAAATGATGAGAGAGTTGACTGGTGGACTGGTGAAGACTTGGAAGAAGAAGCTGAATGTGAATAGGCTCACATCCCTCACTGTTATCATGTGCAAGATTGCCTCATACAACTGGATGCCCTTATCAAATTCCACAGTTCTCACTCAAGAGATGGCTGTGTTGATCTACAAACTGAGGAAATGGTATCCGGTGAACATGGGGGAGAGAATTTTCAAGACCGTATCTGATGTTGCACACAAGTAGGAGGCCATACATCCTTTTCCTTCTTTGATCTACAAGATTCTGAAAGACCAAGGATTCCAGAAGGGTGAGAATGAGATCTTTGTGGACAAGACATGGCAACTTCCTATCACGAATAACTACTTTGGAGGAAACATGATGAATGACCTACCCTGGAAGGATCCTAATGCTCTTGGAGGTAGTGGGACGCATAAGGGGAAGAAGAAGGCACAAACTTTCAACACTGCCTCAGCAGCTGAGGATGAGTCTGTTGCTGAGTCTGCCCCTACTGTGTCCATCAGCTCCACATTCATTCAGGAGAAAGTTGACTGGTGTGAAAGAATGATTGCATAGAGGCAAATAGAGATGGCTGACAAGGAGGAGGAGATGAAAGAGCTTGACACGATCAAGAAGCACATGTTGGTGGTGTTTTCCTCACAAAAAAAGGGGTGGGGGGGGGGGGGAGATTAGGCCACCAATTTTTTGTTTCTTAAAAGTCTTTGAATGGTCTAAGTAGTTTTTGTTTGATACAGAGAGCATGTTCTCTGCTATGTGTTTGAATTAGTTTATAACTGGATATTAACTCTGCATGTTTTCTATTATTCTAGTTTTATTTGGTTTGTTCTGCTGATGTAACTGGAGGGTGTGAAATGTCAGATAAGCATATTAGGCCAACATAGTTTTCAATTGTGTCGACCCAACACTATAGTTCATCATTCTTATTTTAAAGGAGAGCGAATTAGAATAAGTTGTGTTGCTATATATTCTGAAATACAGGTACTTAAACAAAATTAGATATAGGTGGAGTTTTGTGACAAATGGAAAAATGGGGAGATTGAAAGTGCAAGAGTTGCAGTGAAGTGTTAGTCCAACATTCGGGTAACTAGTGTTGGCACAAGACTAAACTTAATACTTCACTGTCTGAGTTTTTTAATTATATTATTTTATTTTGCCTTTATTCATAAACTCACTTAGTTCCACAAGTTGTAGTTCTATGTGATATATTTCAGGATATCAAAGACTCTAAGGATCATGTGGATTAATACTTGAACAAAGAAGATAAGCCGAATAGAATTAAAGATAAAATCAGAAGAAGGGATGATCACATCATATAAGAAGGCGTGCTCGACATCAAGATTAATAACGAGACTAGAATAGTTTCTAAGAGATTAGAAATATTCATGTAATAGTTGTTAATCTTGTTTTTACTGAGTTTTATCTAACGAAGCTATAAATTCCATAGCTTATAGTAAGTTAGTGTTAGGATTGAGTTTCTTACTTAGTTGAGTTTTATAAGATCATTAGATACATATTTAGTGATTATTTGGCCGTAAGGCTCGGCAGGTTATATTCATATAACCTGCTTAAAATTCATATTGTGTGTTTGTTATTTCACTGCAATTTACTGTTCAACGAGTGTTAGGACAACACCGAATACAATTGGCGTTGGCATAACATTCTACTTCAACACAGCGTGTGAATAAAAAAGGGTATCAATCCCGATCCATACATTTACAATAAATCAGAAATGTTGATTCCACGTTTGAGTCAAGGGGATGCCTATTAATAGTTTTGCAATTCAATGATAATAAATAAAAATTATTCAAAATTAATGCAAAGACAAAAATAATATTTTTGACTTATAGTACCCTTTTTGTTAAGCGGTGTTATCTCCTCAAAATCTTAAACCACGTTTCACTAAATCTCCGAATGTTGTAAATTGCAACCATGACAGTATATTAGAAGCCATATTAGATGAACTTGGATCCTAAGGCTATCCTCTTCATGTACCGGAGTGTCATTACCTTCTTCTTCTAAGAAAGTGACCACATGTATCAAAATTCATTTTCAAGATATGTTTTGATCCAGTTAAAGATATACTTACAGTTCTCAATAACAAATAATAAATTAAAAAGGTAAGATGTCCAACTTACAAATGAGGAAACATACATGATTACTAGCTAATCCAGTACGCGAACTTGAAGAAACTCGTTTCCAAGGCTATGTTGTTCTTCTTCTATCCAAATCACGGAGTCTATCGCAGACTTGAGGCCGCCGCTGACCTCCATGTATTCAAGTGTTGGTATCTCTAATTTCACAAGGAATCTCCTCGAGCTCCCAGCAATACTTGATAATCAAGTGTTCAAGGCCTGGAAAGTGTGTACATTCGGTGCGCCAACGCTTAATAATTAAGCACTCCATTGACAGAAACTTCAGCTTGAGAAATTCACCATCAGTCGATTTCCAAACTTCCTTAATTTCAAGAATTCAAGATTGGGCAACCCAACAATCATACTCAAATTTCTCCACCTTAATCTGCAATGGGCTAGCGTAAGCTTTTCTAGCATCATTGGTAAAGCGAAATCCTATGTGAAAGGGCTCCACGGCCAGCGATGCAAGGATACCGTGTTGCTACTGATGTTCAGTGACTCAAGCTGTTGAAGATGGACAAGATTATTGAGCTCATACTTGGACCACTTCATCACAGCATTCACCCCATTGGCATGATAAATAACTCTCAGTTTCTTAAGAGTTGGAATCATTTCAACGGTCTCTTTTCCCAAAACTGAAGTTCACTACTTGGGAAAGTGTTAATGGAAACTTTTTCATCTATAGCTACTACAGGCGAGAAGCAACAATTGTCCAAGACAAGGTTCCTTAACATCACCATCTTCCAAATTTCCAGTGGTAAATGTATTTTGGCTTTATCTTGGAATAGTAATGAACGAGATTACATGTACTGAGGTCCAATGTTCAAAGTCTGAAGGTTTCTAAGTTTAAGAATTCTTGCCTGAATCACAAACTGCGCATATTGGTTGTGGAAGAAAGCAAGGTACCTCAAATGAATCAGTCTGGTCACTTCCGTGGGGATAAACATCAAATAAGCATCAGGTCCGTCAAACACCCTGAGCAGCCTAGACGAGATAGCGAGCAACGTTAAGTACCGATCGATAGTTGTTGCTGGACACATTAAGAGAACGAGTAAGTGAGTACTTGCTAGTTCTAGTAGGTGGTCTAGAGCGAGTGGATAAATTACAGTGACGAGGGTCATTGTGTATGTCTTCTTGTAAAGTCTCGCCATTATTTTTTATGACATGGAAAAAATTCTTGTCTTGAGCTTTTCATATGCAGAAGTCCCTCAAAAGATCATGAATGCGGCAAAATATAAATCTGATATTGCAACAACTCTTTTTTGGTCTTATTTCCTCTATGTTACAATACACCTCAAAATGATTACAATGGGTCAGAAAAATGCCAAAATAATGTTAATCTATTATAAGGAATTGACTAGCTTGGTCCAGAACACCAACTACGTGTTACAAATATGTAGATAAACTTAAATAACCTTTAAATACTAAAGACAAAATAGTCGAATGACAGGCGTTCAATTGATAACTCTCGAACCCTAATGGTTCGATTCTCTTAAGCCTCGAATTTGCGGAACTGTCGAACTATCTAAATTCGATGCTAATAACCCTCGAATGTGGATGGTTCAATGATGAAATACTGAAGGAGGAACGATCGAACTGAAGGATCGATCGAACGTTGCTGACGGCCGAATCGGATAACTATCAAACTGGAATTACTATCGAATCACTAGATTCGATTGTTATTAAGTGGTTGCGAGTCTTGAATGTATGCATTAATGTCGGGGGACGAGGTATTTGTAGATCCCGTCTCATGGGACCCAATAACTCTTCGGAAAATATCGATCAAACGGGCTTCGTTCGATTGTCTGAATAATGGTCGAGCGGGCTCTGTTCGATAGTTCTATTTTTGAGCCTTTTCTTGGTGGGCTGGCCCAAAATAATATTTTGGGCCTTCCTAAAATACCCCCATCATATAGTCCCCCCAGTTTTAGAGTCGGTCTTGATCCAAGAACGGGTGCCAAACTCTCAAATTTTTTATGCTTCGCACAGTTATTCATATTGTATTTTGCGTTTTGTCCGCGGGCCCTACTTTTGTTTGATGAATTAGTGGCGCAATTTTGTTTGAAAATACTACCCTCATTCGGGAATTGGACATTGATGTTCGGGTGCCAAATTAAGCTAATTACCATGAGAATATGGTTCGCATAGTTTAATTGCTATTTGTGATGTTAGAATCGCAAAAACATATTCATGAACAATCGAACTGAGACGAATTCGATAGTAACTCAGTGTCGAATCGGATGAATTCGATTGTTCTCTGATCTATAAATGAAGTGTAGAATCTCGTGGGTTCGATTGTTATTGTAGGTATTGTGGAACCTATTTTGTTCGACTGTTAAATGTCGAACCGAGAATGATGGCGGTGGTGGGCCTATATAAAGGCCCACCCTTGCCACCTCATTTTTAAATTCGGTGAGAACTGCTGTCCGCTTCAAATAACTGTCGAATCACCAAGATTCGATCGTCTCGATAATAGTCGAATGATTAGGATTCGATAGTTCAGTCAGAGTCGAATCCTGGCGATGCGACAGTTTTCCTAAAATTAGCAAATCGTTTTTTCCTTAGTTTACCGATGGCACGCAAGAAGTCGGAGAGTCGCGGTAAGCCAACCATATCCTCTGAGAACATATATGCTCCCCAAGGGCATGTTAACAGGTCTGGTCCTTCGAACGTAGGCCCATCAACGGATAATAATGTCCCTGGCGGAGATTCTGTGGAATTGCCCCAAGAAGGCAACCTGTCGTGAGACCCCACCGGGAGTTTATCCGCCAATTGGGGTGCTGGGCATATCGTGCCAGAACCAATAGATCGCTCCACTATAAGGCTCGGTGGACTATCTGTGGGCACTCGGGTTCCCGTTGTGTGCAATTATGAGAGATATGAGAATTTTATTCCCCTTAGAGTTGTAATGACTCCCACCGCTTCTGGGGGAATAGTTATGATTGGGACGAACTCTCAGATCAAGATGATGGAAGAGTCCGATGTAGTTGATGATAGGATTGCTACAAATCAAGCACGTTCCAATGTTGAGAACCAGTTCGGGTGGCGATAATTGGTATGCCGCTGCTAACAGGTGCGTTTTGATAACACATGTTGCTGCTGAAGCTGGAGAAATTCCATTGCCTTCTCACAAACTTCCTTGCCCATCCGGGAATCCAAGGCTAGCGCCGCCTAGTAGCGTGGTCGATTATAGGTTTTTGAATGATGAGAATTCAGATTCTCTGAATATTAAGTTGTTGGGATATCGACTCCGGGAAGAGCAGTCGATTGAGATCATGGAAGAGATGTGGCCTCAACTCGATCGTGGTGATGTGCTTGAAAGACTGGGTTATCGCAATTTGGCGTGCTTTAGGTGCTTGTTCTTTGCTGCTACTGGTATTGTGATTTACCGCGATTACAGTGGTTTGATTGAGGTCCAAGGTAAACATAACGATGTGGTTGACAAACTAGTTGCGGATCTCCGCAGTAACGATAATAGTCGTCTTGCGGCGCTCAGACGTGCTTGGGACAAGGCACGCATCTAAGCTGTTAAAGACGCCCTTGCAGTTGGCGCAAATGCTAAGAAGGTTGAGGACAATGTGGCGTCTCTTCGTGCCGAAATTGCTGCTCTGAAGAGGCAAAATGATTCCTTGAAAAGGGAGAATGATTCGCTAAAGGAATTGAATGAAGGGGCTGAAGCCGCGATTGCTAGGTTGGGTAACAAGGTCCCACATTTGGAATCGAAAATTATCGATGCGAAGTAGCCAGATCTTTCATGAAAAGTGATGTTTAGCGCTGGCTCGAGTTGCGTCAAGTCATTGTTGATGTGGAATTCGGTATGGAACTCGGAGTGGATCAAGCTGACTATCTTGGGTTCGTAAAAGAGGTTTCCAAAAGGATATGCTTGATGTTAGTCGCGGTACTCGAATGGAGATTCCCAAAGTTGACGACAACGATGAGGATGAATTTACTTCCCTAAAAGTTGGTGGCCCTTTCTTTCGTATATGGCAGCAGTGGCGTACTAATTCCGTGCCTGATTCAGATATACCATATCCCGCACTACCAGAGAGGCGGGAAACTACGGATTTTTTCGGCGTGGTCAAACCTCATGTTGATCAAGTTGGAGTAAAGGACGCCATTCGTGCTGCTTTTGGCGGAGTGATGATGACATGAATCCATCTCCTATGATAGAACATGAGTCTTTGGTAGAAAAACCATTAGAACTCAATATTGAGGGTAGCGGCATTCTTGTTCCTCGTGATCCTGCGATTGCTTTGCCACAGATGGGGTTCGGTCCTTTTTTTTCAGCGAAGAGTGCTGATTTCAACTATGTTTCGCCTATTGAATTGAACCGAATTTCTGACGCATGTGCAATTTCGTCGCTTGTTGGGGTTACAGGGCAAGCTCTTAATGAGCATAATCTTATCTCTCCCAGCATTTACCAGCTTGGAGGATCTTTCGGCGGTGTTTATGAAGAGGAGGAAATTAATTTGCTATTCAGATGGGACCAAGTGGACGAGCTCGTGTTGATAGAGAATCAGATTGAGAAAACTTGCACCAACTATGCCCGGTCCCTTGGTTTTGTTTTCATCAGAAGAATAGTATTTAGCTGGACATATAATTTTGATGGTATGATATTAGGCCATGTTTTGTCTTTCATATATGCTGATACCATTGTTCTAACGGTTTTCTTTTCCTGGTCTTTGCTGAATGAGATATTAGGTTTGCATTCGACCTCTTTGGGCCGAATTTCTGTCTTTGCATGACGCTTTTCATATTCTTTGTTGAATGAGATATTAGGTTTGCATTCGACCTCTTTGGGCCAAATGTCCATCTTGGCATGAGGCTTTTCGCGGTCTTTAATTCATAATTGCTTATCTTTGCGTGTTTCTGTTATCTATGTTATGTACACATAACATGGATCTAAATAGTATGTATGTGGTACTCAATTGCTACTTGATTTAAGTTTTCAGATACACTTTACAGGTCTATCTCGTGCTCTCACATGAAATGCCAAGGTGAAAGCCCTTTACCTCCATTGTATTGATCTAGATGCCATGCCAATATCGCCTTCCAAATTTTAGTCTAACATTGTAACATTGTGACTTATAATTTTTCAATTTTGGAAACTACTATGTCACGTATTGACTAAACACTGAAACTTGGTAAGGATGTACGCGGAAAAGTGTGTGCAGTGGGCAGATGATTTTGGAAACTACTCACATTCTCCACTAATACCATTCTTCACGTTCTTAGTCGACTTTATGCCCTAATTTTCCTTATCTCTCTCAAAGTTTATTCATATTCTCTGCAATTCTCGTTGATTCTTTTTGTGATCACCAAATTATCTCCATAATTACTTTGGCAATGGCTCGCAAGTCTGCACTTGATACTCTCATAAATGATACTATCTCTAGTGAGTAAAACGCTGGGCAAATTCAACCCAGGAAGTACAACACTCGCCATACCCATGTTGAGAATCATGCTCCGGTTGTTCCTCAGCAAAAGGTTGTCACCTATCAATGGCGTAATGTCAAATCAAAGAAAGGTGAGGAGTCGAGCAATGTTGCGGCAACATCGAAGGCAAAAAACACTACGCCAATTATCACTAAATCTAAAAATCAGGTAACATAGGTTAACCCTACTCCTGCTATTGTTGTTGATAACTTAGTTAAAGGGGAGAAAGAGGATTCTATGGGTAGACTGGTGGATGAGTGGATTTTTGGCTATGAGTATGAGGTTAGGTCTGAAAATCTTGTTGTTGTTAAGCATGTTGAGGTTGAAAATGAAGATTGTTGTTGCTACTAGAGAAACAAAAGGGGAAAGTTGTTGTGGTTCAGGAATATGAGGAATCAGAAGAAGGGGAAACTAAGTCAGAGAAAGAGGGGGACAAGAAGAAGGACAATGATGAAGAGGAAGAGGAAAATATTGTTGATGTTGTGGCCAATGTTAGGCCAACATCTGAGGAATCTGAAGAAGAAGAGGAGTACTTTGATCTAATTGAGGATGAGTATCCCAAAATTCCTCACTGTGAATTATACTTGTCCATAGATGATGAGGAAGGATGGCAAGCTTTTCAAGGAAAAAGTGATCCTAGAGGAGAGAGCAATTGATAAAGTAAGGAGCATAGGGTGTTTGAGTTACTGAAAGTTAGGGGCATGCTGAAGTCTGTAATGGATTTGGAATCATATGTTCCAAAGGTGATTAAAGAGTTCTACATGAACTTCTCAGGATGGGTGTGTCTGGAAATGTCTCCCAAGTATGGGAAATTTTGGGTTAGGCGGGGTGTTTATGGTATAAGTCCTTCCACTATCAATGAAGCTCGGGGGTTGCCTGACTCAGAGGAGTCAAATGACCCTAAGTTGGATAAAGTCATTGAAGATCTGACTGATGGGTTAACAAAGTTTGGAGAGATGGTTTCCAGCTACAAAATTGACCTCTCTAAGTGTTGTGATGCACAACATTTCCACCTACATCTTGTTGCAATCTGCAAACTCAACTGTGATGACCAAGGAATCTACTATGTTGGTATTCAAGTTGAAAAATGGTTGAGCTGGGAATTTATAGGAGATGATCTTGAAAGAGATTCATGAGGCTACTAGAAAGGAGAAGGGGATTCTTCCATATCCCTCACTTATCTCAAGCATTCTGATCAAACAAGGGTTTGTTACTCAGAGAAATGTGGGATTGATTCAGAACAACTCCAAGATGGCCATCACTACCAACTACTTCAACAGAACAAGAATCTTGGACTTGCCTTGGAACCCTTCGAATGGTGATGAACCATTCTATATTTCTGAAGCACGGTCGTCCTTATTTCAACTTCGTACATGCGATAAAACATGAACCGGTCGTTCTAATTTCCAATGCCAAATGACAAACCATAAAGACAAAATCAGTTATCATTTATCACCTCGTAATATTACATCATCCAATCATTAATAACATCGCAACCTACACAATATCAATTAAAAACACTAACCGCCACCATATACCACATCATCGAATCACCAACAAGAACACAATCGGCTCAATACCATTTAAAAACATTGATCACCATAACATATAATATCATTCTATCACCAATAAAATATTAATCATACAATCCAACAAAACAATGGTAGGATGTTTGCACCACAAAATAAAATTAAAACTTAATCAAACATGTCAAAATATCCAACATCCTCATCAAACATAACAATAAAAACACACTCGGTCTTTCATTCAAATCCACCCAAAACGGACGCATATTCACCCATCGCTACAAAGGCTTCATGAAAATTGAATTTTTAGCATTTCAAAATATAAAAATTAACTAGAATATCGACTAACTATTAACGTTATATACCTATTTCATGTTTCTCCAAGTCCTCCAAGTACTCCTCAATTTGAATTGGTGTATCAACATCTCGTAGCCAATATTGAGGGCATATAAGTCCTTAAACTATTCTCGGAGTCAATGAGCTTCTAAACGATCTAGGACATGACCCCCAGTACTAAACGTTGATTATAAGGCAACTATTGAGATCGTAATAGCCAATAACTCGCAAACCATTTTGGCAATAATAGGATACCGAAAGCAATTGGCGTTTCACCAAGCGAGAATGTCGAACTCATCATGAGGCTTTTCGAGCTATCCTCGAAGTATATATCAATCTCACATTGTGGTTCATTCTCATCGGTATCCAATGCCCTACCAATTTGACAAATGAACATTAATGACACAAATTGGGAAGTTTAAAAAAACAAAGAAAACTTCAAGGAATGATTGTTAGAGTGTACCTTGCCCACCGCTCATGCCTCATAGTCAAGAGGTCCTCTGGAATCCAAGGAGTCGTACTCGCAAAAGAGGTAGAACTGGAAGTTGGAGCGGTACTTGTTGTTGCATTTTCTTTGACCATGGCCTTATAATCTTCAAGAAAACGTCAAAACCCAACCTTAATTGTTGTAAGCATTTGCTCATCATCTTCAAACATTGGCGCGACATATTCTCACTTGAGTCGGAGATCTACAATGGCAGCATAATACAACAAGTGATTCATCTTCCTTGCAACACCCCAATACTTGTCGTATATCTCTTTCATTATCAATGTTGTTGATTTCGAATTGTCCTTCTTTTTGGTCTTAGGGTACACCATCAATCGTCTCAACCACACACTAAAACGATCATCGATGCAAAAAAGTTGGGTTAACACCATATGCGATGTCACATAAGTGGTGCCCAGAACAACCTTTGTTAACTTCTTGAAAGGCTCCAAGGAATTGATAAACAACTTTGCCATCTCCCAATCACCATCGTTTGGTAAACAACCCTTGAACTCATTGAAATAGTTTGCATCACTTTGCTTGTTTCCAAGGAAAGCGACACTCAAGTCATAGGTGACTCTAAGCATCATGAATGTGGAGTTCCAACGTGTTGGGACTTCTAAGCTTAGCAATTTCTGACATTCTATTCCAGCGTCCACCACACAATCTTTGTACATCTTATATCAACCCGCGGAACCCTTTATGTACCTGATGCAATTTCTAATGCGGTCTACGGAGATGTCACCGCCGTTGCACTTCAAGCCATATGGAATCACGAGGTTCAGAATCTGTGCAATGTACCTTATATGTACATGAGCTCCATTTTCTTTCGTAATGTCACCTTTCTCTACCTACCACTTCACTAAATCACCAATAGTCGTGTCATTAGGTGTGGCATTGTCAATTGTGATCATGAAAACCCGTCTAATTTCTTAATCTCTCAATACCCCCACTATATCTTTTCCCGTATGACCGGACGTCAAACTAAAGCTTATGATTTTTTTCTTTAAGTTCAACTTATTATCAATGAAGTGGACCATGAGACACATGTAATTGTTGTTCGTGATAGAAGTCCAAGTGTCGGTGGCCACGAAAACCCTCTAGGCATTCTTTTTCATAAACTCAATAAACTTTTTTCTCTCGTTAAGAAATAAACAGTGACACATTTCGGTTATGGTCGCGGACACGGTAATTTCAAATACGGACAGGCTCGTGCCATCATATGTTTAAATGACTGCTTCTCAACCGTGATGAAAGGTATCTCATTCTGGATCCAAAACAGAAACACGCTCTTGAGCACCAACTCCTGATTAAATTCCCAATTACTAACTGCACAATTATCCTCCAGTTTCAGTTTATGTTGCTTCCCCCCCCCCCCCCCCCTCCCCCTCCCCCCGTCTTCTTCTTCTTCTGGAGTAGCACACGACATTTCTTGGTGTCTTCTTAATCCTTTTGTGTTGTGCCTATAACCATCAGCTGCAATCACCTTGCTGCAATGAAGGCACCATCCTCTGAAAGTGCTCTTTCGGACACTCGAATGGCTCAAAGTGCTTCTATCATATTAATGTAAGTACATGGACTGTAGGATTCACTAGTTTCATTCCTTTCTCCATCATGACCACCTCGTGAGTGACGCAAGTCTTTTATACCTTCTCATTGTTAGAGTCGTAGATCATTCCAGCCTCTTCCCCCCCTTCTTCTTCATCTTTTTCTTCGTCAACTTTGGGCGACGGTTGTTTAGTCTCTCTACCCCCCCCCCCCCCCCCATTTTATCATATTCTCATCTGAAGTCACATGCCCGTCCTGATCCCTAATCGTTCTTATATGCTCTTGATACTCGCCTTCAGAATAATTATTTCTATATATGGGAGAAACAGGCCAAGGATCTCTAGGAGTAGATGGGACCAAGGAAGGACGTGAAGTAGATGGGGCCTTTGGAGGACGGGAAGGTGTAACTAGTTTTGGCATGGGAAGTAGATGGTGTAGTGGAATTCTTGGAAGCCTTGACCACTTTGGAAGTAGAAGCTCGTTTACAAGGAGAAACTCTAATCGTGGTCATTGTAGAAGCTCCGGGGGGAGTTACCACGACCTCGAGCACGAGTTATTGATCTTACCATCTATACAAACAAAAGAGACAATTTCAAGATTCAATACCAACTAATAAGGATACACAATATCTATAATACACAATTTCATCTATATCAACACAAAAGTGTCTAGTTTCAACAAATTTTAATTTAAGAATAATTTCACAAAGTTTAATCGACACAAGAGTGATCAATTTTACATTAACTCATTTCAATTATCATACTAACAAACTTTAATTTTAAATTAGCACAAACAATCACTCGATCAAAAGTTCTTTATTTCAATTTTCAATCATAAAACCCTTTTCTTGACCTAACTCATATGCAATTTAACATTATAAGAAATAACTAATTTCAAAATAATGCCTCTAATTATCTCTATTTTCAAAGACTAGCTCTAATTCACAAAAATCCCTTAATTGAAAACCTATAAACCCTAATCCTTATATTGTAATTCAAAGACATATATTTTCAACAACCAACAATCAATTCAAATAATAATTTAAAGATGAGAGATTTTGCAAATACCTTAGAATTTTGAAGATTGCAATGGTGTTGTTGGATTGGAGTTTGGAGAAGGTGGTGTGCAGCGGGAGGAAGAGGTGGTGGTGGTGGTGGTGGTGCGTCGCGGGTGTGTGTGTGTTATGTGCTGAGTGTGTGTGTGTGTGTGTGCGTGTTTTGTATTGTGTTGTTAGAGGAGAAGATGTGGATAGTTGATACTTAGAAAAAAAGACATGGCAAAAAAGAACCTACTGGACGGATATTATGATCCCGTGGGTCAGGATCGGGACCCGCCCGAGATCCCATCACCGACCCTCGGGATTTGTTTCCCTGAGGGTCGAGAGAGAAAATGGACAGGTGTTTCCGGGTGATCGGGTCAGGTTTCTCATTCCCGACTTGGCCCAAACAGCCCTAGTTCCAATGTTAGCGTAACATTGAGCTAATGAAATGTTAAGATAACATTGAGCATTGTAACACTTAAACAATCTTGGTTTTAATTGCAATAATATTTGGTTTGCCTTTACTGACCTATTATTCTAGTTCCATGGTTTTAGTTGTGTTTGAATATTCCAAGATTAAACTTGACATAAGTTAAGGCATGAAATTTACGTATTTGATTGTTTCCTTATATAGTCGAATGTGTTTCAAAGAAGGAAACAAGTTGAAGTCTGAATGCAACAAGGAAAATTTTTGAGGATGATCTCCACATTGAAGAAGGTGTCTTTCCTAATTAGAACTCAATCTAATTAAAGGAGCATTATTCAAGAAGGAGTCTGAGACCAAAAAAAGTATAGTTCAACTAGGAAGATTGAAGAGATACCAAACCGTGTACAACATACCTTGAAGATCAAGTTTCAAGACAACTATATAAAGGTGTAGAGTACATCAAGACAAATAACAAGACAAGGGCTGAAGAATCCATAGAGACTAGATCTATTGTTGTTAGGTTTTTATCTTGCTTTTTTGATGTTTGTGATTAACGAGTTAAGTCTAAGTTTTAGAGTTAAGGAGTTGATCTTTGTTTGCTCGGTTGATTAGTTCAAACAATTTGAGAGTGAGAAGCTTGAGAGTTGAGAGAAAGACTTTTGTTAAAATCATTATTTCTAATAGTGATTATTTCGCTTAAGACTCGGAAGATTGTATTAATATAATCTTCTTAAAATTTACTTTTGTTTTCTTTAAATTTTCGCTACAACTTATCATGTGATCAGTGTTAAGGCAACATTGATAATTCAATGTTGGCTTAACATCGTGCAAAAATGTATCAATCTCGATCTAGCATTTGCAATTTGACGAACACATCTTGAAAAATGTTACAAATATTATATTAACCGACTCTTTTGATGTTTGAAGATTTACGACACCCTAAGTTTATTCTAACAATAATGTGAATATACATCTGATTACATGTTCCTGAAGCTTCAATGTTTTAAAGTTATTCTGTATTTTGTTATGGATAGAGTTCTATGCACTACAAGAAAACGGGGTCAATAGGACCAAAATTAGGTCCCTATTGACCCCCTCCCCCCCCCCCCCCCCCCCCCCGGTCCCTGAAGGTCAATAGCAACCGCACATAGGTCGTTATTGTGCGGTCCCTATTGACCTCGGTCGCTTGCCATCAGGGACCGCAATTAGGTCCCTGATGAGGGCAATAGCGACCGGAGTATCAGGGACCGCAATTAGGTCCTTGATAATGACAATAGCGACCTAAATTAGGTCCCTGTTGTTCTTGAATGAATAGGGACCGCAGTTGGGTCCCTATTGACTCAAAAACAATAGGGACCTAACTCCGGTCCCTATTGATTTTTCGTCAATAGGGACCTAATTGCGGTCCCTATTACTATTATTAGGGACCGCAATTAGGTCCCTACTAATATTCATAGAGTTCTATGACTATTAGTAGGGACCTAATTGCGGTCCCTATTACTATTATTAGGGACCGCAGTTAGGTCCCTATCAATATTCATAGAGTATCTATGAATATTAGTAGGGACCTAAATGCGGTCCCTATTACTATTATTAGGGACCGCAGTTAGGTCCCTGCTAATATTCATTGAGTATCTATGAATATTAGTAGGGACCTAACTGCGGTCCCTAATAGTCTGCGAGAAAAATAAGAAAAAGAATAATATTTCGGAAATATTCCGGAATATTATTATTTTTTTTGTAGAAATATGATTATAACAAGATCAAAACAATAAAATAATAAAGAAAAAGTTAATATAATGACATGAAAGTGTTAATGAATGAAATATAACTAATAATAGAAAATAAAATATGAATGAAAACAAAAATAATAATGAATAAAAAAAAACAAGTGAAAGAAAAGAAAGTGTAGATCCAAAATAATAGAAAAGAAAGTGTAGATCCAAAATAATAGAAAAGTAAGAAAAGAAAGTATAGATCCAAAATAATAGAAAATTAAGAAAAGAAAGTGTAGATGCAAAATAATAGAAAAGAAAGATTGTGTTGATGATTTGTTTTTTGTGTTGGGTGATTTTTGTTTTGGATTTGTGTTGGTAAAAATAAGAAAAGTTTTTGTGTTGGGTAATTTTTGGAGAAAATATAAGTGGTTTTGTGTTGAAAAAGATGATAGTGCTTTTGTGTTGGGTGTTTTTTTAGAGATTAATGAAATATATGATGTGTAAGAGTGGTGAGTATATATAGAGGAGAGGGTGAAATTTTCAAGTTTTCGTCAAATTCAAATTTTCTCCTCAATCCCGCCTAAAAGTTTCACCAAAATTTTAATTTTTTGGATTTTAGTGACCTAACTGCGGTTCCTAATTTTTAATAGGGACCGCAGTTAGGTCACTAATTTTAAATAGGGACTACAGTGCGGTCTCTGTTGCCTTATTAGTGACCTAAGTTAGGTCACTACTAATATTCATCCTTGAAATTTGATTTTTTTTTTTATCGATGTTGGTGTGTTTGTGATTCCTAGCAACCAAACTCATTGCAACGTGTGAATTGAAGTAATAAATGATTGCAAAACCAACCTCATAGTAATTTAGTTGTGCAATAATAGATTGAATGAGATTGAGCGAGTTATTAACGTTCAACATATATTTCATGTTGTACAACTAATCATCACTAGTTAGTTGTAGTTGTGATTTGTTTTTATGCTTTACTTCACTAATGTTATCATATATATTAAACAATAAATTAATACTATTCTGGAATATTATAAACACACCAACATCAATAAAAAAAATCAAATTTCAATGATGAATATTAGTAGGGAGCGCACTTAAGTCCCTAATTAGGCAACAGGGACCGCAGTTATTTAAAATTAGTGACCTAGCTGCGGTCCCTATTAATAATTAAGGACCGCAGTTAGGTCACTAATTTAAATAGGGACCGCAGCTAGGTCCATGTTGCCTTATTAGTAGTGACCTAAGTTAGGTCCCTACTAATATTCATCCTTGAAATTTGATTTTTTTTTTATTGATGGTGTGTTTGTGATTCCTAGCAACCAAACTCATTGCAACATGTGAATTGAAGTAATAAATGATTGCAAAACCAATCCCATAGCAGTTTAGTTGTGAAACAATAGATTGAATGAGATTGAACGAGTTATTAACGTTCAACTTATATTTCATGTTCTACAACTAATCATCACTAGTTAGTTGTAGTTGTGATTCGTTTTTATGATTTACTTCACTAATGTTATCCTAGATATTAAACAATAAATTAATACTATTCCGGAATATTACAAACACACCAACATCAATAAAAAAAAATCAAATTTCAAGGATGAATATTAGTAGGGACCGCACTTAGGTCCCTAATTAGGCAACTGGGACCGTGATGCGATCCCTATTTAAAATTAGTGACCTAACTGCAGTCCCTATTAATAATTAGGGACCGCAGTTAGGTCACTAATTTTAAATAGGGACCGTAATGCGGTCCATGTTGCCTTATTAGTGACCTAAGTTATGTCCCTACTAATATTCATCCTTGAAATTGATTTTTTTTTATTGATGTTGGTGTGTTTGTGATTTCTAGGAACCAAACACATTGCAACATGTGAATTGAAGTAATAAATGATTGCAAAACCAACCTCATAGTAGTTTAGTTGTGAAATAACAGATTGAATGAGATTTAGCGAGTTATTAACGTTCAACATATATTTCATGTTCTACAACTAATCATCACTAGTTAGTTGTAGTTGTTATTCGTTTTTATGCTTTACTTCACTAATGTTATCATAGATATTAAACAGTAAATTAATACTATTTCGGAATATTACAAACACACCAACATCAATAAAAAAAATTAAATTTCAAGGATGAATATTAGTAGGGACCGCACTTAGGTCCCTAATAAGGCAACAGGGACCGCGCCGCGGTCCCTATTTAAAATTAGTGACCTAATTGTGGTCCCTAATTTTTAATAGGGACCGCAATTTGGTCCCTGTTGAGTCATTAGGGACCTAATTGCGGTCACTATTGACACATTAGGGACCTAATTGCGGTCCCTATTGACAACGGCTAATGTCATTACAGACTGCATCTAGGTCGCTATTAACAACATCTATTCAATAGGGACCGCGTTTAGGTCCCTATTAACAACGGTTAGTGTTAATAGGGACCGCCCTTAGGTCCTTATTAACAACGATTAGTATCAGTAGGGACCTAAGTGCGGTCCATATTGATACTTACAGTTGCCAATTGGGACCTAAGTGTCGTCCCTATTGACTGTTAGTGGCCTATAAAAAGGCCACTCCCTTCTCCTCTAAAATTAGTAACCTAATTTAGGTCGTTGATAAATATTTTTTTTATTTATAGCAGGAAATCAGTGAGCTAATTTAGGTCGCTGATAATCAGAAGGGACTTTCAGCGACCTAAATTAGGTCACTGAAGGTCTCCTTCATTTTCGTGACCTAAATTAGGTCGCTGAAGGTCTCCTTTATTTTCAGCAACCTAATTTAGGTCGCTGAAACTTGTTAGGACTATCAGCGACCTAAATTAGGTCGTTGTTACCTTCAGGTACCGTTGAAGGCGAGCGACCTAAGTTAGGTCACTACTGGGCGGTTCCTATTGACCGTCCAGTCTTGTAGTGATGTGATCTGACGGACACGAAAGAAGTGTAAATGTCAGTATCTAGATCTCTAAGTAAATTAAATCAGTTTAAACTGTAAAGCCTAATAATATGTACTTACGAAATATAAGCGTACGTGTGTGAAGAAATTATTATAAGGTAAACTAGCTGTAAAGGACAATGCATGAATGAATAATAATGAATTAGATAGGGGACCAAGTTGTACAGAAGAATAATAGTGCCTTCCACAGTCCTATCTCCAAGTACAAATAGTCAAATATCATATGCTTCACAGCTGATGGGATATGCCCATTGTGATCACCATCTTACGGTTTTTATTCTTTTCAGTTATTTCATTTACAGATTTTCAGGAAAAGGTTAAAAAAGGAATTATTATTTCCTCCATGACATATCAACCTTTTTCCTAGCTTTCTGTTTTGTTAATCAGCGAATTATATTGTAATTGGAATTGTTTTCTTCAGATGTACAGTACAGCCATTTGGTATAAATTTTGAAAATCCAGACTAAAAGAAAATTAAATAGCTAGAGATGATGCATAGATTTTAGTGGTCATCATTATTAGAAACAATCATTTAATCAAAGGTGAAGAAATGTAGAAATCTCTTGGATGAGACTGTAAATTGATGGTTACTTAAATTTTATTGTGTAGTTTCTGAAATATTTGAAACTGTTACTTAGTTAATAGGTCCCCCCACCCCAACCCCACAGGGCACTCAAGTTTTTGTATGTATTAATAATATTGCAGTAGCTAGAACGTGAAGGCGAGCCCTACCACCTTTCTTTTTAAAGCTGCATCCTCAACAGATTTGTTTATGTAATAGCCTAGGCAACAAGTGGTCCTAGATCTCCAAATTCAAAAACATTGTATGTGAAAAGAAAAACAAATTTTCACTGATGATCTCCCACATAATTGATGCGTGTATTTTAGGAATGGCCCAATATTAATATTGGGCCGGTCAAAAAAGAAATGTCCATTGAAATAGCATATCGAACAGTAGAAATTCAATGTTAATCGAGCATCGAACGGTCTCGATTTTATCTAAGTGGTCGATCGAACTGTCCCAATTCGATGCACATCTCACAGCTCCCACAGAGGCTCATGGGACGGGACCTATAAATACCCCGTCTCTTGGCCTTCTCAAGATTCGTTCAACACTCATCACATTCTCACATACATCGAATCCACCAATTCGATCACTTTTGGTTCGATCCACTTCAGAGTTCGATCCACTACCCAATTCGATGCAGGACCTGGTTCGATCCAAAGCGACATTGAGCCACGATACTCATCATATTCGACATAGAGCAACATCAAAGGACCTCAATTCGATAAACGTGTAGATCGAAGGACCCAGATTCGATATTGAGCCACTCAAATTCGATATTGAGCCCCTCAGCACTCGTTGTATCGAACATATGTGATTCGATACAGCCTAGATTGAATTCTCTCAATTCGATACACTCTATATTCGATATAGGTCAATTCGAGATACCCTATATCGAAACCACCCGATTCGATCGCCGTCAGATTCGACCTATCATGGATGCTTAGAGATAAATGAACTACGTTCGGCTTAATTCCCTCAATGGGATACGTAGGCAGCTTGGTTTTCTTCCAAGTTCAGTCCGAAATCAACAACACCCGGTCCGGCGTGCCGTAATGCTTGGAGTGCAGGCGTGTAAAGGACAAAGCTGATTCTGACAATACGTTGAACCAGTCTGTTGTGGAGTGTCTTATCAACTTGTTAAGTCAGCAGACGAAAACACCCCAAAACAGTGGCGTCGTCTGTGGGAACATGCTAAATGTACTCAGAAACATGCTCGCAGTCTCAAAGTCAATCCTAGCTATGTCAAGGTCGATGGAACAACCACGGATTCAACAACATGAAACTAGGTGCCAAGAGAAAAAGAAGTGGTGCTAACGGCAGTAATCAAATCCACGCAATAACCAATGAAACCTGCATAATTTAGGGAGTTTTCAATACCAATCCTATATGTTGATCATTCATCTTCCTGTCTAAAATACTAACAGATTTCCAAGAAAACATATGGCGTATCTTATTTACAGGCAACGACTGAGAGGAGCTTCCTCTACAGGGACAAAAAACTGCACTTCGAACAGTGCATAATCTATCTTACCCGTATGAGGTATCAAAGAATATTACCCGTATGAGGTATCGAAGAATCTTACCCGTGTGAGGTATTGAAGAATCTTACCCGTATGAGGTATCGAAGAATCTTACCCATATGAGGTATCGAAGAATCTTACCCCTAGGTGGTATCAAAGAATATTACCCTTATGAGGTATCGAAGAATCTTACCCGTATGAGGTATCAAATAATCTTACCCTTATGAGGTATCGAAGAATCTTACCCATATGAGGTATCAAAGAATCTTACCCGTATGAGGTATCAAAGAATCTTACCCTTATAAGGTATCGAAAAATCTTACCCGTATGAGGTATCAAAGAATCTTACCCTTATGAGGTATCAAAGAATCTTACACGTACGAGGTATCAAAGAGTTTTACTGAATCTTACCCGTATGAGGTATCAAAGAATCTTACTCGTATGAGGTATCAAAGAATCTTACCCTTATGAGGTATCGAAGAATCTTACCCATATGAGGTATCAAAGAATCTTACCTGTATGAGGTATCAAAGAATCTTACCCTTATGAGGTATCGAAGAATATTACTCGTATGAGGAATCAAAGAATCATACCCTTATGAGGTATCAGAGAATCTTATCCGTATGAGGTATCAAAGAATCTTACTCGTATGAGGTATAGAAGAATCTTACCCGTATGAGGTATCGAAGAATCTTACCCGTATGAGGTATCGAAGAATCTTACCTGTATATGACATCGAAGAATCTTACCGGTATGAGGTATCGAAGAATATTACCCAAAAGTGGTATGGAAGAATTTTACCTAAGAGTGATATCAAAGAATTTTACCCAAAAGTGATATCGAAGAATCTTACCCGCAGATGGAGTCTTATAGAAATGATGCTAGAAACCCAAATGAGGAATCAATGGGGTCAACAACATGACTTAACCCCTCATGCACAGCATAAGCGTCATGACGGAGGTACGTTCGGCCCAAAAGCGGCCGAACGCAAAAATTCACCCCTCATGAACAGCATAAGCGTCATGACGGAAATACGCTTAGCCCCAAAAGCGGTATGATGCAAACATGTCCAAGGTGGCACCAAGAACATCTACCCAAAGCAGTATGATGCAAATCAACTTGAAGCGGTACAACAAACGTACATCTATCAGGCTATGAAGCAAGCATGTCCAAGGCGGCACCAAGAACATGCAAACCAAAATCTCAAAAATGAAATATTGGCCGGAAGCGGTCAGATGAAAATATGAAATATCAGAAGTGAACATCGGCCCCAACGTGGCCAGAAACAAACCAAAAACCACAAAGGATGGACATCCGCTGGCAAAAACATGACGCAAACAACATATCCATGTGCCTGAAAGGCTTGATATTGCAATAGACTTCACATGGCAAATCAGTTACATCTACCCAGCATGATACGATGCAAATCTACTCAAATCTACCACGGGCATCTACCTACCATGGTACGATGAAAACCCGTCCAAATGAGTGCATATTTAGACTACTATAAAAGGATTATCACCTCAAGAGGTGCAAATATCCATTCACCGAATTAGCCATAAACATCGAAGAGCAATAACATATAAAAGCACAAATTGCCATAAACAAAACGCGAGCAATCATTAAAGAGAGCCACAAATTCGAATAAAGGCGACACAATGTCCAAATAGAGAAAATTTGGAATTGTACGATATATATTTATGCTCGAGCCTCGTGATTCACGTCTTCTAAGTGGCATGGCGCAGCTCCGCCTCTTTGATTATCACCACATCTGCCCTCAATGAAGGCAATGCATGCCATAAAATCTCATGACTAGAGATAACAATTTAAACCAAACATAACTGCAAAATCAGTGCAAACACCAAGGCAAAGGACTCCCAAGTTAGAATTCATTATGCTTGTCACCTTGTTATCAACAACATAGTCGAAATAGAGATAAAGTAAACATTGGAGGGTAAAAAACTCTGTAAAATCATACAACAACTGGCTAGCGTACCCAGGGTCGAACTTCATTGTGACCAACAACGAGGAAGAATATAAAGGTATTCTGCCCGTAACCTCAATGGCAAGCTCGTTACGAGCAGAATGTCTGGCGATCTTTACAGACTAGCAACTTGTGGTATCATTTCACAGACTTAACTGTTGCCAAATCCCCGAAGACGGGAAGGTAACCAGGTGAGCTGGCATAATTTGCAACTCAACCACGATCTTCACAAAAAATGAGAGTTATCCTACTGCCGGCCAAAAGAATCTGCTATAGGAAAGACAAGTAGCATTAGAACGATAAAAAGAATCGAGCAGACTATGCCCATATGCGTAAACTAAAGCAGATAAACTTCTGAGCGACCAAGTCGCCGCAAAAAGACTAATATACATTTACTCCATCGTCGAGAAACAAAAATACTTGACATGTACAAAGATGCACAAAATTGAGATTTCACATATCATTCAAGAGAAAACAAAGAGCTTCCAGCACACTACACATGTTCATGTTGCGAGAGTGAGGATGATAAAACACGTACTGGTATGCGGGAATTCAGCTCAACGCAAAAGTCATAGAGCTCCAAAGAGATGGACACTTCGCCTAAAATGGCAAGTGCTAACCAAAAACCCCATGAGATGAAGAAAATGGCACGAACACTTTGTCCCAAGTGACAAGTACCAATCGTAAATCTCGAAAAATGAAAACGGGATGAACACTCTGTCCCAAGTGACAAGTGCCAATCATAAATCCCGATAGATGAAAATGGAACGAACACTTTGTCCGAAGCGACAAGTGATAACCGCAAATCCCAGAAAAGGGACAACGGGACGCACACCAAGTCTGAGACGACATGTGCTAATCATATGTCCCAAAAAAAGATACAGTGGTTAGACATTTAATCTAAAAAGATGAATAATAACCATACGACCACAAGAGAAGCAAGGATGTCACGACTAACATGATCATATAAAATATCCAATGAAGGAGTGGGAAGACATAGTGACCACGCATAGCGATTGACTAAAGAAAAAATATACAACCCTCCACAAATGTAGAATGGCGTTCGAATTGTCGAAATAAAGTAAAATGCGATAACAGCAATTGAGTGAAAAGGCAACGGAAATGAGCCAAACAAGCAAGCAAAACATCGCAAGCTCGAACAAAACTCATTCGATCGCATCACCAACATTAAAAAATGATGCACATTAATTATCTGTCATAACAGACGCAAATAAAAAGAGAGGTTTCGAACATGATTTAAAGCCCGACTCTATAGATCGGAAGCAGTAAGCTTGGAACCTGATCACCATTCAAGATCGCCTCTCAATCGGGGCAATGATTTTCAACGCAAAGAGCTCAAGTCTCGTAGCTTGGAACTCGGTCTCTGTTCAAGACTGCTTCCCAATTGGGGCATGTTTTCAACGCAGTGATTCTTAGCATTATCAAAATCACAAACAAGAAGGGGCATGTCAAAAATAATTTTATGAGTTTGGCACCTGTCTCTAATCGACAACGTCTCCCAAACTGGGAGGACTATATGATGGGGGTATTTTAGGAATAGCCCAATACCAATATTGGGTCAGCCCAATAAAGGACCCATTGAAATAGCATATCAAACAGGAGAAATTCGATGTTAATCGAGCAACGAACGGCCTCGATTCGATCTAAGTGATCGATCGAACCGTCCCAATTCGATGTGCACTCCCAGCTGCCACAGAGGCCCACGGGACGGGATCTATATTCTCAAAATCCATTCAACACTCATCACATTCTCACATACATCGAATCCACCGATTCGATACACTTTTGGTTCGATCCACCACCCAATTCGATGCAGGACCTAATTCGATCCAAAGCAACATTGAGCCAAGCTCATTCGATGAGCAACATCGAAGGACCTCAATTCGATACACTTATAGATCGAAGGACCCAGATTCGATATTGGGCCACTTAGCACTCGTTGTATCGAACATACCTGATTCGATACAGCCTAGATTGAATTCCCTCAATTCGATACACTCTAGATTCGATATAGGCCAATTCGAGATACCCTGTATCGAACCCACCCGATTCGATCGTCATCAAATTCGAACTATCAGGGACGCTTAGAGATAAATGAACTACATTCGGCTTGATTTCCTCAATGGGATATGTAGGGAGCTTGGTTTTCTCCCAAGTTCAGTTCGAAATCAACAACACCAGGTCCATCGTGTCGTAATGCTTGAAGTGCAGGCATGTAAAGGACAAAGTTGATTCTAACACTATGTTGAATCAGTCTGTTGTGGAGTGTCTTATCAACTTGCCAAGTCAGCAGACGAAAACACTCCAAAACAATAATTTTAATTAATTAATCATTGGTTTCTCTCCTCTCTCTCCTCCGCTGGCTATTATAAATATCACAACAGCGTTTCTTAATCTTTTCTGTGTATATATCCCACAACTTATTTATTTAATTCACCTTCTTCCATAAAACAATCACATTCCAAGATTTCACGAAATGAAGCTGTACGTACGTGTGACACAAATTAAAGGCTTTGATTCTTTGGTGCAAACTGTAACGGCCATCTCGTGCAAATCCTTGTGGCATGGCATATAGATATAGTGTACTCGATGAGAATCCTGTCATGCTTTTCCACAGCTTTCTTGAACTTCTTGTCTCGTTTATATAATTAATTAGAAGTTCAAGAAACCTGTGGGAAGACATGTCAAACAAATTAACGGATTCTATTATTATCAGTGTTCAGTGTTATTATTTTCCATGAATATATATATATATATATATATATATATATATATATCATTGCAAGTTCTCGGCGGGAGCAAAGGTGAGCTTTATATTCATATTCTGTACGGAAGGACGTTTCTAATACACATGGTTATGTGCTAATTAATTATCTGAAATATGAGCTTAACTGGTTTGTTCTGGTCTTCGCGTATAATTATTTTCTTAAAAACAGATTAAACTGTATTCTTAGGTTATTCTGACATTATTCTGAATTCTGAAATTTCTATTGTACCATTTTGCAGTAACAAACCTAATTACCAGCTAGCTTTTAAATTACTCTTGGGTAGTGGTTACCAATTTATGACTGATTAGAGGCCATGTAATTCAGCGCTAGCTGGTTGTGTATATGTTCATGTCATGCATGTATAGTTCAGAATTAATGGAGAGATAAAGCAACGGGTTAGACATTATCCTTGGAACTATATTGCCTGCATACGACGAGATATCAGTTGGACTATATTGATCTTATTTTATTTAAGTTTAGACCATCCATTTGATTGATGAGTGCATTATGAATTGATTAATCTATTAATCTATTACAAGAATTGACCAGCTTACTCGGAACACTTTATAAGCACATAACAGTAACCTATGTGGACTAAGATCTCCTAGAGTCTCGAACCTAGAACTCTCGAATTGGCCCAATATCGAAAGGTGAGAGTATCGAATAGGACCACTCTTGCATTGTCACGGTATCTGAATATTGAATTGTAGAATTGCGGATGAATCGAACTCCAACACTCTAGAAGGATTTGGGTCTCAATGCTGAAGATCTGAAGTATTAATCGAACTCCAACACTCTCGAATGTAATATCGAATCGAGCGTTCGATATAAGAACTGTTGGTGCTGCAGTAATTAACGACGAGTGTGTTTCTCGGGATCCAAGATATTTATAAACCTCGGATCGCTGGCCCCATATCCCAGATTTTTTGGGATAACATTGAATCCACAGAGTGTCGAATTACTGGTTGAATACTGGCATAACAAAGTAGGGCTGTGCAAAAAAAATCGAATCGACTGAATCAGGTGAAAATCGATCGACTGATATGATCCGAAAATCGAATCGAATATTTGATCCGACTTTTGATTTTTGCCTTAGGATCGAACCCTCCTTTGATTTGATCCTCGATTTCAGAGGTTAAGAATCATCGAATCGAATACTATCTTATTTTTTAAAAATTAATAAATACATAATATTATATTTTTATATAGAATGCTAATAAAATGTTACTAATTAACTTAATGTATTAAACAAATGTAACACTTAACATCTTTTTCTTAGTCAAAAAAAGGCCATGTTGTTTTGAAAAAAGCAGGAATGAAACAAAACAATAATATAAAAGTCTATAAGCCTCAATCACAACGCTAGCACAACAAACCCTTTTGTAAGGAGAAATCTACTAATGCATGTTAATTTGTTTAAAATTATCATTATATTCATGTTTATTTAAGTTTTCTCTGATTTTAGATGCAGAATAATCAATCATGTATGTTTGTTCTATAGATATTAAAATAAATAAGAAAAAAAAGGATCAAAATCGAATCGAATCGGATCGAAATCAAATGATTTTGGATCGAATCGAATCGTTTTAAATTAATTTGATTTAGATCTTCATTTCTCCATGATCGAAATCGACTGTCAATCGCGATTCGATCCGATTTAAATGCAGAACCCTACAACAAAGTATGAAGTTGTCATTTCGATACATTTCTGTGGCGCCATGTCCCAATGAGCCGGTCCAGTTATTTATGTTGGGCCAACCTAATTAGCCTCCACCAAACATAATTAATGAACTATGCGTTTTGACCTGTGTGAAACTGTGAATACATTATTATCCTGAATGTCATTAATAACACGTTGTATGAAAGTATATTATAATGTTTTGGCCTTCGTACAAATTAAAGAATAATGTTAACATGATGTAATTAGAAAAAACTTCTCCTGATGATGTACTACAGTTATTTATGTTGGACCGTTAAATATTATTACACGGGTCGAATTTGATGATATCATCATAATGTGTAGTTAACTTCTAGTTTTGCACCTATACACAATCACAAGTTTTAGGAGGTGTGTTGTTCCTTACTCAAATATTCACAATATTATAAAGAAACAAATAAAATTTTATTTCACAAATTAACATAAAATGTGTTTCTCTATCGAGGTAATCACGAAATAAAATAGAGAAACACATAAGAAAAATATTACCTCATGCGCGAATCAGATGAATGTTACCTCAAGTATTGATAAATTACCAACCATAATAGTAAAAATGGAATGAGGCTCGGATTAGGTCACAGTTCTCTTTAAGACGATTCGCGCCTCTATTCACGAAGAATATGCAGTAAGGTCACACCATGTATGTTCGCCTTCAGGATACAACAACCCAATCATTCCATGTTGTTAATTTCTCTAAGTTTGCACTACTAGAGAAATTTGAAACGTAGCCTAACACTTTTCTTTGTCCATAATATTACAATCACATCATATCTTATATATATAATATATTTGTACATATAAAGAGAAGAATGCATGTATATTGAAGAAATATAATTTTCTCTTGTTCTCTTTTAAAATAGAAGTGCATCCCCCTTTATATACATGACTAAAACACATGATTGTATTTTTTTTTTTATCAGTAAAATTAAGTTTATTAAGAATGAGTACAAGGTGTACTCTGCCCTTACAGTATGAACATCCCATCAAAACGACACTTCAACAAAAAACACAACAAGAATCAACCTCACAAACATTTTCAAGGAAAACAACACCAGTCGTAAAAATAAAAGGAAAAGTTGTTAAGCATAGATTTTTTCCGCACCCAACTCTTCAATTTCACAAGGTCAACAATTTTATTCACGTCTATCTCTTCACTCTTGAAAATTACTCCATTTCGATGTTTCCATATTGCCCATTCCTTCGCCTTTTCCTGATTTGGGTATAATCCTACAAACTGACGAAAATGACACTTCGTTTCTCTTGAAAGAACAGTAGATATCCCAAACCATTCGCAACATTTTTTTCCAGATTTTTGTCGAATTTATTACCTACAATAAGTAGGGGAATTTATTTTTCACATTAGTGGGGTAGTAATTGTGTAGGTTATGGGGTCTCGTCCCTTAATTCTCAATAATTCACACACTTATAACATACAAGACTTTTGACCCCGCTAACCAAAAAAATCATGTCTTATAAATAACATCAAAATAAATTATTTTTATTAAAATATCCAACAATCTCCTACTTATTTTAATAAAAATATAATACTAATGGGCAAAGATAGAATACCATGCATCATGAAAGTGGCAATTCCTTTAAACCTTCACTTAGTGCAACAAAATTCCTGTACTAGAATCACAATGGACCAAGCCTTTAAACAATGACCCTTGAGGGCATGTAGAATAATGAAAAACACATGACATTCCAAGTGTTCTAATTCGCTTCACAAGCTAGCACGTTAAGGCATTGTGCTTTATACCAGTTTTAACGAGTGCTCTAAAGAATTAGCCCCAATTCTCGTAAGAAGTGGCCCCACTTCCACACTTGTAAAGGTGAGTCTACCAAGGATGCTCACATGATTATTACATCCCACCCATAAGGGCTATAGAACTCATTAAGAGATTAAATAATCTCAACCTCCATATCGTCATAGAAAACATGCACACACCATAGGGAGGGAGTATGATCAAAAGATCTTTTAAGTGCATGTCATCACCAAACTTCTCAATGATTCATTTGTCCCTTTAACCTAGTTTCTAGGATCTCTGGTCACTAGGTAGGGTATCCTCATAGGAAGTTTATATCATATTAGGGCTCAAGTCCCCTCCCCCTTGATGTACCTCTAGACCTTTAACTCAAGCTTGAGTTTTTGACCTCCAAGAATATTTTAAAGGTCTAGGGAATCCAGCATCGATGCTAATCGATCAATTGAGCTCATACTATAGATTTTCACAAGTAATGAATCTCAAACATTGACAAATAATTCGATGATTTTATCTCCATGTGATCACGCCCACATAATAATTAATAAGAGGCCAGTAGTCTCATACCTATTAGGAACCAATGAATCCACAAATAATTTTATTGTAACACCATTATGCATAGAATAATCTCCCATATGCTTCAAATTCTCATGATATTCATCGCAACTGCACTATTAGTTAGTTCATATAACATAACAATCAATTGTGGCAAAATTACTTTGCACATAAAATTTTAATCACAATGTGATAAAGTTCACATTTCAAGTAACTAAAAGTGCGTACATATTTATCATAAAGATTTTGGTAAATATAATTCACCAAGTAATGCACCAACCCTCAATATGCAAAGATAAGATTTCACCAATTTTTCAAGGGCTCACATTAGTCATAATATAATTCTCGTGATACGATGACTTAAGGAAATTTCAAACCAACACAATCCTAAGCATTTCACATTTAATGATTGAAGTAACGTGTCAACCATAAGGTAGGGATCTTCATTCTTTTTTTTAATACCACATTCCTACTCCTCTTTCTTATGAAATGCTCATATAGTAAACTCATAACACCAATGGGAATATAATTTTACAATTAAAAGAGGCCTTAGTTTTTCAAAAACTTATGTTGGTCAAACCCCCGCTATTTAAAATAATTATCCCGTTATAAATAGATTCATTTTCATAAAAGTTCAATGAAACAACCACTATAAATGTGATTTTAATGCATGCATAAGTGGGTATTTAACCTATCCAAAATGAGCGATTAATTTAATGGTTTATCTTTCTTATTATCTCAAACTATGTTCAGAGATTCTCTTGTTCCCTTATGAGAATTGAAATTACATGCATAACATATATGACAACTTTGTAGTTTGTTCATAAACCAACGAAAAATTAGATTAAAGCATGAACAGTCCCATTTGTAGAATAATGATCAAATATAGTATTTACCCCATTTCATGAAAGGTTATACTACTGATAAAGAAGTGTACCCGGATATTGGTACCTGATGTCCGTAGTATATAATTCAAATGGTTTGAGTAGCAGCCATCACTCCCGTAGCTGTCCAATTCCAAAATCGCAGCACAATAGAGAAAAATAACGGACTTTGCTTATAATGATTAGTCATGCTCATTTGACTAAAATCCACCACATATAAACCTCAAGATGTGCAACAGAAGTGGAGGTAGTGGAGGTGTAACTTAATTTTCTTCCTTTAAAAAACCATTTAGAACAAATCATAGTTTATTATGATTTAAGTAGTTAAGCCAGAACTCAAAAGGGCTTATTAGTTATACATACACTCAATTCTAAATCGCAAGTGACCATTATCTTATTCATAATAAGGAATGCAGTAATGGTAAAATGATATAAAAGAAGAGCCCGTAGGTGATCAGAAATATCCTTACCACCATGTCTTGAAGCTTGGATTTTAAGGTGCCATAAAAATATTGCTCCCACATATTAAAGTGAATAAATTTCCCATTCACCTATTGGTAGCAAGCTTTTCTTTAAACCGTTGAAATTCTAGTAAGCTGTAATGTTTTGGGTATTAGGGAGAGTTTCTCGTAATAAAACAAGTACTGAAGAAGGATAAAAGTGCAGAAATTAAAGACTAAGTAATTTTGGAGCAATTTTCGTTGTTCATTCCTGAAAAAAAAGTACATTATTTATAGCTGGCTGAATGACCAGAATTTAACGGTACTATGCTAACGGTACTATTTATTTTAGCTCAGCTGGAAACGGTAAAAAATTGAACGGTCATGATCTAATCTATCCCTTTGAATTGCGACCGCAGGATCAAAGCTCAAAACGTTGTCGTATGGATTAGTCGTGGTCTACAATTGAGTTGACCAGAGTTGCACGCGTACGCCTACGATCACGCCACGTGTCAACGCTGGATCGCTCCTTATTTTCCCGCAACGATGTCGTTTTGAGTTGAGCTGTTAGCTTGTAGCTTTGGTCCAAGAATTAGGTCATTTCTCCTCAGGTTCGATTCTTCTTTATTAATTCTTTTCTCTTCTTCTCCAATTCTTTGATCTTCTTTACTGGGTGTTAATTGATATGGGTTCTTTGTTTGTAGGGTCGTGACCTTCCTTGTCCCAAGGATCAAAAGAGGGAAAAGTAGCGCGGATATGGGCGTAATCCTCCCAAGTAGCAGATTTTGGGCCGGAGTTAGTCCATTGGACAAGGATTTGAAGTATGAGGTTATTATTGCGGTTAATTGAGCATTTGTCAAGGACAAGGTGAGGTTCAATGTGGAATCTGCTCTCTATGTCAGTAGCGGGGAGGGTAGTGTTGGGAGTAATGATGTTACTGAGTTTCTTTTTCAGAAGTGACACATGAAAGATGGGGTGAATGTGAGAGCTAGGGGGTAGGTCTAATTTGTAGGCAACATGACCAATTTTGGCTAAAATTATACAAGGGCCAAAGTACTTTGCTGACAACTTCATGTTTTTGCGCAGGTATACAGAGCTTTGTCTGAAAGGGAGCTTTAGGTAAACCAAATCTCCCACTTCAAAAGATCTCTCAGTTCTGTGTTTATCTGCATAAAATTTCATTATGTCTTGAGCTAGTTGTAAGTTGTGCTTTATTTATTGTAGAGCTCTGTCCCTTTCAGAGAGTGTGAGGTTAACATCAGTAGAAGTAGCTTCTATGTAGGGATTGAGTGTTAGGTGAGTAGGCTGGAAGCCATACAATGCTTGAAATGGTGCCATCTTCAAGCTTGTGTGGAAGCTTGTATTACACCAGAACTCAGCCATAGGAAGCCATTTGAACCATCTCTTGGGATCATCAAACACCATACTCCTTAGGTAATTTTCAACACATTGATTCACCCTTTCAGACTGACCATCAGACTGTGGGTGATAAGTTGTACTCTGGTCCAGCTGCACTCCCAAATCTTTAAATAATTCCTTCCAAAAAGAGCTAGTAAATACCTTGTCTCTATCTGAGACAATGCTAGCTGTAAGTCCATGTAACATGTACACACAGTCAAGAAAAAAAAATTGCCAATCCTTGGGCAGTAAAAGGATGCGATAAAGCACGGAAATGACGATATTTAGTTAGTCTATCAACAATAACTAAAATATATATTTTTCCTTCAGAAGTTGGCAAACCCTCAGTAAAACCCATTGTAACGTAGGTCCAAGCTTGTTGCGGTATCGGTAGGTGCTGAAGTAAGCCAGGGTAAGGTGCATTGTCATGTTTAGTAATAGCACAAATATCACATGTTTTGATAAAGTTTACAACATCAACTTTAAGTTTAGGCCAGAAGAAGACATTCTTGATTCTCATATAAGCCCCGTGTATGCCTGAATGACCACCATAAGAGGAAGAACGAAAAGCGTTAAGGATCTGTTTCTTAAGTGTGGGATTATTTCCTACAGTTATCTTTCCCTTAAACCTGATAACACCATTAGTAATAGAGAAATCTTCAAATTTAGTTGGGTCAACAGTTTTTGCAGCAGTAATATTAGTAAAGAAGGAATCAGATTCATAACTAGTTTGAACCTTAAGCACCGAATCTGGTTGTACTACTGTTATAGCAGTGCAAGAGATAGCATTTACGTCACTTACCTCCCTTCTTGAAAGAGCATCTGCAGCTCTATTCTCAGTACCTCTTTTGTATTGAATTTCATAGTCCAAGCCAAGTAATTTGGCTATCCATTTCTGTTGCAAGGCTGAAGTGATCTTCTCTTCCAGGAGAAACTTCAAGCTTTGTTAATTTGTTTTAATGATGAAGTGGTGGCCCTGGAGGTAGTGCCTCCACTTTTGAATAGCCATTAAAACAGCTAAAAATTCTCATTTATAAATTGAAAGCAATTGATTCTTTGGTCATAGAGTTTTACTGAGGAAAGCAAGTGGTTGTCCATTTTGCATAAGTACAGCTCCTATGCCTTTTCCACTGGCATCGGTTTCAATGACAAATAGTTTAGAAAAATCTGGCAGAGCTAGAGTAGAGGCATGTGTCATGACTTTTTTCAAGGATTCAAAAGCATGTTTAGCCTCTTGGGACCATTTTTTTTTTTTTGAAATCCGGCTCTTGGGACCATTTAAAATCATATTTTTTGAGCATTTGAGTTAAAGGTCTACTAATGAGACCATAACCTCTAATAAATTTTCTATAGTAGCCTGTGAGGCCTAAAAAAACCTCTAAGTCCTTTGACAGTGCTAGGTTTGGGCCATTTGGTCATGCATTCCACTTTAGAGGGATCTGTAGACACTCATTTATCACTTATAATATGACCCCAGATATTCAATGCTTTGAAGACCAAAATCACACTTTGAAAGTTTGGCATAAAGTTCTTTTTTTTTTTTGTAAAACCTTTAGGACAGTAGATAAATGAGTGAGGTGAGAATTTCAGGTTTTACTATAGATTAAAATGTCTTCAAAAGATACTAAACCAAACGTTCTGAGATAAGGTCAACAGATTTGATTCATTAAGGATTGAAAAGTAGCAGGGGCATTGCAAAGCCTAAAAGGCATAACCAAGAACTCATAGTGACCTTGGTGTGTTTGAAAAGTAGTTAAGTATCTATCTTGTTATTTCATCCTTATTTGAAAATAGCCAGACTTTAAATCAATTTTAGAAAAATACTTAGCACTTGTAGTTTAGAAAGTAATTCATCAATGACAGGAATTGGATAGTCATGCTTGATAGTAAAGGAGTTAAGATACATGTAATCAATGAAAAGTCTCCAACTAGAATCCTTCTTTCTTACCAATAAGACAGGAGAGGCAAAAGGACTCTTGCTATTTTGAATAACTCCTGCTTTGAGTAAGTCTTTTACAATTCCCTCTATCTCTCCTTTATATGCATGAGAGTATTTGTAGGGGTGTTGGTGCTTAGGAGCACTTCCAAGCTTGAGAATAACTTGATGTTCAATGTCTTTTGAAGGGGGGGAGTCATGTAGGTTCCTAAAAAATAGTCTTGAATCCCTCTAGTAAGTTAGTGAATTCAGGGGCCATGTCTTTCTTTCCTATACTAATTGTAAGTGAGAATACTTGCTCTGGTTTCTTTAATAGAAACTTCTACATTTCATTAATAGAGATAAGTGAGCATTTAGGGGCTTCAGTAAGCCCTTGAAATGTGGTTTTAATCCCATCAATATATAAGCTGACAGTATGTTTAGAGAAGTTAAACTCTACAAGTTCATGCTTTCTTAACCAATCACAACCTAAAACTAGATGACAACCACCAAGTTGAAGTAATCTGAGTGGGAAAGAAAATTCAAACCCTTCGAGCTCCCATATGAATCCTCTGGTTCTTCTTGCACTAATGAGCTTCCTTCCATCAGCAACACTTATGTTGGTAGGTTGCATAGCCTCAGTGAGACAGCCTAGTTTGTAAGGTGTTGCTTCATCAATGAAGCAGTGTGTTGCACCATTGTCTAAAAGGATATGCAACCTCTTTTTTCCCTTTCCATAAGTGCCTAGTAACTTGAGTGTCCCATCACCACTGCTGCCAGCTAGTGCATGGATGGATAACTTGGAAATCTCTGGGATGTCATCATTGTCTGCCTCTTTAGTTCCTCTCATAGACATGAGATAGTCATCTTCCTCCTCGGGTGTAAGTTCTACTGCAAAAATTCTAGATGTACACTTATCTCGGGGGGGACCTGTTATTATTATCCGTGGATTAGACCGAGAAAGTATCGGGCTTTAGCGGGCTATACAAGGTTTGGTAAAAAGCCCATAAGAATTATCATTCCAACCAAAATGCAGATTTGCGCTTTTTCGGTCTGGATTAAGACCTAATCCAGCGAATCAAACACCCCCTTATGGTTAAATGTATAAGGTTCATCACAATTAAAATGGAGACCATTTTCTCTCCTAGCCTTCATTTCAGCAACAAAAAGTGTTTTTCTAGGATTATTGACAAATGGTGGTAGTTGAGGAAAATTATTCTTAAATTGATGAGCGGGTGTAGGAGCATACTCATGTTTCTTTTGACTACTAACTTGATTAGTAGGGGTCCATCTGACTCTAGATTTTTTAATTAGGGTTTCAATAATTCTATCATGCTTTCTAGCTAGCTCTATAGCATGTTGTAGGCTTTGAGGGTTAAACATGTCAATGAAAGACTATAAATCTTCATGCAAACCACTAATAAAGCTACCAATTAAATAGGGATCAGAGAACTCCCTAATGTTGAAGAGAAATAAGTGAGAAGTTAGCTCCTCAAATCTTTCAATGTTTTCATCAAGGCTTCCAGTTTGCCTTAGTTTGTTGAAGTTGCTGACCACTTTTTCTTCCCTTAAGTCCTCAAATCGGACTGCCACCAGTCTCACAAACTGGTCCCAAGTGACACCTAGCATTTTAGTATAATAGTTTCTATACCATATTGAATATTTGCCATCAAAGTTGATAGCTGCTAGTGTTACTTTCTGGTGTCCAGGGACTATGGGGTTGAGTGAGAAGTAACAATTACATTTTAGGAGCCAATCTCTAGGATTGGTCCCATCAAACCTTGGGAAGTCCACCCTTGTTAGTGGTGGTGCTTTGGGGCTTCTTGGTGTTGCACTGAATTCCCCAGTTATGTACTTAGGAGGTGTGATGGTGAACAATGTTCTGGTGCTTTTGAATTGTCAGCAGTTTGTTGCCTGGCTGCACCCGCATTGTTGTTTTTGGTGAACTGTTGTTGAAGGGCTTGAAGCATGGAGCTTAGTTGGGCATGGTTTTACTCCCGTGCTGCAGCTTGTCCTTCAATTTTCGATTTGATAGTGGAAATTTGGTCCTGGAGATTGGCTTCAGAAGCCTCTCTTCTCAAATTTTCCTCTTGAATCTGAGTTTTTGTCTTTTATTGATTTTCATAGAAATCTTTAAGGGTGGGGCCGTTTGCCATCTTAGCCGTGAGGACGACCTGGCTCTGAGATACCAAATGTAATGTTTTGGGTATTAGGGAGAGTTTCTCGTAATAAAACAAGTATTGAAGAAGGATAAAAGTGCAGACATTAAAGACTAAGTAATTTTGGAGAAATTTTCGTTGTTCATTCCTAACAAAAAGTACATTATTTATAGCTGGTTGAATGCACAGAATTTAACGGTACTATTTACTTTAGCTCAGCTGAAAACGGTAACAAATTGAACGGTCATGATCTAATCTGTCCCTTTGAATTGTGACTGTAGGATCAAAGCTTGAAACGTTGTCGTATGGATTAGTCGTGGTCTACTATTGAGTTGACCAGAGTTGCATGCGTACACCTATGATCACGTCACGTGTCAGCGCTGGATCATATCGCTCCTTATTTTACCACAACGCTGTCGTTTTGAGTTAAGTTGTTAGCTTGTAGCTTTGGTCCGAGATTTAGGTCATTTCTCCTCAGGTTCGATTCTTCTTCATTTATTCTTTTCTCTTCTTCTCTGATTCTTTGATTTTCAGTGTTGATTGATAAGGGTTCTTTGTTTGCAGGTCGTGACATAAGCATTCGATCTCTGTATTTCTCATACTCAAAATATAAATCGCAAACATGAAATATTTTGAGGCAATGACTTATAAATTAAATACCTATCATTAATCTCATATATAGCTGTAATTCTCAACGCATACCATATGGACAATTTCAATTTCATTCTTTGAGAAGAAATATCTCAACAAATTCATATATTGGGTCGAATAAAATATCGACCATCAATTCAATGCTCTGAATGGAATAAAAAGTATGGTATGCTTCTCAAGAATAATAAAAATTGCATTTTGCGTATCGATAATCAGTGACTAATATGCATCTTAAAAATCATCACAATATTCGCATAATCCTCATTATGGTATCCGAGTCAATTTTGCAAAATAGCCGTTTGTTCATGAAAATATATTTCTCTTATTCAATAGTCGAAATCGTGTTAAAATTGTTGTTCCCTACTCAAATATTCACAATATTATAAAGGAACAAATAAAGTTTTATTTCACAAATTAACATAAAATAGATCATTGTTTCTCTATCGAGTTAATCACGAAATAAAATAAAGAAACACATAAGAAAAATATTACCTCATGCGCGAATAATATTACCTCAAGTATTGATAAATTACCAACCATAATAAAGTAAAATTGGGATGAGACACGGACTAGGTCACAGCTCTCTTTAAGACGATTCGCGCCCATATTCACAAAGAATATGCAGTAAGGTCACACCATGCACGTTCGCCTCCAGGATACAACAACCCAACCATTCCATGTTGTTAATTTCTCCAAGTCTGCACTACTAGAGAAATTTGAAGCGTAGCCTAACACTTTTCTTTGCACATAATATTATATTCACATCATATGTTATATGTATAATATATTTGTACATATAAAGAGAAGAGTGCATGTATATTGAAAAAATGTGATTTTTCTTCTTCTCTTTTAAAATAGAAGTGCATCCCCCTTTATATACATGACTAAAACGCATGGTTGTATAACTTCCTCGTAATGTCAAGTTTAATGCTTAACGTAAATAGCTATTTTATTATACCATATAAATATGATGTTATTACCTACAATAAGTAGGAGAATTTATTTTTCACACTAATGGGGTAGTAATTGTGTAGGTTATGGGGTCTCACCGCTTAATTCTCAATAATTTACACACTTATAACATACAAGACTTTTGACCCCCACTAAACGAAAATCATGTCATATAAGTAACATCAAAATAATTGATTTTTATAAAAATATCCAACAAGGTGTAATACATGGTACAACGGCTTGATCTATCTAAACTTTATTAAGGATCTTAGGTAGAGTAGATGTAAGGTAATTTAAACCTTGCACAATAAAATTTGAAAATATTAGATGAAACGTAACCAACGCTAATTATTTACAACTAAATCTCTTGAGTTTGGTTTAGTTATAGTTAAATACATTTGCGATGTACGTATGAGAAATTACAGTACACGAATGGAATATTGATAAATTGAAAATTATATTATCATGCACCAAAGTTAATATACTTACAGAAATGAAAAGACTATCGAGATTCATTTTAAATTTTTCTGTATATTAATTTTCATTTAGAAAGAGGATTTTTGAATGATTTAAAATCTTAAATTCACTTTAGATTTTATTTAGTTACATAAAAAAGTAGAAGTATGTAAAAACGGTTCTCATAAACTATAAGATCATAAAAACTCCATACAAAACGTTGCATGGATTGAGCAAAAAGCTCAAGCAGCAAATCAAACAAAAACATGGTATTTCTATTGTATCAATTTCACGCATCACGAAAATCAGAAACTTATAGATTTTTAGTTTTAAAAATATAAACTTATCAAGACTTTTTAAAACCTTGAAAAATATATTATATAGTTTATGAGCATTGGAGGAGGCTTATGCAATTATGCAATTCTACCATACCTCGGGGGTGTAGCTATAACTATCTATAACTATAATGAAAAAAAAAGCATCAAACCCCCGAACGTTTGGGGTCATTTGCAGCAAATTCCCATAACTTTGGTATTTGGTAGTCAACCCCCCCCCCCCCCCTTCCCCAACCTTTGCAATTTTGTGCAAAGTACCCTCTTTTCACATTTTTGTTGTAGGATATATCAACGTGTTACCATTTTTTACCGTTAGATTGGCCAAATGGGGAAGATTGGGGGGTTGACCGTCAAAGACCAAAGTTATGGGGGTTTGCTGCAAATAGGGTCAAACGTCGAGAGATTTGATGATTTTCTTTCAACTTCAATTAACTAATGTTATGTTGCAACTTTGTACTCTCCAGATTGAGACTACACTAACTTTTGCAAGATGTATGTATACACGTTCTTAGATGATCTACAAATCGCACCTCAATTCAGAAGAGTTGCCACAAAATTCTGACAACTTTCCATACTTAATTAGCAATATTTCAAATAACCGTTATAACGATTTCCTTAAATAAAACAACGGAGCCAGCTGTTTAAATCCGTTGTGTAACTTATTAGATTTGTTATGCAACTTAACTCAACTATAAATAGCTGCATAATCACACACACATACTTCACTTTTGGTTTTTTTTTCATCAGCAAGAATTTTATTGCAAATAAAATTGAATCAGTATAATCTCAGAGTATCAGAGGTACTCTAGCACACAAAAAGTTCAACGGTCTCCACAAAGAACAATCAAAAAATATAGTCAAACGGAGCGTTAAGCCAAAAAATATAGTCAAACGGAGCGTTAATCCAGTCCACAAATGAAAAAGAAAGCTCCCTAAATTTTGCTTTGTACCTTATCCAAATTCTAGCTTTGATGAGCTCAAGTGATTTGCAGATATCCATTTGCACTCTTTTGAAGACCATCTCGTTAGATGGCAAATTGACCAAACAACAAAAAATCAAAGAGATTTCCATTCCTTCTCCTCTTTTGTCATCAAAGAAACCCATTAAATTGTTCAAGATGATCCTTAAGATTCATCGGTAGTGTTGTGCACATCTTGAACCATGCAAGAACTTTACACCCAAATTTCATAAGCAAGGGTACTGGAAAAGAGAATATGCTCTACTGATTTCGAATCGATATTACAAAGAGGACATAACATGTCGCCATCCGCGAGAATCAGTCCCTTACGAAGAAGATTGTCTTTTGTAGGAATTCGAGAACACAAAGCCTTCCAAACAAAAGCATTCACCTTATACGTAACAATTAAATCCCAAAACACCTTGAAGAAAGGTTGGCATTCTTGAGTATGATCTAAAGAAATCAATTTGTAAGCAGATTTTACCGAATACTCACCAGTTCCATCACTCTTCCATCTCCAATAGTCCAACCCTTTTTGTTTTATTAATTTGTGAATTGGATTCAAAGAGGAATCCTTAGCCTCGAAGAGCAATCGTTCGATTATGAATAAAACATTGATTCTTGTTTCGTAAATCATGAAATTTGACTCATGATGATCACATAATTTCACATGGTATCATTCGCTAGTTTCATACGATCCTAAATTCAGCTAAATTGTTAGTTTTTTGCGCGATTTGTGAGATTTTTGATCACGGTCTCTTTTATGCGAGTTGATCACTTTACATTGTGTTATTTGTTTGATCAGGTATTGTCATTGATCACATTAAATTGAAGTATTTTGTAACCCTATATTCATTTGTTCTTCCCCAAAACGACAACACCTACTACTTCATCGACTACTGTTACCACCAAGAATCCATTTGAGGATTCATCATATGTGTATTTTCTTGGGTCTCATGACTTCATTGGATCATCAAGTATGAAAAATCCAATGGCTCCAATTTCATTACCTGGAGTAAAAGTATCTTGATGTCTTTAACTTATTAAAAACAAGATTCGATTTGTTGATGGCACTCTTGTTGAACCCTCTGATCATGTTGAGAGGTTGTGTTGCAAGGGCTAATGGCATGGTTTATTATTGGATTATTAACTCCATTGTGACTGACATATGCAAAATTCTCATGTATATCGCCAATGCCTTTGAACTCTGGCAAGAACTGCAAACTAGATATGTCAGTACTCATGGCTCTAGAGTTTACCAGTTGCAGAAATCTTTATCCACTATCAGTCAGGGTTCCTCCTTAGTTACTGAGTACTATGAATTATTTAGATGCATGTGGGATGAATACATTAGCCAAAGACCCATCACTGCATGTTCTTGTGGTCTTTGTACTTGCAATGTCAACAAAATAATGGTTGATCTGCAACAATCTGATATTGTGCTCAAGTTCTTCGTTGGGCTTAATGACTCTTTTTCAGCCTTAAGGAGTCATGTTCTGCTTCTATCACCTTTGCATGTATTATCAAAGGTCTATTCAATGGCATTGCAAGAAGAACACCAAAGAGATATCTATCAATCTACTATTCACTCTGTAGATTCACTTGACCTCTACTCCATACAAGGTTCTTGCACCAATCATCAGGGCTTACAAATGTACTGTATGTGTCATCATTTTCTCACAACCTTCTATCTATTTCAAAGTTGACTAATAGTACTAATATTTCTCTCATGTTCTTGTCCAATTCTTGCATCTTACAGGACACACTCACCAGAGAGATTATTGGTTCTATTGAGCTCTACAACTCTCTTTACATTCTTAAGAACGATATCTCTATCTATTGTAATTCTACTAAGTGTACCTAACATATGGCATATCAGACTAGGCCATCTTTCTAGTGATAAATTCTTTGTTATTTCTACTATTGATGCAAATAAATTTAGATACATTCATCGTGAAACATGTCATCTTGCTAAGCAAAAGAAGCTATCATTTTCTGTTCGTCATTCTACTTCAAATTCTACCTTTGATTTGTTGCACTATGATGTATGGGGACCCTTCTCAGTTTTCTTTCATGAAGATTTTAGATACTTTTAGATTGTGGTTGATGATTATTCTAGATGTACATGGATACTCATAATGAAATTAAAGTCTGAAATCATACACCATCTCACTATGTTTCATAAATCTGTCTTAACTAAGTTTGGAGTTCACGTTGAAACCATTAGATCAAACAATAGCATTGAGTTTATTATGAAAGGTTTTTATGATTCTTTTGGCATTCACCACCAAACCAGACGTGTGGAAACACAACAGCAAAATAGTTTGATTGAAAGAAAGCACCAGAATCTATTGCAGGTAGCCGGATCTCTGAGGTTTTAGTCTAACCTACCTCTTAAGTATTGGAGCAACTGTGTGTCTACTGCCAGCTTCCTCATAAACAAGTTACCATCAGTTACACTTGGAAACAAGACTCCTCATGAGATGTTTTTTTTAACAAAGCACCAGATTACGGTCTTTTAAGATGCTTCGGATGCATGTGCTATGCATCAACATTAAGAAAATATGCATAAGTTTGATGTCAGGGTTGTACAGTGTGTTTTCCTTGGTTACCCACATGGAACAAAAGGTTACTTATCGTTAGATATGTTAACAAACAAAATATTTATATCAAGGAATGTTGTTTTTCATGAAAGTATATTTCCTTTCAAAAACAAGACTCATTCTTATTCTACAGATTATTCACCACAAAACACCACATTATGCATTAAGCCTTTTATTAACGTATATAACCCTCCATTGCAGAATTATTTACACATTCTTGTAGGACCAACGCCATATGTTTCTGAGACATTCCTCAAACACCTGATCCAGTAATGGACAATGATCAAGATGTTTCTTACAACCATCCTTCACCACAACACTCTACAGCTGGACCAGGAGATAGTATGCAACAGGACATTGTTGCACCATGTAGCACTTATTCTTCAACACAAGTCACCGACCCCCCTACACAGCATGTAAATCGTAAATCAGAGAAAGTCCACAATGCACATTACCCATGCATATTTACAATTCCATGATTGCCAACTTCCTAACTCTTTACATAAATCTAATTCATTCAACATCATTGAACATCAGTGCAAATATCCTATTCAGAACTATGTAAGCACGGATAGACTATCCAGCATGCATAAAGAATTCACTTCTACTATCTCTCATATTATTGAACCTACTTCTTACACTAAAGCAAGCTACTGGTACACAAAACAGAATGACAGTGTTACACAAAACTTACCAATTGTATGTTTTCCTATGGGTTTCATTAAAGTATTGGAGATTGCTCTCTTTTTATCATGAAACTTAACACCGCATTGCTCTTTGTGTATATGTTGATGACATTATCTTAACAGGTACAAACATCCATGAGATCAACAAAATAAAACAACACTTGGATGATAAATCCACCATAAAAGATCTGGGTGATCTAAAGAATATTCTTGGGATTCAAATAGCAAGATCCAAGAAGGCATTTCTTTATGTCAAAGAAAGTATGCCTTAGACATACTCACTGGGTCTGGTTACTTAGCATGTAAACCATCTACAAATCCTATGGATAGCAAAACCAAACTCTTTGATAGTGACTCGACTTTACTGGCAAATGCTTCTGTGTATAGGAGATTAGTTGGAAGATTATTATATCTGACCATCAGAAGACCAGTCCTCTATTATGTTATACAATGTTTAACTCAACAAGTGTCTGCTCATACTAACTCTCATCTTGCAGCTGCTCACAGGGTATTAAGATACCTTAAGTCCAGTCCAGGTAAGAGCGTATTCTATCATGTCACTTCTGAGACACACTTAACAGCATTTTGTGACGGTGACTGAGTTGGATGCTTGGCTACAAGAAGGAATATTACTGGATATGCAATATACCTAAGAAACTCTCTTATTTCCTGGAAATTCAAGAAGCAACCCATTGTTAGCAGGTCCTTCACAGAAGCAGAATACGGGGCTATGCAACTACCTCTTGTGAATGGATATGGCTCCATTTACTACTCATATACCTCTATGTCACTCAATTCAACACTCCATTGCTCTTCACATACAATAAAAGTGTCATGGTTATTGCTCAAAATCCTATCCACCGTGAGAGGACAAAACATATTCAAATATATTGTTATTGTTCAGAAAGGCTCCCTTAAAGTCATGCACATTCCCAGTTCTCTCGAGATTGTTGACATTTTAACTAAACATTTATTCATCCAACCATTCAACCAAATGATGTCCAAGATGCGCCTCATTGACATACATGCACCTCTTGCGTGGGGGTCTTAGATGATTGATAAATTGCACCTCAATTCAGAAGAGTTGATACACATTTCTGACGACCTTCTATATTTAGCAATATTTCAAATCAGCGTTACTACAATTTTTTGAATTAGGAATAACAGAATCATCTGTTTAAAACCATTGTGTAACTTATTAGATTTGTTATGTAACTTAGCTCAAACTATAAATAGCTACATAATCACACGCACACACTTCACTTTTGATTTATAAATTTGTGAATTGGATTCAGAGAAGAATCATTCGGCCCCAAGAACAATCGTTCGAGTATGAATAAAATGTTGATTTTTGTTGCGTTAATCATGAAATCCGATTGATGATGATTACATAATTTCACACACGTATGGATCACGTAAACATAGTGAAAATTTTGGTGAAGACTGAAAAATGTCATATCAGGAGTTTGGTTTGGTGCACAAATAATATAGCAAACATAAATTGCATTGACGTAAATCTGGGTGGACATTTAGCAAAATAATCGACTCTGATTTCTTGTATGCCCTTTTTCCTGGATATCTAGTACTATGTTCTCAAGATCTATAGCTTCCGTTACCTCCCGTTGCTTATTTTGTTTTTATTTTTGCTAAGTGCTTGTCTTCCTATTTCTAAACCATGTTTTAGAAGAAAGGTTGGAAAAATGAGATAAGGGATATCAGACAAGGTTACTTTGGTTTGTGTAAGCAAGTTGGAAGAATCTAAACTGGTCGACTCTAACGGTCAATCATAGAAGTTCGACTCCAGGTCCCTCTTTTCCATTCTTTTTTCACCTACTCCTACAATTCACAATTTCCTCCGCCCGTCAGTAGGTGAAAGATTCAGTTTTAACTTTAATTTCAACATGTCGAATAATCACGTATTAGTGTTAATCAAATTTTAAAACGTCAAACAAAGAACTACGTGATTCGAACTCAGTACAAACTTTTTGAAAACAGTTGTCTTTTTCGAAGAACATCCTTATTCCTAACCAAACAGAACATGTTAGTTGTGTTGTATTATTAAAACAAGACGATGCATGTACCAATTTACATACTACAAACAAAAAACCACAGTCGTTAGAAAAGAACCGGCAAACATGTCATTCCATCCATCCTAACAGTAAATAGTACAACAGCTTGTCTGAAGCTATCGGAATATGTACTGGTCTATGAAACGAAGTGATAAAAACTGCTAGATATTGCTAAGAGCTCGGACAACTTTCATGCTCTATGCATTTGTGTTGTTTATAGGGATATCATCACATCTACACCCTCCAAAGTTTGGTTTAATTACTTAACTTAATCAGAAATTTTGACTAATTACTGAGACACCACTAAAGCTATAAGAATGAAAACAAGGTGACAATGTTTAAGACTTTTGGCAGTCGTCACTGTCATGGTTCACACTTCAAACTGTAAAGAACCTATTTGTGATATTTTATAGGATTTCAAAAGGTGGTGTTGTAATTACTCAATAGGGGAAGTATTTGTAGTTCGACCAAAGCCCGCGAGATGAAGATGCAAGAATCTCTCATTCATATACACAAGGCATTCTACTTATCACCGCCTCCAAACATGCCCATCATATCCTTAGCAGAACCCATTTGCTTCATCAAGCTTTGAAGGCCACCCATACCACCAATCTGCTTTAACATCTGTGGCGGAAGGACTTTACTCATATGCTGTGCGTTCATGTTTCGCGATAATGCACTCATTTCTCCCTTCTTTGGAATCTTAAGTCCCTTCATCTTGCTCCAAATCTTAGCCAATCGCTTGTACTCTTCCAACATGTCCATCACATCCCTCACCGGCCGACCGCACCCTCTAGCTATTCGCATTATTCGAGATTCATTCATGAGCTTGGGATTTGAACTGTCCAACTCTGCAGTTATTTATCATTTATATCAGAATAATGGACTTGAAAAGAATAACTAGATTCAAATGCAAGCAATGTTTCAGTAAACTCGCCTTCATTAGTCATTGAATCCATCATTGTCATGTATCTTTTGATCTTTGCTTGACTTTCCTTTTCCTGGCCTTGCGGCATCAACTCCTGGCTAAATCCTGGAAGCATAGAGAATACCTACAGACAAACAAGCACTTCTTAGTAACTATGCAAATGCTACAAAACTCTATTGGTTAGACGTAACTGTTTGCACAGAGTAAAGTATTCAAACTTCATCGGAGGAGCAGAAAACTCAACCAAATGCATTTTAGGAAAAGAATGCCAAAGAGATTTAATTTTTTCGGAGTACTTACAAGACAAAAAAAGAACGGTCATAAAATAATAAAATATGCATCATGAAGGATATGCTAAGCAAGAAACAAAATAATATTTTTTTTCTTTTTTGATTTTTGAAATAACAAAATAGTTGAATAACGCAACAATAGCAACATGTAAAGAATACTGTTTGAAATGAATAATTTAAACAATAAAAAATACACACGTGTCCTTAAAAGGTATACTGCTTAATCATCTATTGAGAACTCGAGAAAATGTTGGGAAACTGAAACTTCTGTTTTAATGCTCATCCGGAAATACATAGCACGAAATAAGAAACACCATGAGGCTGCTAGGCAATAGACAGACCTGACCAATAGGACCCATTTTGAGTAAATTCTGAAATTGCTCATACATAATCCTCAAAGTAAAATTGCCTTCTGAAAGCTTCTGGAGAAGTTCAGGCTGTTGATCCATGGGAACAACTTCATGGATTTTGTCCATGAAGCCAGACAAGTCACCCATACCTAGTAAGGAAAGATAATATAGAATTGTTACCCAACTAAACCATGGTAGAGCTAATTTGTAGTCATTGTTAAGGAGTGCAAACCTAAAAGACGGCTAACAAATGGTTTGACATCAAAGCCTTCAAACTCATCCATATGTTCACCCGTCCCAATAAATATGATTGGACTTTTTGTTGCTGCAACCCTGAAAATGGAATGAAAGAATCAAGATATATTTTCCACAGTAACGTATATCAATAAATGAAGTCTATGCATCATTTGTAGTTTACTAAGCAAGTAACATGAAACTAGATAATGGAGACAGGAAGTTAAAGCCATTGGTACACAATATAACGAAACTATACTGATACTCGCCAAAAATTTGAAGAGAGAAAATAAAAAATAAAAAAAAGAGAGGTGCAGGTTATTCCTGGACAAACAAGATTAAGGGCTAATTGCCATCATGGATTTTGTTTTCCGGGAGAAATCTATAATTTCTAATCCTCATAAAATGAAAAGCACATCCGACAGTCCTCTCATCCTACCCACAGAACACGATGCAGAGTCTAAGTATGCGCACCACTAATGACATTGACTTGTATGCCCTTTGTTAAATTCGTTATTAGCTTGACCTATACTTATATTTGATTTCTCCCAGCAACTTGCCATCCTTGTAAATTAACTGCTGAAACGTCACTGATCACCCTACTCATGTTAAAACATATCATTATGTTCCTTAACAATCCATTCCTGCCATGTGAGAAGGCCATCAAGTACTGTCGAAGACCTATAACGACCAGAGTAAAGTGTCTTCATCAAAATGAATTGCACGAATCATTTTGATGGATATCATCGAACTTTAAAACACTTAAAAGAACAGCACAACAAACCAGTAACTTTTTTTCAGTTTTTTCCAGTAAAACAAAGAGTCTCCAGCACCCTGGAAATAATACGAACAAACCCAATAAAGATGGGTGTCCAGTATATGATTATTTCCACATCTAGATTAGTGCTCCAAAACGTAGTTAGATAGAATCAGAAGATTATGTTTAAACTTACGCGCTAAGAGCACCACCACCCTTAGCATGACCATCCATCTTAGTGATAATGACAGCACCGACAGCAACACTCTGCTTGAATGCTTGAGCTTGATCAAAGGCAGCTTGTCCAATACTGCTGTCCATCACAAATATCACAAGATCTGGTTTCTGCATTGGTCAAATGAAGAAATACTAAGCCAAAGCGAAGAACGGTGGGGAAAAAGAAAAAAAAAGGAAGAAGAAGAAGAAGAACAACAAGGAAAGAGAGCGCCCTAAATAACATACTGTTGCTTCAGCAACTTGTCGCATCTCTTCAAAAAGAGCAGCTTCTTGTTTGTGACGTCCACTGGTATCAACAATTATAAGATCACAATTTTCTTTTTTGAATCTCTCAACCCCTTCTTCAGCAATTCTCACGGGATCCGACTCAGTGTAGCTGTTACAGAACAGGTAAGTTTCTTAATATACTAAACATGCAAAAAAGAGTGACAAAATGAACTTCCTAAAAGTTGATAGATAAGATTATAAAACCAACTGCTATTATATTCCATGTAACTGCCTCTAAATCAAAGAAACACCAACACATAAGCGTAAACAACTAATCCATAATTACAAAATATCTTCTGTATCTGTGAATCGTAATAGTAGAGCCACCCTCTGAATTAAATGAAGTAGAATTGGTCCCCGAAACTAAATGAAAGAATGAGAGGGAAAGAGAAGTGCAGGAGATAGTGCACTCATCAAAAGAAGTAAAACTAAAATAAATTGGATCAAAAACCGAAAGAAAACCCCCGGATTCTATGACTTATTCAAGGTTACAATTTTAAAGCAGAAACATAAACGCAGATATCTTTACTCTTGCACCATGTCATAATCACGATAATACCAAGGAACAAGACCAATCGACCAAACAACTGAGAAATGTACCTTCCGTAAAAAGGAATTTTTGCTTTAGTAGCATTCTGTTTCAACTGATCAAAAGCACCAGCCCTAAACGTATCCGCACAAACCAGAGCAGGCTTCCAGCCCTTCTTCTGGTGGTAATACGCATATTTTGTACATGTGGTCGTTTTCCCAGACCCTACCATCATCAGGGTTAACAAATAAATAGACCCATTTTTTACATAAAAAAAGTAAACAAAATTTGATAAAAATCAAATAAACATACCTTGCAAACCAACAAACATAACAATACTAGGTTTGGCTTTCTTGGGAGTAAAGGAAGGCTTCCCGGGATCCAACATCTTGCACAACTCATTAAAAATAGCCTACAAATCAAAAAAGAAAAAAAAAGATTGAATACCACAGCAGCACCTAATAATAATATTAAATTGATGTGGAAGGAATAAATAATAACCTGTTGAATAATCCTGCGCTTGTTGTGGCCAGCAGCGAGGTCATCGAGATTGACGATCTTCTTAATATTGGTCTGCATATCGCGGACGAGCTTGAACTGAACATCGGACTGGAGAAGAGCGCGGGAAATCTCGTTGAGGCAATCGTTGAGCACCTTCTCGTCGATGATTGTCGCATTGCTCATCTGCTGAAGAGCGCGCGATATGCTCCCTCCTAATTGAGCTAACACCATCTTTGCTGATTATGATGAAATTGATTGAATTGATTGGTTGATGGAAATGGAATTTAGGGATAGGGTTTTGAGGGAGGAATTTGGGGATTTTTAATTTTCAGGTGTGTGTGTGTTCACACGCGACGCGAATGCTTAAACGAAATGATGAAAAAGGAGAAGAAGCTTAGCTGCTGATTAGTTAATTATTATTGTTGGGCCTCTTATCAGATTTCGAAGTCAGGCAGGCCCAACTCATTTTGCCATTCGTTTATGTTTTGATATGTTTATAGCCAATGGTTGTGACTTGTGATATTGTAAAAATAATCATTGTGATACAATCATGAGAAAATTATTACTTTCTTTTTTATTGAGTTAATTAGAAAATTACTATATTAATTTACAATTATATAATAACATTTATTCTTGTACCAGAATAGAATAAAAGTTCTACATCACCAATAAAATGATGGAATACGTAGATCGTTAAACACGAGTCTACACAATAAGAGAATCAACAAGAGGGAAACCACCATCACAAAATACGTTACGTTAGATGGGATGATTTCGGGGGGCGGGTGGGGGGAGGGGATGGGACTAAAAAAATAAGCATTTAAGGCCCAACAAGTCAAGTTATGCGCTGTTTCATTACAATTCCGATGAACAAAGCCAAAACGCCAAAAAGGGTTGGGAACCCAGATTTTTCGAATATCCTCAATGAGTGAAGCAATGGACCAATCTGAGACTAAGTTAAGATTGTTGATGAGGGTCACTGCGTGGAGGCAATCTGACTCAAAACAAAGCTCTTTTGATCTTGAGGGAAGCACACCAAATGCAGGCCTTTAAGTGCAAATGTTTTCGCTATCAGTGCTTCATTGGTGTCTTTACCATGCGCAAATGAGAAAAGAATAGAACCGTTATGCTTACGACATACTCCCGTCACAGTAGCTCTATTATCCTTGATTGTCGCGTCCACGTTGAATTTAAAAATTGGTTTGCAAGGCAGCCTCCACTTCCTTGGGGTTTCAGATGTTTTTCTTGCTTGTTTCTTGAAAAGTTGAGCTTTTCTGTGTTCCATGGCATTAGTTGAGACAACTGCCAGAATCTGGATTCCATCAAAAATAAATTTGTTTCTACATTTCCAAATAAAATCCACACAACATGCATAGAAGTCAATAACTCTTCCCCCAAAGCATTAGAAGGAAAGAAGCTAGAGTTCTTGTTAAACAGAGGTCTAATCCAGTGAAAAAAAATAGATGTGGGAATTTGTTCAAGCTTTAGGCTCCATTTAGAAGCAAAGCAGACAGTTCTGGTTAGAGGACACTTCAGAAACATATGGCCAACTGAATCTTCACCAAGAGCACAGATTTTACATTGAGTGTCATGCACATTAAATCTCAAGTTAAGTCTTGAAGCAGTAGGTAAAATATTATGGAGAATTTTCCACAAAAACAATTTAAGTCTGTTGTGTAAGTTAGATTTCCAAAGATGGCTCCAGATTGTGTCACCTGCGGATGAATGGTTAGATTGGATAACCAATTTATAGGCAGATTTAGAGGTAAGGACTCATGTCGAAGAGTAAGTCCAGAAGAAGTTTCCATCAAGAGGAGAGTCACAGAGCTCAATCTTGCAGATAGCCTGACAAGTATTGTCATCAAAAAGCTGGCTGAGGAGGATTGAGTTCCATGCATCTCCAAATGGAAGGATAAGATCACCCACAACTAGAGCAGTAGTGGGCTGAGGGGCAGATGGCAATCTTGGGACAGGTTTGTGATCTTCAAGTCCAGAGATGCATGGTTGACTCCAGATAGAAACTTTTGAGGTAGAGGACACCATGCAGCATGTTCCTTTAGAGATAAAATCCCTACATTTCAAAATATCTCTCCAAAACCGTGAGGCATTAGCAGGTAAAGAGGGAGGATCAAGTAAATTGGAGTTACCAAGGTATTTAATAGAGAGGTATTTCACCCAATTTTTATGTTTTGCAACAAGCAGACTCTAGGCTTTCTTAGAGAGGATAGCAATATTAAAGTCTCCCCCCCCCCCCCCCCCAACCCCCTTATCTTTAGGGAGACAAAGATCATCCAAAGCTTTGAGAGCAAACATTTTGTTATTACTGTTAACCCCCCACCAGAACCTCATACACAGTTGATCTATATTGGAGCAAATAGATTTAGGAATTAAGCAAGTTTGTATAGCAAGAATAGTAATTGGTTGAGCTACATATTTAATAAGTAAAACTTTACTTGCGTGAGACAAGTTAGTTCCCTTCCAATTGGTGAATTTGGTATCCACTTTAGAAAACATATCATTGAGAGCCTTCCTTTTGGATCTTGGTTTGCAGAATGGTTGTCCCAAATGCTTAGCTTTGTGATCACAGGGGCTAAGAGAAAGCAACCTCAAGACAGCATGAACAAGATTAGTGTCAACATTAGGACTAAAATGCACAAAAGATTTTGATTTGTTAATCAACTGAGAAGACCAAAGGTGGAATTTCTCAAGACACTGATCAACATAATAGGCATCCTCAAGATTAGCTCTGCAAAAAATGGTAAGATCATCAACAAACAAAATATGAGAGAAAGCATGGGAAGCTCTAGAAAATTTTATTCCTTAAAAAAGTGAATCTGCTTCAGCTTTGAAAAGCATTGTGTACAACAGCTCGGTATAAAAGAGGAACAGATAAGGAGAGATGGGGTCTTCTTGTCTCAGTCCTCTAGAAGGAGTTAAGTGACCAAAAGAAGTACCATTGATAATGAAGGAGAAGCTGCAAGAAGTAACACATTCAGAGATCCCATTGATAAACTTAGGAGAGAAACCTAAGTTATGTAATATTTGGAACAAGAGCTTCTATTCAACTCTATCATAGGCCTTTGAAAGGTCCATTTTAAGGGCCATAACACCTTTCTTTCATTTCCTTCTAGCAATATAGTTCATGAGTTCATTAGAAATAATGGAGTTGTCACTTAAATCTCTTCCTGGGACAAATGCAGATTGGTTAGGGTTGATACATTTATCAAGTCATAAGTTTAGTCTATTTGCAAGAATTTTGGATATAACTTTTAAAGTCACATTGCACAAACTAATATGCCTATAATTCTCAACTGTAGAGGCTTTATCATTCTTGGGTATAAGAGCAATAAAGCAGTAGTTAGAGGACTTTAAGAGATTATCCCCTTTGAAGAATTCACTCGCAACCTTAACAACATCTTTCCCTGTTGCATTCCAGAAACTCTTGAAAAATCCAGGGGAGAAGCCATCTGGCCCTGGACTCTTCATTAAGTTCATATCAAATAAGACTTACTTGATTTCTTTAGGAGAGGGAGCCTGCACAACCTGGTGTTATCTGCTTCAGTGATAACCTCTGGGAATAAGTTCTCAAGATCTAATGAATAGGGGAGAGTGTCTGCATCCACAAAGTTAGTGCAAAATAAATTCTCATAATAATCATGAAAGCATTTACCAATCCATTTCCAATCAAAAACAAAACTACCATCATATTTTTTCAAAAAGTGAATTCGATTTTTTCTAGCATGAAACATTGCTGTCAGATGGAAAAATCGAGTATTGGAATCTCCCTCAGTCAACCATTTATTTTTGAATTTTTGTTTCCACATAATTTCAATTTGAGAAAGGGTGGACTTAAGTTCAGAATCTAATCTCTTCTCCTCAATACATTTTTGAAAAGTCTGATCAAGATTTTGAAGCACACCTATTTGACTTTTGAGAGCATTGACTTTGGTTTGGCAGTGTCCAAAGACCTCATGATTCCAAGTCTTTAAATTTTTCTTAGTATTAGACAATTTGGAAGCAAGAATGAATTGGTTAGTACCAAAGAAATTAACTGACCAAGCTTTGTGAACCACATCAAAACAAAAAGAGTGAGAGATCCACATGTGTTCAAATATAAACGGTTTTTTACCTGCTAAAGAAAAGGATTCAGAACATAACAGAATTGGAGAGTGATCCGAACCGATGGCGGACAGATTGGTAACATTAGCGTTTGGGAACAAAAAATTCCACTGGGGGTTCGCAACTTCCCTATCCAAACGCTTGTGAATATTGGCCTCGCCTAATCTGTGATTGTTCCAAGTAAAAGTCATACATTTGGCACCGAGGTCGAAAAATACCAAGGAAGAGTAGACGAGAATTGAAAGAGTCTGATGAAGGGGAGTGAAGAGGCAACAACCTTGTTTTTCAGATTGGTAAAGAATATCGTTGAAATCACCCATCACCAACCATGGACCCACATAAACACAAACTAAGAAGTTCAATTGATCCCAAAAATTCGGTTTTAGAATGTTGACGAGGGGCAGTAGATACCCGAGAAGTGCCAGGAGGCATTAGAACCAAAATTTATAGAAGTCGAGATGTTCTAGAAGGAAGAAAATGAGATAGAGATAGGAAGAGACGTTGACCAAGCCAAAATGAGACCACTGCCAAGTCCAACAGGGGGAACAAAGTGGTGGTTAGGAAGAGAAGCTCGGCCAAGAGTGCGAAAAATGGATTTTGTGTCTTTTTTGTTTTAGCTTCACTGAGGAAAAGAAGATCAGGCGAAAAGTCCCTCAACAGATTCTTTAACGCATCCACTGCCTCGGGCTTCCCCAAGCCCTGGCAGTTCCACGCAATCACTTTCATTCTTCATAGGTTGGCTCTGGGGAACCGATTGAATTTTGAATATGTGAAATTGGGGAAGGCTAGGGATGAGGTGTATGAGAGCTGTCAGTTTGAGAGAAGATGGTGATAATTGCTAAAGAAATGTGAGGATTTGGAGATCTGGTAATGGGAGAGGATGAGTAAAGATTGGGCCTCAAAAAGCCTATTCGTGGTTTTCTACCAGCCCCAAAGTTATGTGTTGGGAATTTGGGCTTGGGTATGTTCTCTTTAAAAAGTTCTTCAGGCCTGTTTCTTTTTAGGCTAAATGGGCCTGTTTCTTTTTAGGCTAAATGGGCTAAAGGAAATGGGATCAGTTTGGGTTGGGCTAGTGTTTAAGGAAATAGAGAGATTTTTAATTAGGTCAAGGGCGTCAATGTTTGCCAAGGGGGCGGCTAAAGCGTTGACAACTGACCTTGTATCAGAGCTTGACCAGAAGAGTGTGACAAGACTATTCTGATAAGCTATAACTGGACTACTAATAGCCGTAGATGATGAAGATTGGATCATAGCCGTTGGGATAGATAAAGTCGTTGGTGAGATCTAAGGGCTATTCTTTGTCCACGTGTCTGAGAGAGGAGATTTGCTAGCAGGTGAATCCCCCGAGTTATGCGAGTCACCCTGAGTTGGACTCGGATTGAGTGGGATTGCTAGCCCGCTTGGGCTCAGTTGACTCGTTCCCTTTCCCATGCGATTTTTGGGGTTGGGAACTGGGAAATTCTCCACCCTTAACCACGGGCCAAATGGGAGATTCTTCGAATCAGGTGCGTGTACATGCGGGTCGGTGATACACTATTCTTTTTTGTGACCCAATTTTCCACACCGGAAGCAAAAATCTTCCAACTTTCCGAAACGTATTTTTGTTATAACTTCACCTTTATAAGGCCTGGATATTGTTACCTCGTCAACAAGGGGTTTTGTTGAGTCCACCTCGACTTTAATTTTGAGGGCTCTGTTCCACTTCTCCTCGTCCGAAATGTCGGATGGTAAGATAGCTTCAATAAAGACCCCAACTTTGTTTCCAATTTCGATTGTTGTTTTTAGGGTTGATACTGAAGCTGGAATGCGAGAGACCTGGATCCAGTAGATAACTTTAGTCAGTTCAACTTCTTCCCACGCTAGCGTTTGAGGCCACTCTCTTAGGTTAACACAGAAACCGTTGAATCTCCAGGGGTTAAGATTTAGGATCCTGAGTAGATCTGCGCAGTCTCGAAAGATGAAGGCGGTAGTGTTCTGTTGAAGGATGTTCACGGAGACTTCTCGTCGACAGTTCCAGATATGGATGAAGAATTTTTTGTTGCAAAGCAATTGACTGGTTTGGCAGCGGTTATATGAGCTATGACTGCCCAGGTAGAAGAAGGAGAGGAGGATTTATTATCGAGATCAATTGAACACTAAAGTTTGTTAGTTTGCCGGGTAAGATCTTTAATAAGGTCATTCATTATACCATAAGGTGGCCCCTCAAAGGAGAATAACAAAGAAAAAGAAACAAGAGGGAAGAAAAACAAATGAAGAAAAGGACATAGAGAAAGAGAGGAGGTGGAATGAGGGACCAGCAGAAGCACATACTACAAGGGGAGGGAAACACCGAAAGACACAACCAAAAACAAAAAACAAAGCAAAGCAAAAGTAAATGCAAGCACCAATAACAGGATCAGACTAAGAAACTAAAAGCAAGAGAGAACTACTGGAGAACGCAAGCAAAAACCTAAAGTCACTTGGTTGCGCGGATACAGATACGAGTATTTGTATCTGCCAGATATGGATATGTGAATATGATTTTTTTAAAAAATTATAAGATTGCCAAATATTTAATATTAATAATTATATATGAGGATATAATTTAAATGGAAATATCAAATAATATTATATGTAATCACTTGCGCATAGTCATTACTCATTAGTCACATACTATACTAAGCATATCAGAAATTGATTCGATATATACACATATACATATATATGTCTTTTTCTTTTTATTTTGATTCGAAACAAAGAGTTTTCACGATTTTATATTTAATTTACTGAAAATATATTAAAATTTGATTTTTGTTGGGCATTTTCTAGTTTAAGAAAACTACCACATTAAATGTTGATACATATCGAATACTCTTTGGATACTTCTCACAGTGTATCCCATACGTGTATCCGATTTTTTTAATTATTTTTAATACAAGATACGCCACATTGCGTATCCCAAGAGTACCGATATCCGATACGTATACAATACTGACAAAGCCATTTTTTTTTGGTACTCATGCATCATAAGTCGTAATTCAAGAACATGGGCGGAACATGGAAATTATTTTGACCTCGCCTAAGGTAAGAAGATGTATTAGGGAATATTTGAGTTGTATTTTCTTCTCTTAAATAATTCTAAAATTTTAAATATTTTTGCTTCAAATCCTTTAATGAGGTATAAACCACACATATAGTTTAGTTGTAGTAACCATATTATAAATCACATAATCATGACTTTCAAAGCTTTCATAATGTCATAAAAACGATCTTCTTTTTTCTCTCGGGTCTATATCATTAGTTATGTTTCAACCCATTAATACATCATTTGCTCTTCATTTTTGGAAAATGCCCCAACTATATCATTTGCTCTCACAGGCCACATGTAATACATATTATATATATATATATATATATATATATATATATCCTCATCAGATCACCAAATATTTAGTTATTATAATATTCAACAAAGTAACCTATTACATGGATCATACAATTAATATATATGCAATACCATTACAGTAATTCAAGAACCTCCATAGTTCATCATAGTGATATCAATGCATTGTCCATCTTTCAAAGTCTATCCTTTAGTACATCATAGTTACTTTCATATAACGTTTTCCCTCGTTTATTCCATTTCATAGATGAATCATGAATGTCATCAAAGCTTACATGCTTTGCACCTAACAGAATGAATTTTTATGTTGCTCGCAAATACACAAACTTCCATAAATTTCAACATAACTTCCTTAAAACAATTCAGTCGTTCAAGATACTTTGTGAATTTATATTGCTTTGTTACGCTGGAGGCGACCAATGTTACAGCAGGTCTGTTCTCGTCAGAGCAAGAACTAACTTCTAGAATTGGTGTTCACAAGAATGTAAAAGAAAAACGAAACTAAAGCTTATTTATGTCTTCTCTCTTTTACCATACATACACATATGAACATAGAAGTTAAAAGAATAAGCACCTACAACTTATTCAAAGGAATTACCTACTATATATTGTACGCAGATTTTTATCGAAGTCATAATTATTTAACATGATGCTTGCATCATAAACTCTATATAGAGAGCTGTACAACTTCACAATTTGCCTCAAAAGTTGAATATATTCCTTCTTAATGCGTTAGAAATCCTCATAAAAATTGCATATCTACTCAAGATAGATCTTCCAAGAATTGCCTGGATACTCAGTCAAGGTATACAGAAAAGAATATAAATGAGGTTACTATGGTAAAGCAATGTATGGCACAATTTACAACAGAGACAGGAAGAAATCAAAAATTCCCTCAACATTCTACTTCATATTTGAGCAGCCGTCTTCAAAGCGTCCTCCAAAACCCATTAGCGGCCCTCAAGTACAAATCGACAGCATGCAGGTATTGGCACAGTGCAGTGAAATGAGAACTAAATATTGTCTTTGAACCATTTTAAAGCTCCACTTGCAACAGACCTGACACCACAAAATTCATATTAAATGCATAAAAAGTCTCAATGTGATCAAACACTATTTCCAGAAGGGAAAATGGAAAGTAAAATGGATATTAAATTTATGTGTGTAGATGTCACACTGATATTTGGTGAAGCAAGCAAAAGAAACCAATGATTAAATTATCACTACACATGAAGGGGGAGTAATATAAACTCAAAAAAGACAAATTTCTAGTAAAACTTTTGGTAATACAATAAAAGTGAAACATACCCAGCAAAATCTTTCAACTGCTTCCACAAGTCATTTTGATCTTCCGACTCATCTCTATTTTCCACAATGGGGTCTTTTTCCCTTTCCATACTTTCATCTGCAATGCAGAGGTCAGATCAGGTATCAATGACATATAGCAAGAAAGCATTCTATATATTGGAAATATAATCTTCTACTTTCAAGTTATATTATTAAGCATTAATCATTAATATTACCAAGACTGAGAATGCTGCCTCTGGAATTAAGACAAGACTCGGGATTAAAGTATTTTAGATAATGTTCAATCACAGACTCGTGAAATAAAAGCATTCAACACACATCAGGGCACATCCTGATAGTCATTTTATTTTTGTTATATTGGCAATGTTGGAAAAACTGTTCTCACCAGGTTGCTGAACCTTTGGACGAGTTTTGGAACGTTTGACAGGAGCATTACCAAGAGAAGCAAGTTCCTCAAGTAAATCACGCTCCTCGGCACTGATAAATGAAAATAAGAAGAACCGTACGATGTTAATAGGAAGCAACAACAAGCAATTTGTTTTTGGAAAACAACCAACTCATTCCATTGAGTGTTTTCGAGTGCATGTGTAGAAATTTTCCATGGGCAATATTAGATGCATTATACTAAATGGATAACAATTTCGTTAAGGTATCAAGTTATAGGGAAAAATCAGTAAATAATACAACACTTTAGAACTAGTGTGGCTTTGAAAACAAAATAGATTCAAACTTCGCTCTATCGTATGCAGAGACCTGGCTTAGTGATGTTTCAAACTTAAACAACAACATCAAAGAATTCTTGACAAACTGAAATATCAAACAGGCTCTTGCCAAAGTTTATGCAACAAAGAATACTTCTCTAACTAATGTAACTACCTTATGCTGAACATATAAAGGTTATGGTTTTGATTTATAAATGCACCGTGAATTATGTAATGCAACAATCCTTCAAACTTAGGACACAATTATAAGCATGCTTCCAAGAAAAAATGCAGATAATTTTTGAAGCGGGGCGATTCATAAAAAATCACAAGATATGAAAATGTAACCGAGCAAGTGCCCTTCAATTTTCGGTCTTTAGCAACTTCGGTGCAATTAAGTTAGATTTTGACTTGCCTGATACGTTTTGGTATGCTGACTTTTACAGTGAATAGATGGTCACCACGTATTGAAGGTCTATTTAGCTTTGGTGCACCTTTTCTTGCCAAGACAAGCACGTCTCCAGGCTGAGTACCAGGAGGTATCTGCAGTTCAGTCATTCCTTCAACGGTCTTGACCTATTTCAAAGATCAAGATATCGCCAAATCATCAGTTGAAATACCAGTGAGTATAGCATATATGTTCTTATGTGTACCTACTTTTATCAAAAGTACAGATTTATATATTTGGTCCCCATGAAGATGTAAATTAATACCATTTCAAGTACAAAATTCGGGCTTAGCTCAGACATTCCAAATCTCATCCAAAATTAGTACAGTGCAGGTCAGAATATTTACTTAACAGAGTTCACGCATAATAAACTAGCATACAGACTCCAGAAATTCAGCTTATATGCATCCTAGTTTATATAACTGGGAACACCTCTGAAGTGGTCGGGTATTCTGAAAGACTACATGGTAATAGAAATTAAAAAAGAGGAACGTGGAGAGACAAATGAAACTGAAATAATTCCAAAAATAGTGGAGAAAGATACGTGAATACCCCAACAATTCAATATGCATAAATGAATGCGTACATAACAAGAAGCCAAACATTAAATGGAGCCTAAGAATGACACCAACTAAACAGCCATGATGGTTAATTGTGCTTGAGTTGGTGATTTCAATTTCATATTGAATCATTTGCCCAAAAATAACAGTACCACTGTGTACTACTTTAGGTGCATTCTCTCCATGCCGCAGCATATTCAGTAGCTGGTCATATACGGCGAGAAGTGCAAGTAATACAATAGAAGAACCCAAGAGCAAATTTACCTTGGTGATAGTCCCCAGTATAGCATCCAAATAGCTGACTGAAATTGTTGAAAATAGATTTATGCCATCCCTTTGAATTTCAGGTATCTCTTCAATGTCAAGGTAGACATAAAGATCTCCAGGTGGACCCCTATATAAAAGAGAGAAGCCGCAACTGAGTAAAACCATGTTTTTCACACTGCACTTTTCACACTTCTAAAGATAAAACACTGACCTATTAAACTATTGATAGGCAAAGTAAATAATGACTTTGTAAACAAAGAAAACCCAATTCTACATGAAATCACCTTTTACGTCCATACAATTTGCACAACAAACAGGTAATATCAAATTCATCTGTCGTCAAAACAACTCTATCGTGGTTTAAACTTCCTAGGTTACGGATAGAAGAGATGCAACGGTCAAATTCTTACTGCAGAGGTGCAGGGGCATCATCTTTGGCAATTAAAGAACTAGAAGACAATGAATGACAATGTTAGAGCTTCTGGAACAACATATTTATATGCCTAATTTAACCGAAACAGATTTTTGAACACTGTCACGGGTAGCTTTATGACTGATGAAGTTTGTTGGTGAAATTCATGTGTTATACAATTTCCAAATTCTGATATTATCTTTAGTAGTCCAATACTGAAATATTCAAGAGGTGGGACAGTGAATGAAGTAAGATCATCAGTTTCCATACCATAGCTTTCACAAGCAGAAGATCCAGAAGAAATCAGGCCATAATAACTTAAAAGTCCTATAAAGGTACATCATGCAGAGAACATGCAATACACAGCATTACATTGACGAGACAACATACATCACAAGGAAAATTAATTTAAAATAAAATTTGTAAATGTCTAATATATCAAACACAGAATCTATCGACCGTAGAATATGAGCATGCTTCTTTCAATATAGTTTGTACAGACAGTTACACAACTGGCTATTTGGAATTTACTGCACACAAACAAGACATGTCAGCAATTAGGGAACATCAGATTTAGCATGACAAATGGACTTGCACCACAAACAGATGTACATCTAGATGCTGAAAAGATAGCTAGGTGAAAGAATTGTATCTGCAGCAATACAAGAACAGCAATAGAGGCGTACCCCTTTGGGCCCGCATCGCCTTCTCCAGAAACCCGTAGAATACTGCCCTTGCTCACTCCTGGAGGAATTTTGACTTTAATATCTTTTTTAACTCTTATCCGGCCCGCACCAGAACATTTACGACAGGACTCAGATATCATTTCACCATCTCCACCACAACTCGGGCACACAGAAACCTAATTCAACACAACAACAATAGGAAGTCATTGCTTTACTTCTTAGGCTAAAAGGCAAGAAATGCATCAGAACTTGGTCTAATTTTTAGTCGAGCTGATGGCGAGATCGATTATTTGTTTAAGGAAGCTTATGAATGTCTGAAACCAGGGAACACTACTCAATAGGGACTTCTTGCAACACAAGAAATAATGTCTTTCCAAAGATCAAAAAAACGGAAAGATGATTTTTCTTTGTTGAAGAAGCAAGCCAACTGGTTTTATCACCATGTAACCTACCTATTTTACATGAAGTAAAGCTTACATATACAAATTCTCATTAGCCGATTGTCCGGTGCTTATAACACTGGATTAGGCACAAACGAGAGGAGCATAGTTCTAAAGGAAGCCCCTAGTTTGTTAACGAATATAACAGGTTCTGCAACATATATACCAAGCGGCAAACTGCTGGATTCTGTTCCAATGCGACAAAAAATATTGAAAATAAAAGATTGCCTTGAAGTAGTCATCATTAATTTATAACGACTGACCACGACCTTAATCACTTTTACTATTCTTTTCTCCTTGCAAAACTCACTAAATAACGATACGAATGACTCATGCTATAAAAGTAAACAACTGACGCACAAATACAGTATTGTAGATGAGTACCTGGGAGAACATGCCAAAAGGTGTTTGCTCAGTTCTCATGACTTGACCTCTGCCACCACATGTCGAACATATTCTCATTTTAGAGCCCACTTTTGATCCAGTACCAGCACAAACCTCACATGTTTCAAGATGGGACAGCACGAATTCTTTCTCTGTCCCAAATATTGCTGCCGAGAATTCCAATCTCACATCATAACTGAAAAACATTTCAATAAAGTCAACTACCATGAAAACTAAGTTTGGGGTAAAAAGAGCAATATATGAATCAACTAGAAAATATTATTCAACCCAAACCCAAGAAAGAAATGCCAATATATGTAAATAAAGTAAATGGCTGATAAAATTACTAAAAAGAATTCATAAGTATTAGAAAAGCCATTTTCCAAAGTAATCGTGCAAAAGTGTCCCAAGACTAGCATATAAAACTTTGAAAAAGAAAGCATTTTGAGGAACTAATGAGTTCTGTTCAAAGCATCAACAATTATGAGAGCGTTAAATAACATTCGTGAGGAATTGGTGCACGGGTCATAACCCTGTCAATAAAATTTCACTCACCGTAAATCTTCACCTCTAGAAACAGTACTACGGCGTGATGCTCCAAATCCTGCTCCATCCATTCCAGGAAACCCACCCATACTAGGCCCAAAAAATGCCTCAAATAGATCAAAAGGATTCGTCGCCTGTGGAACAAAAACATTTATTAGGCCCAGTATATGTTCATGTTGCACCATATGAAATTTATTTTCCTATTTGTTTGTTGCTAGTGCTACGTATCTGCATGCTACTGATACTCGAAACATGCTTAATAATTCGATTGTTCTAGGAACTAATCTTTTAGCTTGCTATGTAGCTAGACGCAGTGGCCTTCTTGATAAGAAACTTATGAGTGAAGCATCTACATACTTAGAACACCGAAAGCTAACGATACTAACATACTACTGCACCACAACCAATAAAGGTTATGACAAAAGAAACAAGCAGTTAAGTCACAAAGCATCCTTTGTGGCTGTAAGGTAGAAAACACCCAAGTTAAAGAATAAGCCAGTACTATTTCTATATAGATATGGAAAATAAAATCAATCAAAACATTTGTCAGTGTATCCAAGACCACTAATTAAGCCACAGAAATTATTGTGAGGTTCAAGATGATCCATCATAGCCGTCTAGTCAAATTGTAAGAAGATTATGTTAAATGTTCGTCACTAGCATCATTAATACGTTGAATAGGGTATCTTTTGTATGACCAATGATGTTTCTTCTATACTATGTGATAAATTTCCAAAGAATAAAAGACTAACAAAATAGATAATACCGTGTAACCACCAGCTCCACCTACGTTACTTTTGACCCCAGCCTCACCGTATTGATCATATAAAGCTCTCTTTTTGTCATCTGATAGCACCTGACAATAATGTACATCAGAATTCATAAAATATTCTATTGTCACACATACATAGACAAATGATTCATGGTAACCTTCTCCAACTATCATCAGATTAAAAAAATCTTCATCTTTAACAAATATGCAGAAACATAGCCAGGACATGGTTCTATTCATCAAAGAGAACCATCACCAGGGATGCAAAGGCAAGCGGTAAATCCACTTTGCAGAAGAAGAAGAAGAAGAAGAAAGAAAAAAAAAAGTACAAAATCAGTGGCTTTAGGAGATGAGAGATTATTAGGTGTAGCGGCTGCACCATGAGGTGATTTGGCCAATTCGGTTATTAGTGTTAATGCATTGGCTGGATGGGTGTTGGAAGGTTAATGCACAAGAATTTAGGAAAATTATGCAATCTTAGCCCTTTGTTGCACCAAGTCCATCATGCAACCGTTGCGTGAAATAGTTTTTTCCTAGGGGAGACAGGCTACATTAAAACTTTCAACCAAACAAACTAAAAGAAGATTCTAAACACAAGGATTGTGTTAAACATTCAAAGCTTAACCACATTACCAACAAGAAACGCTACGCAATCATTGGAAGTCCAAAAAGTATAATTCTGATATGCATTGTTAGTGCGGGCCACATACTTCCAGAAGATTTTAAGGGTTTACACATGTTGCTGTGAGGGGCCGTCGTGCTAAGAAACAAAAGTGCAAGTGTACAACTCAGAATGATGTCAGCTAAGACACACACACACACACACACAAAAAAAAAAAAAGATCAAGATTCTCATCTGAGTTCATTGTTATTAATAAATACTCCAACCTATTTTTCTGTCCGCATTAACTGCAACCAAAGGTAGGACTTTCACTAAGAAGATAAATGTAAGGGATTTTCTTTGATTAATTTGACGGACATGAAAATTAACAAGTGGCCCCCGAAAAGCAAAAAAGCTGTCCCATAATCCTCATAGTTAGGGCCTCAATCAGCAATAAACTTTAAAAAAGTAAATAATTGGTTTTTCATAACTGAACCCATTCAACTGCAGCAGAATAATACTCACTCCAGTCCAACAAGCTGAATAATGTAGTTAACATAGAAGGAAATACAAAAAAAAAAAAAAAAAAAGAACCTTAGATTCGGTGAACACAAGAGGATAACCACATAAATTAGACAACAATTGCTCAACTATCACCTTGTGTTCTTACCTCATATGCAGCACTAATCTCCTTGAATTTTTCAGTTGCTCCAGGTTCCTTGTTGACATCAGGATGGAACTGTAAAGAAAATGCAAAGGACAATCATGAAGTCTGCAGCAAGATATTAAAATACAAGACTGTCATACAAAGTAGAAAAGAGAACCTATCCAAATGCCAACTATCAGCATTATAACACTATTTTGGAATAAACAATAGGATGTCGAAGGATGAGCCAAGACAGGCCTCATTCCAGGATATATACCAAAATCCAGAACTGGAAATTTACAGCCAGGTACTCAAGTCGAGGTTTTGCATTGGAAGGAAAAACACTCATATTCTCGAAGCAGGAAGAAGTGAAAAATGGCAAATGCAAAGAACACCTCCCATTATTTGTGGGGAAAAGAAACACTACTTGATTAAATTCCAAGCGATTGTAGCATTAGCAAAGTTCTCATAGTCGCATTGCTTTGTATGTTTCAGAGAACTTTTTCGCCATCTTTGAATTACCACTTTTAGCAACCAAATGAAAAGTTCCAGACACAGCAGAATGCTGAGCTCAATTCTAATGAAAAAAAGAATTTCATAAACACTTGTTTAGTGAGTATGGGTATTGTAATCAAAGTTTCTCATAAGTAAGCTTTGGTTATGCAATAAATTTATAGTTTACTAGTAGTTCAGCAATTCTTTCCAGATATGATTGGTAAACGTACATGGAAACCAAACTTGTATTCCTAACTTCCCCAGTCAGATGCATTGTAATATTATTTATAACCTCGGGAGAACTCCACCTCAAAAGCTAGATTCTGAAGTGATATAAATTCCTCCCCAATTCTCCTTATAATGGATGTAGGATTCTCAAGTCTCAAGTCTCATGCCTTGCAACTAGAATGGTAACAATATATACACAAATACACAAATATTTTGGGATAGATAGAGCACAAGTCAATTAGCCAGAAGAACCATATTTACTACAAATCACACCAATCAAAATATCATATGACAGAACCCCACGCGATAAAGTAAAGCAAAAACAGACAAAATGCCGGGGCACGCTACCTGCCTAGCCATCTTCCTATAAGCAGCTTTAATTTCTTTCCCGCTAGCAGATTTCGGTACCCCAAGTGTCGAGTAATAATCAGCTGCGGCAGCAACCACCACTGCTCTCCTAAACCTCTGACCACTCAATTGCTGCTGCTGCTTCCTTAATCGAGAAGAAGAGGATAACGAAACCTGCAGAAACTTCTTTCTGTTGCACAACATTAAGGGCCCACCTGCAAAGACACATGACGACGAAGAGGCCAATTTGCTCTGTCGATGGCGAGTAGAAGAGCTTAAATGCGAAGGGAAATACAGTGACATGGCCATTGAATTAAGAGTATGAATTGTTGTTAATTGTTATTTGGGGAATTCAACTGTACATGTTCGATGAAAGTTGTGAATGAAAATGAATGGGTGGTACTGTAAAGGGTATTTTGGTCATATCTGAATTGTGGAAGGTTGAAGGAAGGGATTATCAATTATGGTGTGTGTGAGTTGTGACGCGCCTCGCCCTTGATCACGACGATAACATAACACACGTTCCTAATTCGTATCTTTTTTCTTTCTTTTTGGCTAAAACTTAAAAAGTTAGAATTTACAACTAATAGGAAATAAATAATAAATGTAAAAATGGCAAAGAAAGCCTCAGTTTTAGGTGAAGTGCAAGACAAATTCAAAGTAGGAAATATTAGGCAAATGAAAAACTAACTAGTAGTGCAAACAAAACTTTGGAATCCCCACTCAGATGGTGTTTGTAAAAAAAAATAAAAATTTCCGATTTTAAGTTAAGTTTTAAAAGCACTTAACTTTAAAATTTGTGAGCATTTGAAAGATAATTTAAAATTTGAAATTATTCAATTATTTTATTTAAAAATACACATCAAAAGTCAAAAGCACTCTCACGCCAGCTTTAAGATTGTGAGATTTTTTAGCTTAAAAAAAGTTCAGTAACCCAAAAAACTAGATTTGTAAACAACTCAAAATCACGTATTCAAATAAAAAGCAGATTACAGCTGAATACCAAAAAAAATAAAAAGCTGATTACAGCTTTTTTTTTAAGAGTTTGCAAACGCCACCTGATTCGGTCACAAGCTTAATATCATTTAAACATTAACATTGTTCAATATATCTGGATGAAAAGATAAATATTATGCATACAATATATATATTATGTCTTAGTATTAGTAATAATACTTTTAAATTCTAGCGTTCGACAATCTACATGCTTTTGTCACAATGAATTATGGAGAACAACTTAAAGTGATGATCTATTGTCTTCCCTTAGACTATTGATCCATGCACTATAAACTATTCATCTTGTAAGACTCTTGGGGAAATAGTGTTCTCAAATGGGCCAAACCCACTTGAACATAAAACTCTTACAAATATATCAATCTCATTTTGTATAACAAAAGCTATCAATATTAGAAACGAGAAAAATGAACATATTATCATTTATGTTTTCTCTCTTTGAGTTTAATGCTTTAAAACTTCTTTAAGATGTTGGATACCCGACTAGACTCATATGTGTTGTTCGAGTTTATATATGTGATCCACAATTAAACTAGAATTGTGTATTGTAAAAGTAAGTACAACGATTTTTGGTACGACACAGTATATGAGTAGCAGAAAAGATGTTTCACATCATGTGATTAGTGTCAAAACTCCAACGTAAATGCATTTTGCAATATTTCCACCTAAAACACACTCGAAAAATATCAACATGATACCCCTAAAAATATGTGCTCTTTCCCTAGTCAATCTTTCATTTAAATGAACGTAATCATTACGAGTCTTCCTAATCTTTCATTCTATCCCTTGTGTCATAAGAGAAATATTCGTTCAAGTCAGCCAACTTTTCATGATATTTCAAGTCAACCAAGTTAATCTAACTCGAGTTGAAGTAACTCATTTTTTCTTAAATAATAAAAACCTTTCCCAATATTCAAAGATTTATTAAAAAAACAAAAACAAAACCGTTTTTATGATGAACATGAAATATATTTGTTCCTTTAATTATAATCAAAAATAAAAAGGAAAATCGATTCCTAAAAATATCTGTTGGAGTGTCTATTTCCCACCTTATAGTAGCTGTCAGGTTAGAAAAAAACAGTGTACACTCGACGGTCTCTTTTTCTTTATGAATATTGTTCTTGAGAAGCCTTTTTTTTAATTTGCAGCAACTGAAACTAGTAGAGCTCGTGGTAAAGTGATTTCAAATATGCGTGTGGTAAGGACTATATAAACATCGAGAAAATATTCCAAGTTACTCGAACGAAGTTGCTGGAATTGAAGTAACCTTCAAATGAAACAATTTTTAAGCCAAATGCCCTAACAATATGCTATGTATGTTTAGTTTGCGTATAACGATTGTCAAGCGAATATGCATAAGCTTATTTTTTTCATCCACTTACAAACTCATACATTATAATTCTGCATGCACACACATCCTACATGTAATAACAACACAGGAAGTGGTTTATTACAACACACGACTGTTAGTGACAATGTTGCAGACTTATGCGGCTATTGGTTGTTTGCTTCTTCTTTCTTTTTTTCCTTTTTGTTAGTTATTTTTTGGTCTAGAACCCTTCTGTTGGTGTAAGACTAATCCAAGGCGAGACGAGTAAGTGGGAACTTGGCAAAACTTTTCTCGGCTTTCAAATTTGGTATATACTAGGGGCCCTTTAATGCAGCCTCAAGGTGATCCTCGACCAAGCAACCTGAGCCCTAAAAGGTTCTTTCTAAGCAAAAGCAAGAAGACTCAATGAAAGGTTAGGTATATTTTACATAACTTCCAATTTAATGCTCGACACCAGAGTGGTCATGAACTACTTAATCCGCAAGAGTCAAAAAATGAATGTGCTTGCTTGATATAAGAGGAATATTCACACTTTTGGCAACGAATCAAGACCAATGAAAAGTAAGAGACGAGGCCGAACATAGTGTGAGCTCGTTTCTCTTGGCTACGACATTTAATCCTTAGAAAGATATTTGTCAATCTTTTACAGAGGAGTAATAGTTTTTAATTCTTTGTTAGATACTTTCCCATTCACAATTCAGATAGACAAAGTATTTCAATTATAAAATCTCACTAACTAATTATTCTTCCAATGAAATACATACAGAAATGTAAGAAATTAACCTCCAGAGTGCGCAACTGCCCCTGATATTGAGCCAGCATCTGCTTCAGCTGCTGCACCTCTTGGTTCTTCTCATCATACTCCCTTTGGCGTTCATACTGGATAGCCACAACACGTTTCAGAATGACATTGTCCCGCAGAGGCACTTCGATTTGTTCCTTCAGCATCGCATTTTCCTTGAAGCACAAAAGGATAATTAAACACACAAGATACAACAGCATTGACATATTAACAAGAATAATTTTCCACCAGTACAGCATAATGCAGCAAATACCCTCGCACAGCAAATAGATATCATAAATAAGCACCATAAATTCAAGTATGTTTTCCAATGGAAAAATACGGATTGATGAAGTCAGCCAAGAATTCACCACCATCACAACAACAACCAACCATCTCCCAATAAATCAGGGTAAGCTATGAACCATTAGTGAATCACGTCAATCGACTACATAAATTTTGCGTCTCCATTCGTTACAGTTGAGAAGTATAGCTACACTTAGGTCTCCAAGCAGCCAAGAAGGAACCATAAATATAATAAAGCCTACTTGAGCCACGTATTACAGGATTAATGCTAATAAAGCACCAAACCCATCAATATACTCCTATCCAATTAATTTCTATTTGATATCAAACTGGATATAGGGAAAAGAAAAAAGAAATGGATTCTACCTTTTGGAGACTTTGGGTCGCCTCAGCACCCACCCGAGACATGATGGATATCTCCAAATTCTCCAATATACTTGCAGCCCGAGATCTGGCATCATCTATGCTAGTGGCATTCGTCATCTCCTTTACAAACAAATCCAGCCATCCCGCACCATCTGTTGGCAGGTTATTTGGGACTAGAGAATCCTTCAAAGCCCCGGTCTCTCCACCAGTTGGTGCTGCAACTGTGAGTCACGAGTTTAACTTAAAATCAATGTTTATAGAGTAAATAGAGATATATTCAGCATTCATTGTCTCCATGAAAAAAGTTGAACACTTTGACTGTATGGAAATCAGCATACATCAAGAAACACCAAATACCAAAGATATCTAGCACGAACAGAAACTTCGCTTACAGTAGCTTATCTGATTAAAAGATCGAATAATTTAAAATGAAAGAATATGTGACACGCCATACACATTTGATATATCAATATTTCATGTGAACGAATAATCATTGTCGACATAGTTCATCTCTCTGTCAGCTGCTCCTATCAACATATTTAACAATTTTCAAGTGGCAAATGTGTTATTTTTCCAGCTATAGATGACGTCCTCAATTTTTGGGTAAAAACCTTGAAAACCCCTTCGCATTGCTCCACTTCCAAACGTATCCCCTCGCATTTTAAGCTGAGCATTATACCATTGACCTTTCTTTAGTAAGTACATAAAACCCCTTTCACCAAAATCTAGTAAAAATTTAACGAAATATATTGCTGGGAATTCCTTTCTATGACCCTCATGTGCGCATTATAAGGATGCATCATCAACTCACTTGTGTGAGCCTGAACCCAACCCAAGTTCTACTTAAAAGACCCGCTTCCTACCAATTTGAACCATGCGCTGTCTTAATTTCAACCCTAACTTCTTCTCATGGTGGCTTAACTTAATTGCATTTCTCTACTTCATCACTTGCTCCAGCATGAACCTACATCAGCATATGGGCTCGCATAATAGTTGAAGATAATCTACTTCCCTAAAATATTCACCAAAGTACACATATTTATAACTTACCCTATCTAGGAGCATCATTATTGAATGGTATATCATCATCTCGTTACCTAAATTTTCCCTAATTCTTCACTTTTGCTTAGCTTTTATCATTTAAGCGGAAAACATAGGGTGGGGGGGGTAAGGGTCAGACATTAAATTGACGATTTAACCTCACAATGCACACGTGAGGGTCACAAGAAGGAATCTCTAGTGGATTATTCCCTTAAATTTTACAGGCATAGGCACCGAGTTGGTTTGTCACGTTGTTTAAGAAAGGTCAACAGTATAGTGCGCAATCAAGTGAGTGCGTTACCATAAAAAAATTTACCGTGAGTTTTAACCTAAAGGTTAGTCACATGAACTAATCGTGTCTCTCATCACCTAATGAGATAACGGAAGCTCATTAAACTCTGCACGTGGATTTATTCCATGTCTGCATCATTTCTTTTGTAATTTTGTCTGAATGCGGTTAAAGTGAATCAATCTATATGAACAACTGCGCACATACTTACCATGACAAATTAGGAATATATGGTGTAATAAATGATCCAGAAGATAGGACGACATATATTGTAGGAGCCAATAATATACAGAAATCCAATAGTGAAAACACAATGCTATGCAATGCAATGCAAGATATACCCTTTTCAATATCTGAAGTTTCTTCCGCGGTGGGGTCTAAATTGCACTGCCCATAGCCACGGTGAAGGCTCTTAATAGCAGATTCTAGGTCATTGCTGGAGTCGTTGAGTGCTTTCTTAAGTAACTGAAACAAATTAGGAAAACGTTAATAGGCGTAATTTTCAGTATAATTTGCAATCCAAGAAAGTGGCAATATTAGCAAACGGTTAAATGGGAAACAATACTTCATAACGACAAGAACATAAAGTTGTGGTTATCGCATACAACAACAACAACAACAACCACGCTTCATATAAAACCTAAACAGAAATGCAAGAATGTAAAACACCCACAAAACACATAAAATCAGCGAGAATTAAGAACCACACATGAATTTCCATATCAAGAAACAAGGATTTGAGCTGATCAACGGCGTTTAGCTGCGAATAACTGAACTGTACCGGAGAGGTGGAGGAAGAGCACCAGAGCTTCTTGTACGTCGACGGAGATGATGACATGGAAGACGTCCCACATGTATCCATGTCATCGAAGAAAGATCACTTACCACAAACCATTGTAGACATAATTAAGGATTTGGGTTTAATGGATCAAACTGAATAAGACGAGGATTTCAGGTTAGGGTTTTGAGAGAGATTCCAAGGTTGGTGTTCTGTTCGGGGTAGAGAAGGTACTTTGCTTCACCTCTTTTTCTTCTTCTTAATATAAAAACAGACTATGGATGAAGGGTATTTATATTTATAGCTGTAGGGGCGGTGTGGAATTAGAAAAGTGGAGTGGATGATGGATTTTTAGGACAGTCAGAAACTATGGAGGTATTCGGTATTCCGCAACAACAAGTTTGGTCATCAATTTTTTAAATATTTTTTTCTTTTAAAAGCATTTAATATTGGGGTTTGTCTCATGTGCAGCATGTTGCACAACCTCCCCCTCTCACAAAGAGGTGGGCCACACACGGGCACCATGTTTGTGGGGCCCACCCTTCTGTGAGATGGGGAGGTTGTGCAGCATGATGCACACGAGACAGTCTCTTAATATTGTTTGGGATAAAGAAACACATAAATATAAATATTATATTATTATCTGTAAATGAAGATTTGTCATTAAGGCTCGTTACCGTTAATTCCCAAAATTTAACCCTTATATAAGAATATATAGAACTAAGGTGCTTTGGCTTCACAAGAAAGTAACCTAACATTTTTGAGAATACTTTGTTTCTCTAAAATGAATCATTGTCGAAATAATATGGGCAATCGAAAACTCTCGAATACTATTATATAGTGTATATTAGAATTAAAGTGATGTCACATGTGTCTACAACTCCACGAGTATGTATTGTAATTAGTTTACTTGTCTTTACAAGTGAATAATAATTTTGTGTAAATTCGAATCCAATGTTCATAAAGTCTTGCAACACATTCATCATTAACAACAAATCGAACTGAAATTAAACGAATGATTTATTGAATTAAACTATGAATCGAACAGTTATTCCTCTTGTTCACCAACATTACAAAGAAGCAATCAATTTGCATGTGCTTAGTACGTTTGTGATGCACTCGATTGATGGCAATGTTGAATGCACTTTTGTTGTTTGTGAAAATCAAAGGAGTCCTTGTCTGTATGATTTGAAGACCCTTAATCAGTTGAGTGAGCCACATAACCTCTTATGAAGTGGTTGCAATTGCCTTATACTCAGCTTCTATAGAAAATCTGCTGACAATGGGTTGTTTCTTTGCTTTCCAAGAAACCGGAGAATCTCCTAAGTAAATAACATAACATGTGATGCTCCTGCTTGTGTCTTGGCATCCAGCCCAGTCACTGTTACAAAAAACTTTAATGTGGGTCTCTGAATTGGATGTTAGGAGAATTCCTTCACCTGGACTTTAAAGATAAATGAAATTCATTAGGTATAGACATGTGTTGTGTGAGGCATTGGATACTGTAACACATGTCTGGTCTTGTAATTGTTAAGTAGATAATTCTCCCTACTAAGCGCATGTATATAGAAGGATCATGGAGTGGAGAAAAGTCTTTTGTTGTGAGCTTTACCTTTTAATCCATTGGAATGGGCTTGGCTTGCAGCCTAGATAACCTGCTTCAGTGAAGATACAAAGCATATTTCCTTTAGCATAGACTGATACATTTCTTACTACGAGCAACTTTAATATAAAACATATACCAAAATCCTTGATTGTAAATTTATCATCTAAGTGTTGTTTTACACCATTAATATGAGTGATGTTATTTTTTGTCAGAATAATATCATCTACATATATGCAAAGTGTAGTAAATGAAGTAGAAGTAGCTTTGATGAATAAGATGAATCATAAATAGATTGAGTGAAACTACAAGATGTTAGACATTGAGTAAGTTTATTGTACCAGTGGCGAGATGCATGTTTCAACCCATATAGACTTTTCTTGAGGAGACACACTCTGGAGTCAGATGATTTGCAATAGCCTGGTGGTGGTTTCATGTAGATTTGCTCATCTAAAACTCCATGGAGAAATGCATTGTTCACTTCAAGCTTATGAAGGAACCAATTATTTGTTATTGCTGTTAAGGCAAGAAGGACTCTGACAATGGTGAGTTTGACTATTGGAGAGAAAGTATCAAAATAATACAGGCCCTCCTCTTGAGTATAGCCCTTTGTAACATGTCTTGCCTTATATCTTTCAACTGATCCAGCATCTTTGTGCTGATACCTATTTGCAGTCTGATACGTGCGTAAAACATCAATATTTGACCTTTGATTATGAATGATATAATGTTTGATTATGTACATTTTAGTTACGTTTCGTTTTATTTCAGGACTAGAGTCAGTTAAGCCAAAACATAGCGAATTAAAGGAAAATTACACGATTTTAGAGAATTCGGGAAAACAAAAGAAATGAAGCGCTATAGCGCTTGAAAACCCGAGAGTGGCGCGAGGCTAACAGTGGACGCAGAAGAGTAGCATAGAGAATACAGAGAGTAGCGCGATGGGCGACGCGATGGAATTTTGATCGCACATGTGGTGCGCGATCAGTGGCGTGCGAAGGTCTTGATCACGCGTGCCTAAAATTTACCTAGGGCGTCTCCAGATTGTCGTTAATATAATTAGCATAGCAAAAAGTATAAAATGAGAAAACCTTGCGGCAAAAAAACACAATCCACAATAAAAACACAAGAGAGGAAGAGCAATATTCAACAATAAAGTAAGAAATCATCGTTCAAAGGAAGAAGATGAATCATTTTGATCAGGCGGATTAGATACAGGATCAAGAGGAATACGCAACTATCCTTGAGAATTATTCAACAAGGTATTTCTTTTCCATTCTTTAATTATTTCATCTGTTAATTATGATGTGAAATCTGCTATTTGAAGCAGTGAGTGAGTAAGTGTTTTATGCTTAGAGTTAGGAAGTAATTGGATTTGAAACTATGTGAAGACTTATGTGTTAATTTCTATAGGTTGATTGTTTTATGTATATTTATTTATCTTGGGTTCAATGTTTTATTATGCATGATCAACATAATACTGATACGAAGTTGTGGGAGGTAACTAGCGTAGCCACATAGCATGTTATGTGGATAAACAAACCTGTGAGTTTATGGGCCCACTAACATCATCCCATGTCCCCTTGCGGCATCGAAAGAAGCGTTAACATAAACATCAATTAAGCAAGTCAACGCATCTGTAAGAGCATAGTATATATCTAATGAACCCGAATCTCTAATCTATCTAATCATCATTGTTTGCAATCCAAATCAATCCAACTAAATCAGTTCAATTAAGTCAAGTAGTTAGAGTAGTTACTTTTGTTTAATCAACCCTTAGTCTAGTTCAGATAAAAATATTCAAACGTGACAATATTAGTGATAAAATTGGTAAAACAATTAAGTGTGTTATTTAATCATAGTCCTCGTGGAATTTGATTCTTTACTTTCTATTTTATATTACTTGAGCTCGTATACATGCGATAGAGTGTGTATTGAGATAAATTAAGAACGCATATATAATATGCATTAGAGTCAATACATTGTTGTCCTTTATGTAGGTCACTTAGAACCCATGTATTGGTTTTCTCTAGAGCATTGAGCTAAGTTCTCATAGCATCTTGCCATTAAGGTGAGTTATTGGTCTGAGTGTAATTTTTTGGTTCATTGTCTTGCGAAATTGCTGCAGTGAAAGCTTTATTTAGATGAGACGCATATATTTCTATTTTATAATCATTACGGAAGACAAGTAATTATCAAGTATTTTCTGATTTTTTCTTATTTTTCCTTCTCTATATTCTGAAGTTTCGTTCTTCTACAAAGAATGGCACCTTTGATTTTCCGATTGTATCAACTACCCTCAAAGTCTTCAAATTTCAGACCAATGTATCAAGTATTTGATACAAGCGTCGTGGCTTCTCTCTTCTTGAACCTGTTATTTTTGGGAAAAATTATATGTATATCCATAAGGTTACAACTAACTACAAAAAATACTTTTTCCAGGATCTTTCTTTACAGTGTTTTGCTTACTTCAACAATTTCTACATAGTAATCAAGCAAGAATAGATTAAGAGTGTATCCATAGGCATTGAATTGTAAATAATTTTTGAATGTTGACAAAATCCAAAAGGTTGGAAGTTGCACTTTTAACTATAATTATTCCCATTTTCTAAGTACATAAGTTTTTCTGGGCAACTAGGTATAAGCAACGGACCAAATATGCATTCCCCAGCCCCACAGGCCACATACACTAGAGAAATCATCAATAGAGTTGAGTGTATCCAAATATGGGTACCTTTGCATTTCCTACTGGTTCTAAATCGGGTGCGGGAATAAAAATAGGTAGCTCCGCTCAATATGTGGTACGCTATACGATATTCGTCTATTTTTGTACTAAGTTTTCTATTCATAATCTAGGTAATACACCTAAATTACCACATATGGTTTTTTCCCAAACAATTAATTATTCTAATAATAATATAAATTCCATCATTTTTTTACTTAGCAATTAATTCGTATTGGCTCACATGCAAGCATATTCTAAATTAATTGTAAAAAAAAATTAAATCTTATTTTTTAAAAAGAATAACAAAGTAACCACAACCCACAAAGTGGAGTATCTACCCCTATCGCCCGATTACGGATACCCCATTAACACAGAAACGAGAACGGGCACGAGAAGAAACTGTTCTCAATGAAACAAGTACTCTTATTTGATTCTCGAATGGGACGGACACCCTACCCACGTCCAGCTCTAGTTGCAACTTCTAACACTATATTCTACTCATAACTTATAAGCCATACCACAAAGACACAACTAACTACATTAGATGAATCGAATTTTCCATAAAATTAGAACAAAAGATACATGAAACTAACAACATTTTCTGTCAGAATGGTATATAATGTGACAGAAGATACAAATGGAATACATAGGTAAGAGTAAAAGGCAATAGGAAAGATAGCACTAAGGGCCGAGAAGGATTCACACAATGGGTAAGGATCAGAGCTCACATGCCATACATCCAACAAAATAGTTGCAGGATTAATATTCTACGCAGCTTTGAGGTGTGTCGCCGTCTTCAAAGTTTTGCACCAACTCGCACCGCTTGCATTTCCCACTTTGAAACAACGATCTTAATACCAAATCAGCTCCAGCTCTGTATAAATGAGCAACAAATGCAATAATTCATCAGACACAACTCATAACAGAATCGCAAATAAGACATTTTTGTTCATACACAGGCATCCATTTGGATATTCACATCTTGGGACCATAAAACTAACATGCTGGTTGAGAATAATTGCTTTGCTACTAGAATCAAAATGGGAACGAAAAGTACTAAAAGAGTGTTTAGACATTGAACAGTAGGAGAGATGGTTGAAATGTAGTTTTACTTTTTAATAACTTAACTTTAATTTCAGATACCTTATTAAGACAACAAATAGTCAAAGTTCATCTCAAAACTCTGTACAGAAAGCCTTAACATGGGAATCTTGTGGAGTACAGAAGCAACATGATATAGATCAAGAATACCGAACACACGTGTCATGTTATAGAATATGATTATTTCCACAAAAATAATAAGAACCATCATGTTCATTCAACCTTATGTAGGACTATCAACGACTAAAAGGTATAAGGAGTCAATAGTCTTCATTTATCTCCTTAGCTGGATATACACTGTCCCATTTCAAAGGAGATTATATATATATGAAACATGAAATACACAAGTGGCTTATAAGAGAGACTTTTCAATATGGAAGCCTGCGGTAATGTTCAGTAATTAGACCAAACCAGGAGTGTGAATGTAAGAAAGTATTGGCCTTAAGTTTAGGTTTGACTCATGCCGAATTAAAATTTTATTTCTATGAATAGGTTATTGAAAATAAGGAACTTAAGGCAGTTCGAGGTACCAGAAAAATGATTTTCACTGCCGAGGTTCAACAAGGATGTATAGAGGTTTCCCATCCAACCTTCGCTGTCCCTACAAATGAAGAAACAATGAAGTTCATGGGTAACAATTCAACATACTTGAGGCAAAAAATAGACCAAAAATGATGTAGCGATCAAAAATCCGAAAATGAATGTTACAGAAAGATCAGAACAATGTACCAGTATAATATGGCCAACATTCAGAAGAAATCTCTTGAACTGGAATGCTTTCATAAAACAATATATGCCTTGTATTATTTGCAAATTTACATGCTAAACAAAACATTAGAACCCAAATCACTCCTTCTCTGTTATTATGAGAAGATTTTGTTCATGCACCCGCGCCCTTTGGTACTAATGATGCTACATATTGTTAATGATACTAGAATTCTCTTTCTCGACAATATCAAATATCGGTTTCACCAAAAAAGATGGCAACTTAGGGCTCTCTTGAGATTATCAATTAGTTAACCAAAAAGTCCAAAACGTTAGTTGGCATTTATCATGGGATATAAAGAGGCTTCTTATAGTGAGTATATATGAAAAAAATATGAAAGGATACGATCATAAATTTCCCAGTGTAGAGATTGCATGTTTTCTGATGATAATATATCTTTAAAAGGACGATCAGAAGGGCGACAATTGTTTGATTACTGATGCACAATGCTACTGAAACTGATAAAGACAAGATTGTGTACTTCAAATAAAGAACTTAACAAGAATGGGAAGCAACCATTGAAGTAGATCAAGTAATTTACCTTGACTTCGGGCAATCCAATAACACATGCACACTCAACAACCTCAGCACCAACACGTTCTATGCAATGAAAAGGCATTAATGTCATAACCAGATTACAAGTTTCATAAGATGACATTGATAAACAACATCAAAAGCTCACCTAAAAGTCTTACAGCTGCAGACAGCGTCCCTCCTGTAGCCACTAAATCATCAATCACCAATGCACGTTCACCGAGTTTGACGGCATCAACGTGCATCTCCAAACGATCGTTACCGTATTCGAGCTCATACGCTTCAGAAATAACTTTACCTGAAATAAAGTTCATCACAATCCAATATGAAATTGCAAGAAGATAAAGCATTCAGCATTTAAGTTTCTTATAATTCACTCTCCACAGAGTGCCCCTGCTAATGAAAAAAGAAAGTTGAAAAAACACATGAAATCTTGACAATTCAGAAAAAGTATTTGATCTCTATTGCACCATCAGATTCTGATTCAAGGGGCGGTCATTGCTCCTCCAATTGGCTCTTGCATTGACCATAAATTTGTCAAATTCACCATTAATTTGCAATTTGGAAATTCTTGATGACTACTGATTTTAGTTACAAGAATTTTACCTGGAAGCTTTCGCGGTTTGCGCAAAGGAACAAATTTGGCCCCAATTGCCAATGCTATTGCAGAAGCAAAGATAAAGCCTCTTGCTTCAACTCCTGTAAAAAACTTCTGCCATTAGTACCTAGAACAAGCATTGAATAGGATCCAATAACAATGACTAAAATAGACCAAATGGTCATTAAAATAAAAAAATTAAGTTTAAAAAATGAACATGAGTAACTAATAGGGACATAAGTTTTGCAACCCCAACCCTTTAAATCTTGCAATTACTTGAAGAAAAATCTACAGTTAAAGAGCAGAAGAAGAAGGAATTCATTCACCAGTTCTTGATATGCAAAAAAAAAAAAAAGTAAAATTTGCATGAATTTTAACACATAAAAAAAAGAAAAAAAATATATAATTTGTGTCACAAAAAATGTGTATAAAAAGACAAAGAAAGAAAGCATAATTACCAGCAACAACAGAGATACCCATATTTTTGTATCTGTCCACAAAAATATCAACAGTGTCCTTAAACACCTTGTGATTAGAGACAAGAGTTGTTATGTCTTGAAACATAATCCCTGTCAAAACCAGACAAGAAAACACACACAATAAAACAAAATCAACAACACAAATCTCCTCACAAAAATAATTCCACCACAAGAACATGCACAGCCCAACTAATAACAGGGGGAAATAGAGTAAAGATTTAATCTTTACAACAAATATAATGCAGAAATAAAAAAAAACAAAAAAAAAACCTGGTTTAGGAAAGTTAGGCACAACTCTAATGGCCTCAGAAATGGCCTTCAATCTTGGGTCACCCTTTAAACCATTCTCTGCTGCAAACATCATTTTTCCCTAACAAAATTTCTTAAATGGGCTGCTTTTTTTCTTTTTTCTTATTTTTTTGTGTGTGTGTGCAAGTGCAAGTACACTGAAAGATTACAGCTTTATGATCTCGAGAGAGAAGAAGGTGCAAAAAATGTGGGGGTATGTTTTTAAGACAGCATTTATTTAAGTTAGGCAAAAGTTCCACTGAGGAGTGGCGTTATTATTTATAGATAGAGACCAACTTATTTTTACTATTTTTTCTGTGTCTTTTTATTTATATTTTATATATTTTATATATAAGCAAATAAAAAAAGAAAGGTATCCCATGCTTTTGATGGGTACTTGATTTCAATTGCAGTGTGTGTGTGTCAGTTTCTTTCGTACGTAATCACTCAGGCTTGAGCAGTAGATTTTGGCAATAAATTACTAGATTTTGTTTTATAGTTAACGCAGAGCTTATCCAAAGGTTTAGCCAGATAATCTATATTAACTCCCAACGGAGAAAAAGAAAAAGAAAAAGCTAACATGCCAACAACATTTTGAAATATTTTATTTTAACTATCAAAAATATATATACATTTTTTATTTATTTTGATGGCTCGTATAATAGAGAATAATAGATTATTGTTATAATTATCGTAGTTACGTGTTTAGGTACGGAATTTACTCTGTCTATGGCACTCTTATAATTTATTTATTGAAAAGCAATCTAAAATCTTTTTGAGGCAGATATCTAACTTTTAGATACGCTATTTAAAAGTTGGATATTTTATTTCTTTATTTAATTGTTAAAATTCGTAGTAAATAAACAAATTGTATATTAGACTTTCGCGAATAAACAAATTGCAATGACCAGTTCACATGCAGCTCATGCTAACCCAAAACAAATATGAGAATAATACATAGATTGTGATTACTGATTAATGTGGGTGTTTTATGAAAGCTCATTATTCATAGTTTTTACTTAAAGTTATTTAAAGTTGCGTTTGACTTAAAGCTATGAGTATTTGCAAATTCTTCTTTAAAGGTAACTTGAAGTAGGTAAAGTTAGTTTTGTGGTATTTGCAATAATTAGATAGAAGCAATTTTTGAACTTTAATTAAAATACAACAATATTTAATTATTCTTATTTAGATTATAGATATAGAAATATTAATCTTTTACTCACATTTGCACAATCATGAGGTGGATAGATATATATTAAAAATTAAAAAATTTGAATTTTAATATAGTGTAATCAATATATATGTTTACTACATTACAATATACAAGTTATTTGGTATAATTACATGTGCAAATATCTTCTAGAAATAATAACTATATCTGATAGATGCTAATATAACAATGTCGTACATGTTGCTGTTAAGTAAATTATTTTTAAGATTTTTTGTCTTTTTTTTATAATTATTATTTTACTCTAAAAATATAAAATTATAAAAAAGAAGATCGCGTTAATAAGGAAAAAGAGAAATCATGGGATTTATTTTAGGGTGAAGTTGGATATTTATAGAAATTTAAGGGATATATAAGTTTAACTAAGATATTCATCAAGATTTGGGAAGAAGCTTCTTATATAAGCACCTCATGACATGCTTATGGGCTTCTCCTATTTTTTTTTTCTTTCTTGTTTTTAAGAGAAGGAGGAGCAAAAACAGCAATTACAAACACTCATTAAATGTTTTTCATTGAGTTAAAGCCCGTAAGGAGCTTTTATTGGGTCTGTTTTTAATGAACGTGTCATAACTCATAATGCAGATCTAGCCTTTCGATTACATAACCTTTTTTAAGCTAAAAAAATCCACAATCTTAAAGCTCGTGTGGGGTTGCTTTTGGCTTATGGTGGGTATTTTTAAATAAAATAAATAGAATATTTCAAATTCAAGATTATCTTGCAAACACACTCAACTTTTAATTTTAAGTGCTTTTTAAGCTTAAATTAAAATTATGAAATTCTACTTTTAGAGAAGAGTTTGCAAACACCACCTTAATGTGTCAATTTTGAGTCTTAAGAATCAATCACATGACCTATGAATCGTAGACTACTTATTTGGCTAGTGTATGTATTGTTACTCTTTATGCGAGAATTCTTGAAATTAGAATATATTCAAGAAAGAAAGAAAAAGAAATAGTTGTGAATTTGAATTAAACATTTGAATTAAATAAATATCCATAAAGTATTATATGCATCAAATAATATAGAAATAGATGTACTCAATGTTGTAAGAACTAATGAAGTTATTGGTTACTGATTCACTTAGTTAAACCAGTTAAATAATTGGTTCAATTAATGTACGGTCAACACAATATACAAGTCAAACGTTTCAACTATATAACAATATTCATAACATAGTATTCAATTCTTCAAATACACAATATGTAAAATAAATATATCTTGTTATTTAAATAAATGAATAACCAAACAAAATATCCAAAGAATCCTGAATTCAAGTTAATAATTCAAAATCAATGTAGTGTCATATTATATCAAACTACCAAAGTAGTAGACAAAGTATCTAATTATGGACTCATATACATGATTCCAAATTAAAGTTTTACCAAGCCAACATTCCACCAAACTAACAAAGTAGCTAACAAATGTCCAACAATCTAATATAATATTCATCTTGGGGGTCCAGATTTGTAAAAAAATGGAAAATGAGATATTGTCGTTCAGAAAATAAAAATCAAAGAAAAATAGGGGCAAAGATGTAATTTTTTTTTAAAAAAAAAAAAAGAGAAAAGGCACATCCAATTCAAACACTGTACTATAAATTAGATCCCGTCTTTTTTCTCTTTAAAATACCTAATTAGAGGGAGGGGTTATAGTATAGATAAACCGAAGTCAATACAACGCTCCAAGCAGTGTAGGATAGAGAATTCAAGACACCAGTCGGGTTACCAGTTTATCCAGTTGGACAAGAATTCTGGGTGTCCAGCTCCTTTTCAACAAAATAGATCTATGCATAAAATGAAAAAAAAAAGAAGAAAAAAAACACGATCAAAAATCCTCTACTAAACCAAATTAGTGGTCTCAGAGATGAACGACTCCTCGTTCCGCACCATGGGTACGTCCCATTCAACCTTCTCATTTAGGGGTCGAGCAAAGAAGAGCGTATCCTTCCAACTGCTGTGAGGCCCAGAGAGTTTGTGCAGAATACATTTGGTCCCCTTCCGCGTCGTGAAGGTGAAGAAGAACGGGCTCCGTGAAGACTTAGACAAGTCAAATGCCCCAAAGAATCAAGCCACCATGCAGGGATGGATGTACGTCATGCAGATAAAGATAAATGTGGCTAAAGTAGTGTACTCATTAGGAGCCAATTGACTCGGGCACATATTGCACGCCTTGAAGATTTCACAAAAGAACGGGGTTAGAAATGACTCGAGCCCCACTTTCAGCTGGAGATAGTACACGGTCATGTACTTGGGGTGAGGTAAGGTACCCTCTCATCCTCAGTCAGATTTTTCACGTCCACGCGGGAGGCATATATCCCACAATGTGTGAATTCTACGTTGACCTCCTCTGTAGAGTGCACGACACTCGACACCTCGTACACCGAAACCTTGAACGTCGGATTCGTCGTCGCTTTTTTTGACTTCTTCACCGGCGTCTAAAAAGCGCCACCAGAAGGGCGACGAATGCGAGAAGGACCAACCACTTCTACCACCACAGAAGGGACCATAAAGTACGAATCTTTTGCACGAACCGGGGAATTCCCCCTTTCCACCACTGGAGTACCCAGATCGCCATGTTGATTTCAATACGCCATTATCGCAATTTGAGAAGCTATGAAATTTGCAAAAAAGTAAAGAGAGGGAAAATGAAATCAGATGAAAGTGAATGAAGACAAAAAAGTCGAGCCCTCTATTTATAGCTAAGGTTCAGTTGGTTTGCTAGGAAAATCGGGGAAAGAAAAGAAAATGAGGGAAAATCTTTTTTTTCCCGTTGTTTGGCAAGTTAAGATTTTTCAGAAAAATAAAGGAAATCTTTGGAAAATATAGGAAAATATATTCAAATCAGAACAAATCTATAAGAATCTTTAACCGTTTTCCAGGAAAATCAGTATACAACCAAACACATGGAAAATAAGGGAAAAAATTATGTTCCACGGAATTTTTCTTGGAAAATCTTATTTTTCCTTCTTTTCCCTTGTTTTCTCCCATTTTTCGAGAAGGGAGAACAATCGCCTCCTCTAGACGCGTGGATAAAGAAGGGCCACATGGTCAACATGAAACCCTAGACCAAAAAACATGTGACAGCGCACTCTAGTTCCAAGTGTTTTCTATGAAGCACACTCAGAAATGATGGAACTCCTAATGATGCATATCATAAAATATAATTATTTTCTCCCACGAAAGGAAGGTTCGGCGAATAGTGAAAGACATCCCGGGGACGACGGGTAAGATACTCATAGCATTCCTATCGACCACACCAACAGGAAGGCATCGGATCGCGTCCCTCGGGTCTTCACCGATCGTCTTCTAATAGGTAGCGTCTACGGAACTCTCCTCACTGTAAACCTATATGAATTCACCCGTAACAGGAGACATATTCGAGTACACCTCTTAGGCTCAACAACCGAGCTCTAGCCTCTCTTCGCGGATAACACTTGTTGCACCCTCTCAACCACTCGCTATAAATGAGGAGAATGCCAAATCTGATTGGTCGCTCCCCACATAAGATAAACTATTGGGTCCGAAAACGGTGATCCCCACTGGCTCAGTACACTCATGCAACTATTGGACGAAAGAAGTCTCACTTGATTGGTTCCTCTACCCATTGACCCACATTGGTGCAGAAGAAGCCCCGCCATAGGCTACCCTTGTCGAAAATATTCTTTGGCGCAGAAGAAGACCTACTCAATTGGCTTACTTAGTCAAGCCAGTTACTCTCACCAGAAGATAAGGCATGATTGGCCAGCAACAACCATGGAAGTCCTATAAGTAGAAGCTTGTTAGCACTCCCACAACAACTTGGAGACACATGAACCTTTTCACTCACTCACACACGACTTAGCAAAGATTTCAGTACCAATTTGGCTCTTAGTTGTTAGCATAGCCACTTATACTCCATAAGCTACCCTCTTAATAGCTCCCCCTCCCCATCTGAGTTTCACTACTTGTAACCCTCACACTCTTGTAAATATCAATACAAGCATCGCTCGCTTCTCTTAGGCTCGGGATCAGCGTTTTGAATAACACTCGATCAATATGCAAAAACTATCCTCCCTGGGGTCGGATAGTATTGCATCACCAATAATCTTTACAATTTTCCTTGGTTGGGGTTGATACGTAAACTGCTTTCACATATCTAAATAATGTAATATTTCTAAATGAGATTTTATTCTTTCTTTGCTTTACATATTGATCAATATTGTTTGAATTAGTTTCTGTAAAAAGAAAAGATGAAGGGAGGAAGAATTAATTAATTGCGACTCTCTTTATTTTAAATGGATACTTGTGTTTGCTACAGAGAGCTTTCTAAATTAGGTGACATGGATCACAAAAATACGTTAATGTTTATTTCTTATTTAAATAAAGTGGTAATTTAGGGGACAACACAAATATGCGAGTACGGCCAATTTTTTTATTTTCTTTCACAAATACGTCGTTGTACTTGAAACTATTTTACAACATGTCTTAAAAATTCAAGATTCTCTTGCAGTGTGTCTTATTAATCAACATGAAAAATACATTGACATGTCTGTCATTGTTATATATAATTTCGAAGTGAACAATTGTTTTAGCATGACATGTCAAGTGATAATTTGTCACGGATCCAATAACAATTTGCTCCTCTATTATGCTGGAAACGCATATACTATATTCTCAAAAATGAAAATGGAAAAACCCTCCAAATTAGTCTAATAGACATATATAACATCGTGTAGGCTTGTAACTCTATTTGAATTTACCGAGTCCCACAGAACACCTAACACCATAGTTAAAACTTAAAGATGAGTATATGCAGTGTTCTATGAATGGAATTGGATGACATAACATTGGAAGCCTTCATTCTCGACCTGAAGAATATCGACTAGAGTAAGTCTTTTTATTTCTTCTCCGAGTCATAAATTTTCCTACGTTTATTCCTTATAACTCTTCGCATGGTCGTTGTACTAGAAAGAGTCTTCTATTTCTCAAGTGAGAAGTCATGACACTTCTGGGTCATCTTCTTGGGATCACGAGAATCTTTTTGTCTGGTCGTTTATGTTTGAGGGACTACCGGTTAACTTAGGAGCGGGCAGGGCTCGACTTGGTAGGGTGACCTCATGTCCTTTGGGGAGGAGAATGATCTCGGGGAGGATTTGACTGGTATGTCTCTTTTTGAAGGACAAGAGATAATTTGAGTACCTTCCCATTCCAGAGTGGTTCAGATGAGTTTGGGAGGAACGACAGTTTTCTCTCCCTGTGAAACGTTTCATTCTGTTGGACCTTCGACCCTTCCCTCGGGGCAGAAAGCAGGGCCATCAGTTTCAGTCATTGCCCCGACCACATGGGATTCAGTGGTGCCTCCTCCACTATGCTTCCTTCTGAACGACATCTCAGAGATTTACTTGAGGGCTCCCGCGTTGTTCTATCATGTGGTGACTTTGGCGGATTTTTCAGTAGTGTCTTCTTATAGCCTTGAGGTTCTTTCTCAAAATCACTTGAGCTAGAACCCTAGGAAAGATCGAACATGCATCGTTTGCCAGAGAAAAAAGCAGAGACTCATATTTCTAGCTTAGGATACGCTTGACCAGACATGGCTTGTCGCTCGTCCGCTTTGGTCTGTAGTTTTAATTTTCCTTACTCCTTCTTCATTTTTAACTTACTATCTTTGTCGTGCTAACTCGTGTCGTATGGGTTGTTCAGGTTCCTCTGGGATGAAGGGGCTCATGATTTCCTGCTAGAAGGTAGGTTGTCAGAGAGATTCTCTTTGGGTGCGACTAGAGAGTTGGGCCAGGCCGGCATGTTCAGTGGTTTGTATGATGTGTCGTCTATGTTGAACCATCTACTAGCTCTACTGATGGCAGGCTTGCAGAGGAGGATCGAGACTTGGGATCTTCCTCGACTCTGTTTCACTCGAACATGGTTTTTAGTAAGTTTCTGGACTATTTTCTGTGTTTCTTCTTTTTTGTTTGGCCTTCGTATGAGGATATCTAGCCGCTTTACAATCTATGCAGAAGAGAGAATGGATCAGCACCATTTCACAAGATTTACTTAGTCGACATTCCGGAGGACGATATGGATGTTGATGACCAGTCCCGCATTGTTGGTCCTCTTCCCAACTTCGAGGATGACCCTCACGCTGCCCAAAGATCATCTCTGAATGTGGATGATGAAATGTTGCCTGGATGATGCAGGCTCAGTCTGATAGTGGTCCAAGTCTGATGGATCTGTCCCCGAAACCGGCTGCTTGTGGCGGGTCAAATGCCACTCTGAAAGAGGTTTCAGCGGGTCACAAGAGCATCAAATCATTGACGGTGGATGAGGCGGGTTGGAGGTCCTTAAGAAATTGCAACTTGCATGGGATCGTCGAATCTCTCGTGTGGAGGTAGAAACTGATTTTCTTTCAATTTTCAAGATGATAACGGGCGAAGTCGAACCGCCCGAACAACGTAGGAGCATTATGCATGAGTGTATTGGCTTGATGAGACGACTATGGACTTGCAAACTAAAGTGGATATCGCGAACGTCGAATAGGGTATCAGATAGATTGTCTAATTTTATGTTGAGTGATGAGGAACGAGATTTATTTTGGGATAGGCCTCCCCTCAAGTTGTTGATTTGTTAAACTTTGATATGGTCTAAGGACCATAATGTTTTTCTTATTTTACCAAATAAAAAAATAAAAAAAAATCCCACCACATTTGTCAATTTTGACATTTTCAAATGCGTCAATTTTCTCGCATGGTACCACTTTAAATTTCACATTGAGCCATCACCAGTCCATTTAACATCACCACCATAAATATGAAATTCACTCCATAAAAAACAATTTTTGATTTCGTTATAGTTTGCTTGCCTTGAACTTATTAGGTGGTATAAAGTCTAACCCATATTTATATCCGTACTTGTGGCCAGTCTCATTAGTTTTTAGTAAAACGATCATATATGTATAAAAGAATATGTACAAATAAAAATATGAATAATACATGAATCTATCACTCTCCCTTGAGTTTTCTATTTCTCCTTAACTACTTACATTGTTTAATGTTTTAATGCTTGTTTCCACCTCCTGCTACTTAGTACGACAATTAGATAACACTTGTTGAACCAAAATAAATAGACTACTCTTGACTATGGAGTTTGAAGTGTCATCGTGTGTAATTAAATTAGATTCACAATGGAAGACCCGGTAACTTCAAACTATAAATGGTATATTCCTCCCATCTAATGTTAAATACGAGATGTTCACATACATGAGTCCAGCCTCGTAGATATAATACTACTATAATATATACTACTACATAAAGAAAATCATATGTTATGCCAATTTATCTTTTATTTTTGTACTTGCCTCTAATGCACACTACTAATATTTTGTTGTAACTATTAAAATGTTATAATGGTAAATTTTTACTCTTGTCATAATTGAATTTTTCTTATTAAAGGAAAAAAACTATTTAATTTTCTCCTCTAAAAAAGAAGGTAACATACATAAATTCTCTATATAAAATAAATAAACTCTTAATTCACGGAAATCGCAAGCCAGGATTTCTAGTATACATTAATTTATGAGTAGACGAGTGAGATGCAATATTTATTCATCATGATTTCCATTTTATGGTGTGAACACATGCTCTACCTTCAAAATTTGGATCCTCATTGTGCCATAAAAGGTATCAGCTAGCTGTAATTACCCTTAACATAATTTTATCTATGCCCAAAGATCAAACAAACTTCTCCAACTCGGCTCTAAAGGCTTGAGAGCCAATTAACGGCTGGTTATATTCGTCCAACCATCTGAAGGGCATTCACGGACTCACGATTGTAGGCGTTATCCTCGCTAATAAGAAGAGCCGTCAATGAGCATTACAAATGAGCCAAGTTGACTCTCCAATCTGGTTTGTACACTTTATCCCCATTAAAGACTTCTTTAAGTTCTCATTCTTTTTCCTCTAACCTTTTTTGCATTCAATTTATTATTTTGCAATAATGTACATTCCTCTTAGCTGAAGCAGAATTAACGGAATTCTCAAATTTCGTTAACCAATTTAAAACTTTTCGTTACAGTAATTATTTAAACTTCAGTTTACTGTTAACTTAATTAACTATCATTTTAGGAAACTTTTGACCATTATGTATTTAAGCTAGCCTCATTGTATTTTCCTTTCACTTTTTATGTTTTTCTATCCATCAAAACTCAGATTCTCTCTTCGTACAACAGAGAGAAGAATCGCTATTGTTCACACAATTTCTCTTTCAAATTTAATGGAATTATTTGATGTTCATTTTTCAATCCGTGTTCGAGTATCAATTCAGCAAACTCATATGGTATCAAGCGACTTGGTTTGATCGATCGCTCGATTCCGCCTCTCTGTTCGTAAATCGCTCTAATTCGTACAATTTTTGATTTTTTGTTTTGTGATTTAGAGATTATCTCATCTGCAATTACTTTTATCTCTGATAATTGTGATTGATTTGTTGTTTGGTGATCAGTATTGTGTGATCATCGGCTCTTGTACGAATTTGGTATTGTGATTTGTGTTTTTCTCCAATTTGTTTGATCTAATTTTGATTGTCATGTGTTATTGATCACAATGACATCATGTGGTACTGATTCTACTTCTACTAATGTCATCTCATCTACTAGTGCGTCTAGCATCAAGAATCCCTGTGAGGATTCGAGTTCGGTATATTTTCTTGGTACTCATGATTATACTGGTAGTTCAATTGTTAATGATATGTTCAATGGCACAAACTACTTATCCTGGAGTAAAGGGATCATAATGGCCCTGAATATCAAGAACACGATAAGGTTTATAGATGGAAGTTCGCCATAACCCTCTGATGTTGATCCATTGGTGTTATCTTGTTCGATAAAAGCCAACACTTTGGTACTATCTTGGTTGGTTAACTCCATTGAGAAGCCACTTAGAAAGAACTACTTGTTCTTTGATAGCCATCTGGCCCTTTGAAATGGTCTCAAACAAAGTTATAAAAGACCAGATGGGTCTAGAGTATACCATCTTGAGAAGTCACTTTCTACTATAAGTGAGGGTTCTCTTAGCATGATAGATTACTACAACCAGTTTAGATCCTTATGGGATGAATTTACTAATCAAAGACCAATGGTGTCTTCCTCGTGTGGACAATGCATTTGCAATGTGAATCAGAAGATGATGGATTTGCAACATACTGATGGGGTTATCAAGTTTCTGGTTGACCTGAATGATTCATTATATGCTATAAGAAGACAGATTGTGTTGTACACTCCACTGCCTCCTATTAGTAAGGTGTATCCTCTCTTACTCCAAGAAGAGCATCATAGAAGTCTATACTCAATCACTCTAGCATTGGATTCCTTAGTTATGTTTACTAGACAAGGGAACAACTCTAACTATCAGAACAAAAGCCTAGGAGGTAACCAAGATGTTCAATTTCAACCCCTACAAGCCAAGATTGTCTAAGCAAGAAAAGAAAAAATTGCGTTCCACACATTGTGGTTACTTAGGACACACTGAAGACAAGTGCTTTCAGCTATATGGCTATCTAGCTGGATGAGAAGGACCAACTGGCAAGAGGCAACCTCCTAACGATGCTACTAACTTTGTGATAGCTCGCTTGGATACCTCTACCATGCGGCCCCATCGGCCTACTCAGGAGAGACAAATGGATAATCCTCATGTATCCAACAAAGAGCTTTTTAAGCAGTTCATGGCCTTTAAGAAGGCACAAGAGGAACACCAGAACAATACTTCCACTACCACATAGAACATACATTATGCTGCTGGAGCCATTTCTGGTAATTTAAAACACAATGTATTCTCTTTTAATGTTTCTTGTCATGTAGATAATAAATAATCGTGGATCATTGATACTAAAGCTACTGATCATGTGATGTGTAATTCTTCATGGTTAATCACTCCACCTCAATACGTCAGCATCAATATTCATTTACCCAACAACAATGTTGTTTTGGCAACGCAAATTGGTAGTGTTAAGCTAATGCCCAATGTCATTATTCACAATGTTCTCTATGTACCAGGTTTCAAGTACAATCTATTATCGGTATCTAAGCTGACCAAATCTAAGCAATAATGCCTTATATTCTTATCTAATCCATGTTCATTGCATGATCTAATCACCAAGAAGATGATTGGTTCTGTTAAACTGTAAACATTATACATTTTACATGCTTACTCTTCATCTCCTTATTCTAGTCATCACTCTCCTGCTATCTGTAATAAGGCTTCTTCCAATGAATCTCTTTGGCACATGAGATTAGGCCATTCCCCCATGGATAAACTCAGTTGTATTCCTGCTATATATGTTGCTCCTTCTAACAAACTTGTACATTGTGAGGTTTGTCATCTAGTTAAGCAAAAGAAATTGTCATTTCTTGTGAGACACATTGTGTCTTTACAATGTTTTGATTGGATTCATTGTGATATATGGGGTCCCTTAGCTACTGTTTCACATGATGGTTACAAGTATTTCCTTACAATTGTTAATGACTTTTCTACATGCACCTGGATATACCTTATGAAAGCTAAATCTGAAACTCAACAGTTAGTCAACTTTCATAAATTAGTTATTACCCAGTTCCATATCAAGATTAAAACTATAAGAACTGACAATGTTCAATATGCATGAGTTTTATTCTGCAAATGGCATTATCCACCAGAGCAGTTGTGTTGAGACACCACAACAAAATGGCATGGTGGAACGCAAACACCAACATCTCTTGCAGGTTGCCAGGGCACTAGGTTCCAGACTGGTGTCCTACTTGAGCTGTGGAGCAATTGCATCAACACAACAGCTTTCATCATCAACAGTCTGCCATCTAGAGTGTTGCTATAAAGTTTTGTTCAAAAAACCTCTTGATTACTTACTCCTCAAAGCATGTTGTTGCTTGTGCTATGTATCCACATTGACAGCTCAAAGCATAAGTTTGATCCAAGAGCCACTCAATCCATATTCTTGGGCTACCAATGAGGAACAAACGGGTATCTTTTGATAGACCTACACACACATGATATTCATATAAAGAAATGTCATCTTTCATGAGGCCCTATTTCCATTCAAAAACAAAAATAACTCCCAGGATCACAAGATCAGTATCATGACACACCAATATTCTGTATTGATTCTTTCATCAATGTTAATGGAGTCACAACAAAACATGTCGCCATTCTTTTTCAAGATATACCAGCCCATGTATTATCAGACCAGGTATCAAATAATGAGCTCACTTATCAAGTACACACACCAGATCAACAACTACAAAATGAAGCAGAGAGTTCTTATGCCCCCATTTTACCATTGGACAGACTAACTACATCACACTCCAAACCAACAGTGCAACCAGTACATGTTGCACCAGGTAATTCTGTATCACCTGATAGTTTGCCTATCCATGATAACTCTTCTCATATAACTCAAAGAAAGTCCACAAGAACACCTGATTTACCTCATTATCTCAATGCTTATGATATTTGATGATGCAAAATTGTCCGCTGACCCCGGAGTAGGGAATCGAAGGGGATTAGGATCACATGAGTTACTATTCAGAACGCCAATCCCGACCCCAGGGGGATGGTGGGGGGGTTATGGATTTATGGCTTTACTCGGATGAGTTGCCTACGTATCCCTCGGAAAGGGAATCAAGTTATTCGTAGTACAAGTGTGTTTTTTTTAGGGGGGTGTTGTTATTTGTATAATGTTGGTAATAATGCAATAATGTGATTTTTGTATGTATATATACTGGTATTTTTGGGAAAAAGCATATTTTAGTGGGAAAATTCTCTAAGGAGAGAAATTGAGTTTTTGGAGAAGAGGAGATTTGTTGTAGTGAAGATGATGAATCTTGTGTGTAGCTTTTGGATGTGTTGATATCCCTCGTGATCTTCCATCCCCTCCTTTATTTATAGTAGTCAATGTTGGTGCATGGTTGACAAGTGTTGGTGTAAGGAGTGACAAGTATTGGTGTTAAAACCACGTGCTAGTAATACTATGTGTTGGTTTGTGGTTTAGTGGTTTAGGGTTTACCATGTACCCTTTTTGAGGATTGTATCATGTGAGGAGCAAAGAGTCCCAAGCAGGTCATGAGCGTTACTCCGAGGGTAGAAGAATTATACCGCGAGAGTAGGAGAAATATACCACGAAGGTAGGAGAGATATACTGCCCGGGTAGGAAAATTATATCGCGAGGGTAGGAGAAATATATCGTCCGGGTAGGAGAAGTATACTAATCGGGTAGGAGAATTATACCGCGAGGGTAGGAGATATATACCACGAGGGTAGGAGAAATATACCGCTCGGGTAGGAGTTATACCGTGAGGGTAGAAGAAATATCCCACGAGGGTAGGAGAAATATACCGCTCGGGTAGGAGATATATACCGCGATGATAAGAGAAATATACCGCCTCAATAGGAGAATTATACTATGAGGGTAGAGGGTTATTTACGAGCTCCTTTTCACAGGATAACATGGGGTAACTTTCCAGCTCCTCTTTGGGGGTGGGGGGGGGGGGGTATGAGGATTTTTTAGGAAGTCAAAATATGCATCATCAATATTTATTTGCCTAAGTCAATACCTACTCATACCACAGAACTGTTCAAAAGCAAATATCCTATTACATCTTACATTTGCGCTGGTAACTTGATTTTTTTTTTCCACAAAGCATTTGTCACTGCTATCACACAACACACTGAATTTCTCGTTAAATTTTAATGGAATCATTTGATGTTCGTTTTTCAATTCGTGTTCAAGTATCAATTCAGCAAATTCACAATTCCTAATTAGAACATAATTAATTGATGTTGATCTTATTGTTTTCGAGCACGGATACAAATATCATACATTTTCATTTAGACTACTCAAACGTAGCAACTTTAACTGTGTTGGAATGAAGCACATAAATAGAGATGCATTTTTTTTTCATTAATTGCAACTATATATTGATATGTATGGTCTTCTGAAACATATCGAAAAAAATCTTATAATAGCAAAATATTTCTATTATTTAAAAGGCCGATACTTTGCACAATTTTAAACTTTTGTCCGTGATTGGGAGCTAATATCACTCAATGAATCATTAAGCAGTAACTGTTATACAAAACAAAAACTCATTTAGTGAAACAGAGTTCAGATTCACTCCCTTTAACACTAGGAAAATACCATTAAGAAAATCCGTGTTACTTCCAAAACTGTATTTCTCTTTTTTGATGATGATAATTTTGAAAATAAATTATTATCATCGGACACCTTTTTTATAGTCGTACTTCCAACGGTTTAGGTGACGGCAAATCCTACATTACATAAGTGTGGCCCGTGGCGTCAATTTTACCACTATCGAGATGAAGTACTCAGCATATATGTGAGGTCAAATTAAAATGATTGAAATATTCTTGCCAGTTTCCTACAGCACAAAGTCCTTTGATTTAATTTGGCCTGATATGTTTTAAAGTATATCACTAATTAGTAATTATTTATCAAAAAAAGGTTTGGCGCTAATTTGTGTTTTCCGCTCATCTCTCATGGTTGTTTCTTTCTTCAAGTCTACTAAATTTTCTTTTTTCATTTCACCTACTTTTCTTGTAACTTCATTTTGTTACCCCCATTCCAAAATCTGCTATTTTTTCTCACCAGAAACTGACTTCTAATCGGTATATTATTTTGCAAATACACTACGAGATTGTATATTATATTCCAGTAATCCAAAAATGGATCGATAAAAATGTAAAATGAAAAAAAAAGAATCATACAAGGAAAAAAAAAATTAGACCGAGTACACATGATAAAAATACATTTCAATAAGTCATACCGCTTTCATTTTATGCACATTATTTGATACTCAAATCATGAAGGTACGAATTTTGTTCAATGGTTGTAAAAATTCTAAATATTCAGTTGTACTATAACCAAAAAGGTAAAAATGTGACAAGACTGTACGAAAATAATTATGCGTATTAGGAGAGTCAAGTACGAAATGTTATTTTCAAAAGATATACGGTTTACTCATTACTGAGCTGCAGAAAATCAAGTGGGGGCCACTAGACCCATAATCCATTTACCCTTGACACGTGGATAAGGTTATCGGTGGACGTAACGATCACGAGTCGGTCCACGTAGCCCCGGTCGAGATGAGTGGTCAAGATCTTTGCCATGCCTTTTATTATAAAATCGTATGGCTTCTAATTAATACAGCACCGGGAATTATATTTAAATACTCTGGGTGCAAAATATGACGTGCGTGCATCACATTGCAAATTGCCTGCATCGCATGGAGAAATGATGCATGCAAATCCGTTTTTTTATTCTTCCAAATGTTAGGTTTATAATTAATATTAAGAGCTTAATATTCCTGAACTTTAAGAGTGTTTACCACTCGAACAGTACTGACCGATAGATAAATTAATATAATTTGTGTTTTCTTTTTTACAACTGCATTTTATTATTAACTTGCGGCATGAGCCAAGTAATGTACATAGGGGTGCGAGTTAGGGCTGGCGGGATAACCGCGTAAATGTACAATACATATCGTTCGCCTCTCTGTATATGTGTGAGATTAACAAGGTGGGAATCCGTTCTCCTAAACTCCATATGTCCTGGAGCAGGGTTTGCAACTCTGCCGAGGTCGTAAGGCCTCGCATTCTGGTCAGGTTGCCAACCACAACTTCGGAGTCAGTTTCAATGATGAGAGCAGTAATCGAAAGTTGTAGAACAAGTAGTATCCCTTAACGAATAACCCGGAGCTCAGTTATATTGTTGGTGCTACATCCCGTTGATTCAGAGAAAGCACCTACAATCGTACCTGAATCCCGCACTACACCGCCGATACCTGAAGGGCAAGGGTTGTCCAACATCGATCCGTCGGTATTTAGCTTGAAAATCCCCTGCGGAGAGGGGTGCCACCTAATAGGGACCGAATATATTTTGGAGGGTTTTGGGTGCGGGCTAGTCGGAAGATCTGATAGTGTGCGAGAAACGAGAGAGGTAATGGAGGAGGTCGATATTGGACTTCCTCGGAATAAGAGTTCATTACGTGCATGCCATAGGGCCCAACACCCAATAAGGGTAGTGGTCGGGTGTGGGGTGCGCTGGAGGTGATCGATGGGATTTTCCCTCTGCAATGGTGGATTAAACAGAGGAAGGGCTTGACGGGCACGTGTGAGGAGTTAGCATTCTGCGAATAGGTGGGCCGTAGTTTCTGTAGCCGAGTGGTAGAGGGGCCATAAGTAGAGGATCGAGACGTGCTGGCGGTAGAGGAAACTGCGAGTGACTAAGGACTTATGTCCCCATAACCAACCAAAGAATTTGATGCGCGTGAGAATCCAGGACTGTCATAAGGTAGTCCAAGGGAGGCTGGGAAGTTGAGCCCTATAGGTCGATTCGGAAATCCAAGTGTAAGCTGATTTTATCGTGAATTGTCCACCAGGGTGCCAGGTCCAGCATGTACTATCTGGGAAATCCTCCAACGGGAGGGGCAACCCTCTGATACATGCTACGATATCTCGCGGGAGGAGAGGGCCGACAGTGGAAAGGTCCCAAGAACATGTTGGCTGGATGATGTCCCAAAATTTTAGGGTGATATGGGTATTTTTCGTATTGGGCCTTCCATGGACCAGTCCCAGGTTTTCACCTATGTCCGAGACATACATATCGAATATCATCCTCGATATAGTACATCCCACGTGTCTATCACATGAGTGGTTCTCGATTTCCGAGGCCTATAAATACCCGCTCCCCGGTAATCAAGGTAAGCTTTAATTATCTGCCATTACTGTTCACTTATATCGAGCATTCCACAATATAGTCTTTGACATATTAACCGATATATATCGCCTACGCCACCTTCGACATAAGCAAGATATCACTTTCGACGTAAAAGATCTGATGTCGTCCCCGACATAATCCTCGACGTCGTCTCTGATATATATCCGACATCCTTCCTTACATCCGACGTTAGTTCGAGGTGTTCCGAGCCAAGCCTATTCGAGACTAGCATAGTTAACTATATACTCGTTGTAACACGCTTGTAACCGACCCTATTCTATATATACGAGATATTGTCAAACTAAAACTGCTGAAGAACTATAAGTAAAATGAAAAAAATGATAATTAAAAAATAATTATAAGTGATATTTGGAGCATACTATATTTGAACTTAAAATTGTTATTTCTTTTTCTACCTTGTCAACCAGCCCTTATTCAAGAATTTACTAAAATGAGCAAGAAATGAACTTGTTCATTTGATTTAAAAGACTGAATTACATCTAGCCAAAAAATTGGAAAGTGTATCATTTTTATCTTATTATCTTCATTCTATAAGCTATTCTAAGTTCAAACCAATATTAAACTTTTTTAAGTAAAAAAAAATGTAAAACTTCAAATATTTTGTAAATGAAATAAAATTTTGCATTTATATATATTTATATATATATATATTCTTGCTTATCTTCAAGTTTATTGATTTTGATTGTCATCCCAGTTCCTTTTGTTTTAGTACAATTTTCATGGTGAGTGGACTTAAGTGTTCAGGTATTTTTTATAATCTTTATAACTTGTAGGGTCTTATTTAAATATCAGATCTTCTAAAAGCCTAAAATCGTTTTCAATTCAAGTTTGAAAGAAAATGGAAAGTCTGTAAGTATACAACAGACTGTGAGATAATCACCACCGATATAGTTTATTATAATGTCATAAGGACATCAAAGGTTCAACCATATTTTTAACTGTCAATGTTTTATATATTAATTTAATCCAGAAGAAGAAATAACACATTATATTTTTTCACACAGTGAAGATTCCTGTATTTACCTCACGAGTGTATGTATACAAACAATTGTCCTAAAATAGTATTGATGCAATCTTTTTCATCAGATTTTTGCTAAGTACACCGCCAATAAAATGACTTATTTCAATATACAAGAACAAGGGGACCCGCAAGAAGAAGGTACAACACTGTTTAAGCGCACGCCGGGTGTACTGTCAAGCATGATCACCTGATTATTAACACATAGCTAGAGAGGCCCCTCCACCCCTAGAATTTTATTTTATCCTAGTCTGCCTCTTACATCCAATTATATCCACTCAGAACATTATGCATCTCTTTTAATCATTGATGACAATTTGCACATATGCAACTCATTATAGATTGATATGTAATTAAGTCGAAGTTGAGAAAAGGAATAATTATAATCACGCCTCTTGAGATTTGATCGATTTACATAAGTATTGTAAACGGTATCACTAGAATAATTACACGCATGATCTCTCTTCAAAATCAAATAACTCGGGTATGCTCGTTTTGAAGGATTAGAAATGATATCATATTCGGGGAAGAGATATTTGACATTGACAAGGACAAGTTGCTTGACTTGATTAAAGCAAAGTCGTGAATTTGGATTAAGGCTCGTAGGAAATATTTCTCGTTTTCTTTCAACTATGGTTCCAAGAACCTTTGATGTGTTTAGAGGCCTTTGAAGCATTTTTTCTTTCCTTTTTTCGCATTTATATTTGAATAAAATTCACTTTGCCTATAAAAAAACAAAAAAAAAACTTGAAGTCGGGGACAAAACACTACAAATTTTGGAACAATATAATGGAAGCAAAAGAATGAACTTTCTTTAACGTTACCCAGCAACTTGCAAGTATTGTCAAAATTGAGAGGTTGATGGACCGGTATAATTCTCATGAAAAGTATGAAATGTGTGATTAACAAACAACAAAACATATATATACTAGAAACAGTACACACGAATTGTATGTAACATAATATTTGATATTCTTGTGCTCATCACTTTATTACGGTTGGTTTTCATTGATGGGTCAATTAGCTGAATAAAAAGTATATATGTGGGACTTTAGTGAAGATACTGTCGCACATTATTGTCCAGCCTTCACATTAGCACCATTCAATGAGTTTGAAAAAAAGATTTACCTAAAGATTTTGGATTTGTTACTTTTATATATGTGAAATAAAGATTTTGGGATCTAACCTTTTGATTGCAAGTCAATGCTTATGGGATGATGATGGATGAACAGCTTTTTGATCTCATCTTCCGTTCTTTTTCTTTTTAGTTTTTACCTTTACATTGGTGGGCCTATAATGATTGGTTTGGGAGTCTAAAATGCATAGATTAATCCTAGGCTAAGGTAACTTTTTTCTTCTTTTACATAAAGTGGTTGTTATGGTGGTTTATAGTTTATATGCATTGTCCTATTGCGTATCGATAATTTTTGAGACATCGTGTTATTGAGAACTACTACAACCTCAAAAATAGATTCTGACCAATTCATTATGGAAATTAGTGGCTATAGTAATCTTTCTATTGCATAAAGGACAAACAACTAATAAAAAAAATCTTATCTATAAATATCGATTAATAAACACCAAATCCTGGGAGGTTATCTGAAAAAGATTTTGTTGCAAGTAATGACACGACTTGATTTTGATTTTTCGAATATAAGTTGCAATCTACCGCAAATAAAGCTAGCATTCATCCCATGTGAATATACTTTTGTTCTCAAGTATCATTACTCATTACTTATTTCATCCAAGTAGCAATTTCATGTGTGGTCCGAGGACCCACCAGATTGGCGTTTTCATGACGCGATGGAAATGTGTGACGTGATAAAATCATTAATGAAAGACCAAATATTTAATCATAAATGAAGTTTGACAGGTAAGTCTAACTAAATCTAGAATTTTGATATGTTGATTGTGCTCGTAGAAATTAAATTACCAACAACGTTTGGAATCTATTAATATTAAAAAAATAATGTTGATACAACACCCAAACCCAATGATATAAAAATTATGCATTAAAAAAAGGAAAAGAACTTATATATAATGTTAAATATATAGAGCACATTACCCTTATAGAATAAGAAGTAGGCGAATCACACCAATTTTTATGTCATAAAATAGGCACGTTACTTTCTATGTATTCTATTTCATTGCAACATTACCCCTTCTTATATATACCCAATCGTTAAAGAAGGAGTTGTGCAATTTCTAAATTCATGCAGAGTGATATATATATATATATATATATGTATATATATTCTGCCTTATTTTAATAATACAAGGGATTAATTTGTCCTTATTTTTTCTTCATACGAGGATATATGTGTCTTACTTGACATAATAGATGTGGATTATTTGTCATTTCTTTTTGGGGTTGGGTTGGGTTTGGGGGGGGGGTGCTTTTCCAGTATAGGGATAAAATGGCATTTATATCTATATACTATTATATAAAGAAACTCATTGTGACACCAATCTTTTGATTTCCAACTTTAACCTTTGTGTTTTAGCTATATTGTAATTTTTTTTTATTAAATCCCCAAAATAGCCTTACAAATTAAGTTAGACTAATTAATTACATTACTAATTATAATTAATGACTTACTTTTCCCATAATCATTTTCTTCCATTGTTCTACTCAGAATTAATGAGACATGTTATCTAGATAAATCTTCTTCTTTGACCCACATAAAATGACATTGAAAAAAGAATTATGCTCGCGGGAACCGCGTGCTACATTTGCTAGTTTTTTTTTTTAAAAATCTTTTGGACATGACTGTCTTTTTGCTTAAGGGATAAATATAACCACACCGCTCTAAGTTTTGTCCAATTTTAAAAACTTGCAACAATCAACATTCAAAAAATTACAAAGCAATGCCTCAAAAAACTTGAACAAATTGATTCATGACGTATTGTAAAGTTATTTAAAATATAATCAATGTTTTTGAAACAATTCATACCTTATATATATATAGCCTATACAGCGTGTATCAATGTGGTTATTTGACTTTTGAAAGAATAATTTGTAATTCCATTGGAACATGCATGTATTTTAGATACAGGGTCGAAACAAATGAGGCGTGCTTTCAGATATTATTTCATGTATTTTAAGTCACCACTTCGTTCTCCATGGTATTCGAAATCACAACAACAATTCAGAAATTAAGTCATACAAATAGTATCAAAGTCAAAATGATCTTTTGTTTCACGGTATGTCTCATTCTATGTTCCATTTAGCCAACCACTCATGTTCAATGTATTAAGATTAAAGACAGTGTTTATAACCACAACACAATGAAACACATAATAAGACATATAATCATCCCCGTTGTTCGAGATGTTAAATATCTCGTGTTTTATGACGTCTAGGGGCAATAGGTAGAAGGGGGTGATGCATTCCAAACAAATGAGTTTTTTTTTTTTGATACGAACCAAACAAATGAGTTCGTCCATGCATTTTCGTCTAAACACCACATGTAATATGCTAAGAACTTTATTGTGCGAGAGACAAATTACCTTTATAAAATGAGCAAATTGTGCCCTTTTTTAATTCTTTAAAGAATGTGTACTTACAAAAAGTTACAAATACTAAAATTGTTGTAAGAATAAAGTTATATTTTAGCACTAGGGGTAATTGGTTCCACACCACTAGACCTCTCAATGTGCACATAATTGTGTCCCAGCACTTATTTTTTCCCATTATGAACTTTTGTCCTATCTTTAGTTCCTTCAATAATTCGTAATGTCACAAGAAAAAGAGCCTTTGTGCTTCATATCTTAATCAACAGACTTTTGGTTTTTTGCTTGATATGGATTGGACCCTTTCAGGCCGAATAGAAATACTCGAGGACAAAGTAGTGAAAAGTAACATAAACAAAAATTTGGTACGATCGATGCAATTTTGAAAATTAATAAAAAAAAAAACTCAAATTAGTTTTATTAGGAACTCTTGCGTTTGGCACGGCCGGCTTGTGTCCTATTATACATCAACACAAAATAATTTCATCATATAAGGTAAATTGTTAACGGGAAAAAATGAAAGGTTTGCATCATTATTCGATTGACCTATAGAGCATTAACACTCCGAAAAAATCATGTATATGTATCTTGTTATCTTAGGCTTGTGTTCGTATCTGTGTTGGGCACTTGGGCGGCGCACTAAGTTTTAGAAATTTGCTTCATAAACTCTTTACCACAGTGTCCGTATTTTCGTTTCCCTACGTCATAAATTATTTCACTTCAAGTAATAAGGTCGTGACTCGTAATTTAATTAAAAAAAAATTATAGCTAATAGTACCGCTACTTCAAGTGAGCTAGTGATATAAGAGGGGCTTCTTTGCCTTTGTTTCTTTTTTGTTTTTGTTTTGTATCTTATTTAATTTTTGCCACTTTAATTTATCAGCATCAATGGTGACTTTTTCTCGCTAATAGCTCAATTAAATACTCAACATCAGGAAAAAGGAGGGAAGAGGACTGACTGGCCTGCACCACAAAATTTTGATATTCTCCTTCAATTTTTTTGCTAATAAAATGTCGAAAGATTTGACGTTAACATGGCAAAATTTGAAGAAAGTTATGGCGTTCGATTTGTTTCTTGTGCAATTTTCATTATACATGCCAGTATATGACTGTATGAGTGACAGTTCTGCCTTTTGCTTGCATGCATTCCTAATTGATGTTGTCAAAATTACTCCACAGGACTCCTCCTGAAACATCAGAGAAGTTACTGCCTTTATGCCATAGTACAAGATTCTTAGCATCAGTGTTCTCTTATGTAATTTAGCCATGTTCCAGACTTGCCACACGTCTCTGATAGTGTCTGAAAATAGTTTGAGTTAGTTGTGCCTAAGATGGCCTCGAGTTGTGTTACTAATATGATACTTTTGTTCAGAGACTAAACAGATGATAAGTTTTATGCAGATTGTGTAATCCGGACTGTCAAGGGTAGGTTTTTACCCTACCCTTACCCTAAAAATGAGTTCAGGGTCTAGACCCTTACCGTGAATTTCAGGGTAAGGGTCTAGAGTCTAGACCCAGACCCTGCCTTGTAATTTTTAAAACTCAACTCAGGGTATGGGTATGGTAAAGGTCTTGACCCTTACTCTAAAAAGTTCATTTAAAATCACATTAAACGATGTATTTTTTCGTCAAAATAATTTTTTTGTGAATGTTACGAGATTTGCTATCGACCAAAAAAAAAAAAATTGACGCGGGCAAAGTTTTGTAATGGGTCTAGTAAAACCCTTACCCATTTAACAGGGTAGGGTAAGGGTCCTTCAAAACAGGGTCTACAATGGGTCTTAGTCAGGGTAGGGTAGGGTCCTTACCCAGGATTATGCACAGGGTATTGGCAGAGTTTGGGTAAGGGTAGGGTAAACAGGCCTATTCCGGAGTAAGGTTTTCATCATTTGTCTTACATGTTCCGGGGTGGTTAAAACCTTGTATTAAGATTTATCGACGAAATAACATAGGATCCATTTCATTAGCAAAATAAAGAGTTTCCAAAAACAAGGTCATAGAAATCAACAGGATCGGGTTAATGCATACTTCCATTTTTGCTTGGTTGGGTAAAAACTTACACAAACATACTTCCATTCAATAAGAAGGCCTCCTGCTTCTCACTAAGATGTAATTTTCAAATGCTTCTCACTAAGATGTAATTTTCAAATGGGACTACCCTACTGCAACAACCTTAACATTGTGGTTATCATCGCATACATGTCCGCATTCGCCAAAAAAGTTCTTCTCCGATATTCCCTGAAATACTACTCTGCCATCCTACTTTGTGTACTTGCTAATTATTCCTAAAACTCAATCATCACTGATTAGTTTTAGGATTTTAGCAGAGAGAATGAAATTCTTCTTGCTTTCCATGCTTTGTGTTTAAAATTTGTTAACTTTGAACACAACAGCAGCTCCTTCAAAGAGTGGGCTAACTTGGCTTTAGGTACAGAAAAAGCCACACCTTGTTCATGACGGAAGTAGCTCTGATTGCCGTCTTGATCATTAACTCTAACCTGTTTTTTGAAGCTTGCATCAAGAGCAGTGAACCTGTTCAATTATGCCTTATACAGTTAAACACCAGAGCTGCATTATGCAGATGTACTAACAGTTTCTTATCATGTATAAGTGCTGATAAATTTAGTTACTCTTAATTCTTGAGGCAAACATTAAAGTTCGAATGAAGTCCATTTACTTGAGTTAGTTCAAACTTGGTTCTGTAGAAAAGGTCTGCCAAAGCTGTATAACCCTCTCGCTATGAATAATAACGTAGATGAAAATAAACATAATGGATGGGGGCATGGAGCTACACTTACACAAGGCCATTTTCGGACTGAGCATCGTGATTTTTAGACATATGTTGAGCTGCTGGATTGTCCATCCTCAGATGATGGATAAATTTAAGCTGCATTATCGAATAAAGTGTGAAATACTGAAATACAAACTCTGAAGTGCTTGCATCATAAATCAGAATAAGGTGTATTACGCAACCATAGCAGCTTAAGTTGCAATACAGGAGGATTCAAATGAATGATGATTCAAAACATCTCCATATATATATCTCCTGAATTCTTTGACTGTAAGTTAATTTATTCTTATGTAGCAATTGTTAATAATTTATAACTATTAGGTAGGTACAAAGAGAGTGTAAAAAGGAACTTGCTGTAAAGATAAAAAATCTTGCCGAACCTCCAATTATATACTTAACCAGTTTTACTTACGCCTTTTATGATGAGACTTTGTAACTATTGATGGCTTCACCAAATGTTACAAGACAAGTTAAGATCTTCCATGGATTACAAAGCAAAGCATTATGCTTAGACAGACGTGCATCGATGCTAATCACATGGTGACAAGAAAGGAGATGCGTATTTCCCGAAGGCGCTCGAATGTATCTAATCCTTATGAGATTGAACAGGGGAACAGACCTGGTCACCATCTCTGATCCCATAAGTGTTAATGTTAGCTTTGTCATTGTTTAGCATTTGGGCTCCATAACATAAACAAAAGTGGCTCCATACAAGTTGCCTGTTTTGCAGCATGCATACAAGTCAGAATCAAGTGTTTTGTTTAATATTTCAAGACTCACAACAAGTCATCATAATAAAATCAAAAGCCCTTTCTAACAGAACAAATTACTGATTACATAACAACTTAACAAGCATATGAGCATATGATGACTTTTGGAACTTGTAATCCTCACTTGTGGTACCCAATTTCAATTGATTCTTATAAACACAACGTACCATAAAAAATCCCCTTCACCATTTGTCAGTAAGCTGAATTGTTCCACCATAGCTATTCTGAGCTTAGCCACTGTGGCATTTCTTGCAACGTGAAAACCTTAAAAAAAAAAAACCCATTATTCAAATGAAGTTAATTTGCCAAAGCCAAAAGAGAAAGATAATCCCAAAATTGAAGAGGGAAAACTTGATAATATATATGGTATTTACTAAAAGAAGAGCCATCCAATTTAAGAACAGAAAGGTTGAGCATCTGTGGAGGAGGAAGCTTCTGGTATTTCAGATTTTTGCTGTGAAGTGAAAATGGGTTGGTAAGTCGATTTTTATTCTCCTTTTGTTTCAAAAATTTCACCATTAAATTCTGAATTAAGGTGTTCGTTCTCTAATAAAACACCTATGGCGTGTGTAAGTGTTGGGGGTATGTGTATGTATGTTTTTGAAAGAAAAGGTTGCCGTTATACGGGCTTTGGCAAGTACACCGCGTGGTTTCAGTACTAAATAATTAAAGCTTTTTACTTCGGTCAAATAAATATTCTGTTTTTTTTTTGGGGGGGGGGGGGGGGGGGGGGGGTTAAATTAAAACATTCTGACGTTACTTTGTGGGTAAAAGTAAAGTGCACAAAAAATTTATGAAAAACTACACCAAATTCCCTTTGTGTTTCTTGTTGCATAATTATTATTTTTCTCGTGTTTTAAAAAATATGTATGAAACTTTATATATATTACCTCCATTGTGATATTTCCATTCTCCAATAGGAAAACCGGGGAACAGCTACGATAATTTTCGTTGGTGAAGTTCTGATTTCTGTTGGTAATTAGATTTGCCGACTCAAATTTCCGTTGGGTAAGTGGTTTCTTAAGCCCCGTCGCTTAATGCAGCAACAAAAATTAATCCATTGGTATAATTTGCTGGTACTAACGTTACTATTTTGTTGGTACTAAAGTTACTATTTTGTTTTTCAGTTGGTACGAACGTTACTATTTTGTTGGGCATATTGATAGACTAGACACAATTTTTCGTCGGAAATTTGTTCGTATTGCAACAAAACTTTCGTTGTTTAACTACATAATTGTGATTATTATTTTTGTTAGTATTAATTCAAAATTTTATCAGGTATCTTGGGTTTTACTATAAACGTTCTTGATGGTGATCCGTTGCAATATCCCAACATAATATAGCGACAAGATTTTGGTTAGAATATTACCTAAGAAATATTGTTGGTACTTAGTTGATAACAATACAGAAAACTAGGCTATGGGGTGTTTTCGGCTTTTAGATTCTTTGTTGGATGAACTTGAATCGATGGCGAGTCGTTTTTGGTAGGGAAGCACGGATAAAATAAAATACATTGGATGACATGGAAGAAGTTATCCATGGGAAAGAAAGAATGAGGGATGGGGTTTCGGGACCTCAGAGCTTTCAATGTGACACTTCTTACTAAACATGCGTGGAGGATTTGGAGGTTTCCGGATAGTCTTTTGGGCCTAATATTTAAGGGTAAGTACTTTCCGAATTGTTCCATATTTGAGGCTAAATGCAGGAGTCCACCATTTATTTCTTGGAGAAGTATATGTGACACAATTCCGACTTTGGCGAGGGGCTTGAGATGGCGTATTTGGAATGGTAACTCAGTTTTAGCGTGGTCGGACGCATGCTACCTTGACCAGCTACGTTCAAATCAGTTATTGTGCAAGAAGAGGGATCAGATGAGCTTCGAGTCAAGGACATTATTGATGTTGGCATATGCTGGTGGGATCGAAATCTTGTTCGAAGTCTCTTTTGAGAGGTGGACTTGTCGGTTATTTTTTTTTGTGTCGTTGGGAGATGGGACTAATGAGGATGTCAAGATTTAACAATATAGAAAGAATGGCGAGTTTTCCTTGAAAAGTGCCTACCACATGATTATGACTCATGGTTTCACTTCAAAGTCATCCTAAACTTCAGGCAGTGGTGTGGAGGGTTGGCGGTTCATTTGGAATCTTAAAGGCCCCAACAAATTAAAAGTATTCATTTGGTTTAGCACGTGTGTTCGGACATCCTTCCAACGAATGGTAAATGTTGCAACGTCATATCTATATGGATGTTACGTGTGTTGTGTGTGGTGGGGAATATAAGGACGTCAAGCATACTTTATTCGACTGTGAGATTGCGAGAAAAGTGTGGGCATTATCCAAAGTGCCATGCATTGCCCGAATCCGTGAGTAGGAGGGTTCTTGTGGAGCGGTTTCGTCGAGTGTGTGACTCTTGGGATTCTAAGATGGTGCTGAAAATCGAAGTGATTTGTTGGGCGATTTGGGGGAGTAGAAACAAATGAGTTGCAGGTGAGAAAAATGATTCATCAATTGATATTGCGCGATTTTTTGTGCAAATTTTTCAAAATTCATTGGAGGTGCATGGTCTTGTGCGTGATCATACGGACTCTGAGTTAAAATGTTAGGCTCATCCTCCTAAACCATGGGTTAAATTAATTTTGATGGAGTAGATTTTGCCAAAGACAAAGCGATTGGCATTGGTGTTGCGGCACGAGACTAGAATGGGGTGGTTGCTGCGTGGATTCAACGTAAGGTCAGTGGTAATCTTGGTGCTCTTAATGCGGAGAACCTTGCGGCGGCGCCTTGCGTTAGATTGGCGATCTCTCAGGGTTGGGAGTGGGTGATCTTTGAAGGAGATTGCTTAGAGGTCGTGGATTGCATTGTTTGCCATAATGATATATGAGCGGAGAGAGAAAATATTATCCATGACATTAAGCGACTTTGTGCAAATCATCTGACGTTTTTCTTCCAATGGACGAATTGGGAAAATAATGAGGCGGTGCACGACCTTGCTCGGATAGCTTTTTCGGATGTAGAATGGATCAATGTTGCTCCATATTAATTTTTTCGCTTTGCTTCTGGCAGTTTCTGGTTTTGATTTGAGTTTTTGCTTTTGGTTGTACATGGACCAATAGCCACACATTATTTTGACCAAGAAGAACCACTAAGCTCCTTGTGAAGCTTGACGACTCGATTCCTCAATTGGCACTCGTGTTATTACTTTCGAGTTGGGTCTCATTCTCAGCTTTGGTAGATTTTATTGTTGGTTGTTGTTGTCAAAATCCTAAGGAGAGTTCTTCTTACTCACCTTCGATTGGATTTAGAACTTCATCCGAAAGTAAAAATCTCTAGCTTGTTGTGTTTCTCTTCTTTTTGTTTTTCTTGGTCTTCTCTTGGTTTTCCTAGTTGTTTAGGGTGTTTTTTGTTTTCGTTGATTTCATCTCCTTATCTGGGGTCACTTTTGGTGCTCGCCTCTCGATTCTGGTGATTTTCCTTGATTTTTTAGCTTTTTCCGAGCACTTATCTGGTGGTCTTCATCGAAAACGACTATATCGTAGTTCACCTCCCTTCACTGGTCTCAGAATACCCCCCATGAAATTGAGAAAGCGGTATGTTATAATCTCTAGAGGTTTTAGGGGTTGTGCGTCCTGTCCCTTTCGCCACTAGTTGTCGAGCTGCAAGTCGACATTATTGGCTCACCTGCAGCCATGTTATATGTGCCGCATTGTTAGCTTTTTACCATTTCGGGTAAGCACGTGTCAAGGTGTCCTATCATCACTTTTTGTGCTCTTTTGAGACTCAATGGTTGATTCTAACTCCATTTCAAACTCATTGACCTCGGTCTTTGTTGACTCCACCTCATCAAGTGGGGTCCATTTGGACAAGGTGGATGATACGTCACCTAATTCTTAAGAGAATTGTTCCCCTATGAACATTTCTCCTCCCAATTTGTATTTGGCGTCTCCTCTCTCTAATGAGGTCATCAATTTAGATATGGACCAAGCTAAGAGAACCGATACCCCAAGCTCATCAAAAGATGGTGGCGATACTTTCCCACTATTCTCTTCAAACTTTGATTGATATGGCAAAGCTAATCTAGCTTCTATAACGCCTATTGCTCCCACAAAAGTGGTAAGTTGGTTGAATATTGACCCAGAAAACCGTCGTCCATTTCAAACTCGACCTCCACTTCAATGTGGTACGTTTGCGCAAGCTCTTAAGCCTCAACGGAAAACCAACGATTGTCTTTGAGGATGATGAGATTAAAGCTCTTGATAGTAGGTGTAACTTTGTTCTTGTCCTCAAGTTTCCTATAGCAAAGCCGAGCTACACCTATCTTCATAGGAAATTGATTTGGTTCAAATTGAAAGGTCATGACACTCTTGGTCCACGTGGACCACGACATGTTATGCTTAAGTTGGAATTAGACGAGGACTATAGAAGGTTGTCGATGAAGAAAGATCTTGATTTCTTGATCTTCGAGTATCTATTTTCAAATGGACACAATCTTATGATCCGTAATTGGAGCCTCCCATTGCTCCCATATGGATTACTTTATCAAATCTTAACATGAGGTTTTGTGAACGTAAGGCTCTCATGGATATTGGCCAATAATTCGACAAGCCTTTACGACTAGATGAGGGAGCAACCACTTTATCCCGGCTCAGTTACCCGATAATTTGTGTTGAAGTGAACCTTTTTGAGCCGAAGAAAGAAGAGATTGAATGAAGAGTTAAAATGAATGGTAGGATGTCATACGTTAAACAAAGGGTCGTTTATGAAAACCTCCCCAACTTTTGTAGAAAATGACAAACTCTTGGGTATATGGTTGAAGAATGTGGCATTAAAAAAGCTCCCATTAACATTGAACCAGGGCCACAAGATCATGAGAGACCACGAATGAAAAAAAACATGGCAACCGATTTTAGAGAAACATAATTCGGCTCCTAACAAAAGCCCATCAAAGCCCTCGGTTATGATATTGGAACATGGGGATATGAATCCATTTGTGATCTTTGATAATGAACAAATGATCAATGAGGGAGAAAAGGAACCTACCTTGGAAAACATAGAAGGTAATGTTAATTCAAACAAACGCAAAGCTCCAATGGTTGATACCACGGGTATTGAGGAAGAGGAACACTTGAATGTTGAATTGATCAGTGCAACAACCAATGTGAAAATTCAATTGAATGCCACAAAGGAAAATGATCATGATCATGATATTGTGCATGATGCTTTTGTTGATGGTGCAAGACTTTCGGACTCGCAATGCAAAAAGAAATTGAGAGTAATGTCACCTAGAGGGCAAGATAAGTTTAAATAAAAAAAGTGTCTTTCACATGTGACACAGGCAGTTCTCCAACTAATCCAAATGGTAAACTTTGGCAAGAATCCTAAATTGGAGAAAAATATGATTTACTTAAATAGAGTTCGGATGAAGAGCCAAACAGACCTCATAAGAAAAAAGGCCTACCTCCAAAGGCTAGAAACAAAGAAGATTATCTTGAAGATAATCAGAATCAAGTGGTGACTGTTCACTTGGCTCATGAACAAACATTGTCGAGAAATAGAGAACGATGGAGGATTGAAAAAATCGGTCGTAACCTTTGACCTCGGGAAAGTATGGCCCCCTCAAATAATCATTAATGTTGTTCATGTGTTGGAATGTTCGGGGGGTTAGCAATGAAAAGTCTTGTGATAATGTATCAAGACTTATTCAAAGACACAAGCCGAATGTTCTTGCACTACTTGAGCCAATGGTGAATCTTGAGGAAATATTAGCCGAAAGTTCGAAGACACAAGTCGTAGTGAAAATGGGACTATGACACATCCAACTAATGGTGAAGCATGGGAGAATTTTAATCAGACTCGCCCTCATTTTGCTTCGAAAACTTGAAATGTTCGCATTAGATTGTCTATTGATGTCTTCACACCATTTGGTAATTTTGGAGCTTCTTACTCTTGTTGGCATGTTATCATAATTGTGTATAACTTACCACCAGGGATGTGTATGCCAAGTCAATACTTGTTTTTGAACATGGTTATTCCTGAACCTAAAAGCCCTGGCAAATACTTGGATATGTTCTTACATCCACTTATTAATGAGTTGAATTTGTTATGGACAGACGATATTGAGACATATGACGTGAGTAGAAAGGAAAATTTTCTAATGAGGGTAGCAATTTTGTGGATGATTAGCGATTTTCTCGCGTATGCCATGTTATCGAGGTGGAGCACTCATGGAAATCTAGAGTGTCCTTATTGCATGGAGAACACCAAGTCATGTTTTTGAAACATGTCAGAAAGTTGTGTTGGTTTGACTGTCATCGTCAATTTCTACCTTTGAAGCAACGACTAAGAAAGCTTATGACACAATTCACAAAGGGAAGAATAGAAAAAACAAACTTCCTCCTTGATTATCTGGTGAAGAAGTTGTAGGCGAGTTGAGAACCTTCTCGATATCACCTTTGACACTCAAAGTGGAAATCAAAAGATAGATATCTTTAATGATTCGCATAGTCGGGTTAAGATGAGTACATTTATGGAGCTCCCTTATTGGCATACAAATCTCATTCGCCATAACTTGGATGTAATGCACATCGAAAAGAATATTTTTTGAAAATATCTTTAACAATGTTATGGACGTAAGAGAGAAAACAAAAGATAACGCAAAAGCTCAACAAGACTTGGCAATGCATTGTGATTGTTCAGACCTTCATTTGATCTAAGGTGCAAATAAAAAATTCTAGAAACCTAAAGCATCTTTTACTCTAAGTAAGGGGCATATTAGACATGTTTGTGCTTGCCTTGGTCTAGTCAACTAAAGTTTCCTGATGGGTATGCCTCAAATATAGCTCGACGTGTGAATGAAAATGAATGCATATTTCATGGAATGAAGAGTCATGATTGACACATATTCATGCAAAGGTTGCTTCCAATAGAGTTGATACTACATAATATGGTAGCGACACGTGGATGCCACAATTGGAAGGATTGCCATTATTTGTATATAACGAACTAAGCCCTCTATGATATGTCGTTGGAAAGCCACGGGTGTCTAGGTCACAATGCAACAAGAGGATCGCAATTCCGAGGTCCAGAGTGGAAGTTATGCCCAAAATGGTGGGACTGCGCAGAACCTGCACTATATCGAAATGTATATCGAATGTACATCGAATATCATATTCAATATGGGTCCAACGCCTATAAATACTCCTCCCCCTTGGCCATTGAAATTCTGGATCGGGTTGATATGTTGTTGTTGTTAACTTAACACTGGAGAGTTAACAACAGATTTGCAACGTTGTTAACTCAGCGATGTTACTTTAACAACAGACCAGAAGAATAGTGCAGCGGAATAAACAAACACCAGTTTTAAGAAGTGAATATAGAATTATATTAACTTCCGAGCCTTAGGAAAAATAACCCGTGAAGGTTTTAACAAATGTCGTTCTCTCAATTCTCAAGCTCCTCACTCTTAAATTGATTGAACTAAGCAAAGCACACAAGAATTGCTTCGTATATCTCTAACAGCTCCTCACTCTTAGATCTATCCTAACAATTCACAAACTTTGTTGAAGCAAGACAACACTCAACAACTGTAAATTAATCTCTTGGATTGATTGGCTCTTGTCTCATGTTTGTCTTGATGTACTTCACACCTATATATAGGTTCTTGAACTTCGACTTCAAGGTGTGTTGTACACGGTTGGTAATTCTCCTTGTTTCTTTCTTGAAATCTTCTTCTTTGTTCTCGCAGTCCTGCTTGAATAATAGTTCCTTCGTTAGTGATCTAACTCGGGAACGACTCCTTCTTCAACTCAGGACTTGAACTTGGAAAGTATTCCTAGTTCCACTCGAACTCTTCTTTCCTTGTAGAGTGGTTTGCGTAATTAAGGAAACTTTCCTTCTTGGAAACTTGAGCGTCCAACCTATGTCAAGTTTGTTTCCTGAATAATAATCAAAGGCAATTACAACTGTGGAACTCAGTTAGTTAAATGAATAAGGCAAAACAATAATAACAAATATACTCAAGATTGTAAATCGGATTCTGCTCCAGCAATGTTACTCTAACATTGTCTTCTCAATGTTAAACTAACACTGACAGAATACTTGTACTTTCAATGTGAAACTAACATTGACAGAATACCTGCACTTTCAATCTCCCTCTTTTTGCCGTAATCACAAAACCTAAGAACCTGTTCTAATCAGATCAAATTATTCAGACAAACTTTACTATCAGATCACAATGGAAAATAAGTACGCTCCCCCTGAATATCAGAAGGGACCAACTCAATGTTATTCTAACATTGATACTTTCAATGTTGTCATAACATCTGTCTTTGTCAATGTTAACTTAACATTAAAACCAGACAGACGTTCTAACATTGAACATCTCAATGTTATCTTAACATCAGAGACCAGTTAACACCTGCAAAACAGAGTTAGTACTTTGTATCCAAAGTTCAATGATCATAAGCAGAAGCAGTAAGCAACAAGATAGAAATGTACTTAATTACAGACCATACTAAGTAGCAAGGAACACACTCCTTGGTGAAACTGAAAAATAAACAAAGAAAAAACAATTGTTCATGCTGACAGAAACATAACAGAACTCAGAAATTTTGAATTTGATCATTCTCCCCCTTTTTGTGAGGAAGGCAGATCCCTCAAATGCTTCCTGAGGTTGTCTATCTCTTGCAACCTCACTTGCTTGTCTGTTATCTCTCTCTGGGTATCCTTGTACTCTCTGTCCAGCCACACCAGGGTTTCCTCCACAAAGGCATCAGCAATGACAGAACAATTGTCCCCACTAGCCACAGGAACTGAAGAAGCAGCAAACTTGTGAGTCTTCTTCTTCTTCTTCTTCTTCCTGCTTGGACCAGCTCCATCCTTGGGATTCCATGGCAGATCCTGAATCCTGATCTGAGTGAAGTAGCTCCTGGTGATGATCATCTTGGCCTTGTTCTTGATCCAGCCTTTTGTCTTCTTTGTCTTGAAGCCTTGCTTCACCAGAATGCTGGATATCAGAGAGGGATATGGAATGATTCCCTTTTCCTTGGTTGTGACTTCCCTCATGTGCCTCAGAACCTTCTCCCCTATGTTCACACTCAACCCATTCTTCAGTTTGTACACCAGCCTTGCAGATTCTTTTGTCATAATAGTGGTGTTTGAAGAGGGTAGCCAGTTGTAGGTGGAGAGCTTGTGAAGTACAACACTTAAGGAGGTCAGCTTTGTAGTTGGAAAACTGTCATTCCATTTCCTTGTCAGTCCACCAGTGAGGTCAGTGATCACCTCATCCATGCTAGGATCCTCAGTCTCCTCAGGGTTAGGAAGTCCCCAAGCCTCATTGATCACAGAGGGACTAATGTCATAGACATTCATCCTGACCTAAGCTTTTCCAAACTTGGAAGAGTCCTGGTAGCACACCCATTGAGAGAGGTTCATGTAGAACTCTCTGATCACATCAGGGACATATGATGACTGGTTCATCACAGAGCCCAACACCCCTCTAGCTTCAAGCAGCTCAAACAACCTATTTTCTTTGAACATTTCCTCATCAATGTTCCTCTCAGTGTGAATCACCCTGGCTTGATAAGCCTCCCACAGCTCTTCTGCCTCAGCAAACACATAAAAGCCAGAATAAGGCTTCTTGGGATACTCCTCCTCAAGCAGATCAAAGTATTCATCTGATGTTGGAGTAACATCAGCAGGGTCATCACCTACCTGTAGGCCTTCATCCTCAACTTCCTCCTCAACTTCCTCCTCTTCTTTATCCTCTTCCTCCTCTTTTTCTTCTTCTGACTCAGACTCAGAAGCTTCAGCCATCACCTGTTTTCCCTTTATTTTCTTAGCAGCAGTAGCTAAGTCAATGAGAGTCAGGCTCTCTTCTTCTTCTCTCTCAACCTCTTCAGGTTGATTGTCATCCTCTTCACCAGCATCTTGGTTACCCTCAGTAGTAACCTCCTCAACCACAGTCTCCTCAACCTGATCATCCTCCTCAGGAAGAGTCTCCATCTCATCAGCAGTATCCTGCTCAGTCACATCAGCCCCAGTAGGCTCAACCACTTCCTCAGCAACCACATATACATCCCCAGCATTACCCTCAGGGACCTCATGCACCACCTCAGACTCACCCACAACAACACCCGGGGCCTCTTTCTCCCCCTCAATACCAACAGCAGTAGTATCAGGTATATCCAGAGTAGGGTTAGCCATCATTACCTCGTTTTCAGGGTTGGTGGGAGTGGAGGTTTGCTCAGACGTTTTTGGTGTTGAATCAACATCACCCTTAGCTGCTTTCTTGCCCTTACGCCGTTGATAAGTGGATTTCCTCTTTGGTGCGGCGGCGGTAATGGCTTCAACAGTTGCACTTCTGGTCCTGCGGCGTCTAGGTTACTCCATCTGTTCGGCAGCAGCTGCAAGAGTGTCAATGGAAGACTTGCGTGCCATTGTTAGAGTGATTTAGAGAAGAAAAATCGAAACTTGATTTTGCAGAAAGAGTTGTTTTTGCAAAAACTTTTGAGCACGTACACAGTAGAAAGAGATTAGGGCAAATTATACAATATTCAGCTGAAGAGTAGAGATAGTGGTGTTGTAACATGTTACCAACATAATCGGACCACTGTCACACGATCATACCCATGTTCACCTTACCACGTGTCAGTGTTGGATTAACACGTAACCAGAGCGGTCTTCAAATCAGTATGAGCAAGTAACACATCCAACAGAAAAACACAGAGTGGATACACATATTTAGGGAAAAGATGTTCCCATAGCATAGAAGATCACAAAACATAGTGTTTTACCTGCAGTGAGTCACCCAAAAAGTATGCCTCAACACATGATTCCTAGGATTACTACTCCCCCTAAGCCCAAACCGACATAAGGAAAAAGTAAATGCAGAACTAGAAGAATGCAACCATGTTAGATCAACATTGGGAGATGGTAACCACGTACATACAACTTTACTGACTGGAATCAGGACAAATCACTTTTTCTTTATTTGTGAACTCTGTTGAACAAAAGCCAATGAATGTAAAGGACAGTTTCATCACTGAATGTGGGCAGCACAAGACCCCTTAACACCCCAGCAACTTAACCATCAACAACAGATTAGGCAAGTACAAAGGAAATGAATGAAGACAATACATTTATCATATACTTCTCCACCCCAACTCCTCATGAATACTTGTTTTCCAACTTGTACACAAGCGAAATACCAAGTGAACAATGCTACTGAATGCAAGCAGTCGAAACTTCAAAACACCCCAGTAGTAAGGACCGCTATCATGCATAACCTTGGCCATAGACAAAACACAAAAATAAGCACAACTGAATGACAATGAAGCTTTCAACATCATGTACCCCAGCTTCTCTTCATGCTTTGTCTAACCTAACATGGATAAGTCACAACTGAGTAACATCAGAGTAGTGAGCTCTGTGTACCCCAGCTTCTCCCAAATGTTAGGCTAACATTCACAGACTAACAACATAGTTCTTAACTTTTCAAACCTTTTAATATGTACCTGTCCACCAGTCAACTCAGCTATTCATACAGTTTAACCACACAGCCCAACAGAATCTCTAACAAGGATGTAATATGCAAGAAGAAAAAATGTACAAAGGAAACAAATAGAATTACAGATACACCACAACCAATAACCAGTGCTAGACAGTGGTGTTATGTCAACACTGGTGTACTAACATCCCTAGACGATGCACATGCCAAGAGAATTCCTCAAACTGAAGAACCTCTCAGAATCTAAGGGTTTAGTGAACATATCATCAAGCTGATTGTTGGTTTCAATGTGTTCAATATCAATGAGCTTATCTTCTACCATGTTTCTCAGAAAGTGATGTCTTATGTCAATATGTTTAGTTCTGGAGTGTTGCACAGGATTCTTAGAAATGCTTATAGCACTAAGATTATCACAAAACATAAGTAAGGTATCACTGTCTAACCCATAATCCAGTAGCATGTGTTTAAGCCATACTAACTGAGTGACACAACTGCATGCTGCTATGTATTCAGATTCAGCAGTGGAGAGTGACACACAGTTTTTGCTTTCTACTGTACCATGAGACCAAGTTGTTTCCCAGATAAAAACATCCTCCACCTGTAGACTTCCTGTCATCAGTGTCACTTGCCCAGTCTGAGTCACTGAACCCTACAAGATCGGTGTTAGTGTCATAGGAATACCATATACCAAGGGCCAAGGTGCCAGAAATGTATCTAAGAATTCTCTTCACAACAATCAGATGAGACAGCTTTGGACATGCCTGGTACCTAGCACAAACACAAACAGAGAACATTATATCAGGCCTTGAAGCAGACAAGTAGAGTAAGCTTCCTATCATTGAACGGTACAATGTTGGATCAACATTGGCACCATTAACATCCCTGGATATCTTCACAGATGAAGACATGGGAGTCTTGCAAGACTTTGAATTTGCCAATTCAAACCTTTTCACCAAATTCCTTGCATACTTTTCCTGACTTAGGAAAATCCCATTACCTGTTTGTTTTACTTGAAGACCAAGAAAGAAAGTTAATTCTCCCATCATACTCATCTCAAACTGCAATGTCATTGATTCAACAAATTTTTCTAGAATAGAATTGTTAGTTGAGCCAAAAACAATATCATCTACATATATTTGAGCTACACAGACATGAGAATCTTTCTTCAAGACAAACAGTGTTCTATCTCCATCACCTCTAACAAAACCAAGACTTAAAAGGAATTTTGTAAGCCTTTCATACCATGCTCTATGTGCTTGTTTAAGACCATACAGTGCCTTTTCAAGCTTGTACACATGATTTGGATACTTAGGATCTGTGAATCCCTTTGGTTGTTCAACATATACTTCCTTATCAATCAGCCCATTCAGAAATGCACCCTTTACATCCATTTGGTATAGTTTTATCTTAAGACTGCATGCTATAGCTAGAAGTAACCTAATAGATTCAATCCTAGCAACTGGAGCAAATGTCTCATCAAAATCTATACCTTCAACCTGTGTGTACCCCTGAGCAACTAGTCTAGCTTTGTTCCTAACTATGACCCCTTCCTCATTACTCTTGTTCTTAAATATCCACTTAGTCCCTATTACATTAACATTAGGTGGTCTAGGTACAAGTATCCAGACATTGTTCTTAGTAAACTGTAATAGTTCATCCTGCATGGCATTAATCCATAAGTTATCAAGAAGAGCTTCATTCACATTCTTAGGTTCTATGGTGGAGACAAAACAAGAGGCATTATCAACAGTACAAGTGAAGTTCATACAGACACACAGTTTTACCATATCTCTATAGTCAAGTCTTTCTCTGTTGCGTGTCCTTACCCGTTCAGTGAGTTCACCTATTACCTGGGATGCTGGATGGTCTTTCTGAATCCTAGTCGGGGGGTCTCTTTTAGGTTCAGAGGCACCTTCATGTTCTGAGTCAGAATCCTCTGTTGTTAGTCTAACATCTGATCTTGCTGGTGTTAGTCTAACATCGTTCCCTGACTCTTGTTCAGTGTTTCCAGCTTCCAGTTCCAATGTTGGAGTAACATTGTCAGGAGTAACATCCTCGGTTTCCCCTGTTGGTTCAATATTGGGAACTGAGATGTCACCAGTACCTGTATCAAGAGTGAAATCATCAAACACAACATTCACTGATTCCTGAATTTTCTTCAATCTAAGATTGTAGACTCTAAAGGAAGTACTATTGGCTGAGTATCCTACAAAGATGCATTTTTCACTTTTAGAATCAAATTTACTCAGGTAATCCCTGTCATTAAGTAGATAACAGTCACATCCAAATTCATGAAAATATGCAACATTTGGTTTTACACCCTTCAAGAGTTCATATGGAGTCATGTTAGTTCCAGGTCTAAGATACACCATGTTACTAATGTGACAAGCAGTATTCAAGGCTTCAGCCCAGAGTCTTTTGGATAAGTCTTTAGCATTGAGCATAACTCTGGCCATCTCTTGAAGAGTCCTGTTCTTTCTCTCAGCAATCCCATTCTGCTGAGTAGTCTTAGGAGCTGAGAATTCATGGAAAATACCTTTAGCTTTGCAGTAGTTATCAAAACTAGCATTTTCAAATTCTTTACCATGATCAGACCTAATCTTAGTCACAATGGAGCCATACAAGTTTTTAATACTAGCACAAAGAATTTTGAACTGATCAAAAGCTTCTGATTTTTCTTTAAGAAATTTTACCCAAGTGTATCTAGAGAAGTCATTTACAATCACAAAGGTATATCTCTTCCCACTGAGACTACTTACCTCAATTGGACCCATTAAGTCCATGTGCAGCAATTCAAAACACCTACTAGATCTAGGGTTAGCATTCTGTACCTGTAGGGGTGTATGAACTGCTCTAGTTTGCTTACCCTTGAGGCAATCACCACACACAAGCTTACCTGGACAAGACATCTTTGGTAAGCCTCTTACAGCATCAACTTTCTGTAATTTCTCAAGGTTTCTGTAGTGAACATGTCCAAGTTTCCTATGCCATATAGAAGCCTCATCTATCTTGGCATGGAAACATTCTGCTTCCTCCTGGGCTAGGTAGCAGTTATCTTTGGATCTAGTACCTGTCATCACAAGAACATTGTCACTATCATAAACATCACAAGATATCTTATCAAATATAACCAGTAAGTCATCATCACACAGCTGACTGATACTGATTAGATTTGCCTTTAACCCATCTACCAACAACACATCCTTCAAGGGAGGGAATCCATCAACATCCAGTGTCCCTTTGCCAATGATTTTTCCTTTGGTGCCTCCTCCATATGTCACTGTTCCAGCACTCAAAGGTACCATTTGCTTAAGATTCTCTTTACTGTCTGTCATGTGTCTTGAGCATCCACTATCGAAGTACCATTTACCTGAAAGGTTAGAGTACACAGCAGAGAAAACAACATTGCATACAACTTTAATCTTAGGGGATTTAGCCTTTTCTATCCAAGTCCTACTTTTCTGTCCTGCACCTAATGTTAGTCTAACATCAGAACCTGTTGTAGAATTAACATTGGACGCAGAGGTTGTTTTCTTACCACATTCTTTTATACATTTTCTACAGAATGGTTTAATGTGGCCTGGTTGAAAACAGTACTGGCAGATAAAGGTAGGTTTAGTTTTTACAGTGTTAATGGTTCGTGTACTCACACTATCAGATTCTTTAACAAAGCTTGTAGTTAGATAGGCAGAATTAACATTTGAAGAGGAAGGTTTCTCAACAAATCCCAGACCACATGTACCTGAGTTGCTCATGTTCAGTACCTCATCAAGTTTAGAGGTACCTCCATTCCATTTGGCTATGATCTGTGAATCCTTTTTGAGTTTCTCCTTTACCTCTTTCAGCTCAGCTTCAGCTTTGTCAAGATCTCTTTCATAGAGTTTCAACATGTTCTTCAAACATTCAATGGCATGCTTCTGTGCTTCGTTTTTCTTCATGAGTCTGACATTCTCTCTCTCAAGTCCGAGAAAGGTTGTATGTAGGTCATCAAGAATTTCCTCCTGGGACATCTCATCTTCATTGAAGTACTCTTCTTCAAGATCAACTGAGCCATGAAAACAACCAAAGTTAGTATCATCACAATCAGAGTGTGTGTCATGGTTAACCTGTGTCTCATAGCTGTTCCAGTCTCCAAAAAAGATCTCCTGCTTTGCTGTTGGTTCTCTAATGTTAGAGTAACATTGAGATTCTTGGCAGTTTCTGGAGTCTTCTCCTGACCAGATGATCCGAGTGCAGAGCGCAACAGTGTTGATTTCCTCTGATTGTTCACCAGTACTTGTTCCAGATTCGAAGTCAGCTTCATTAAAGTCATCTACACAGGCCCAATGAGAATTCCCTCTTGTTCTGAGGGTGTTAGCACATTCATGTTTAAAGTGACCATACCGCTTACATTCATAACACTGGACATCTTTCAATTTCTCAGCATCTTGAGGCGTGCTCTTAGATGCCATGTATTTTACAAACTTTGGGGGCAGTTTCTTATAACCAAGAGCAGTATTACTGGGTTGTTTTTCTTTATTTTTCTCTTTGTGACCCAATTTACTAAACTTCCTAGTAATGTTACCATAGTTAGAAGAGATCAACTCATATTCATCCTCATCACTCCCTGTAGAATCTGAGCTAGTACCTAGTAAGGCTAAAGCAAGTTGTTTACTGGACTTTCCTAGGAATTCTAGTTCAAATTCTTTTAGAGTGTTCATTAATGTTTGAAAGTCCATGTTGGCAAGATCTCTAGACTCATTCATAGCAATTCTTTTGACAGTAAACTTAGAAGATAATGTTCTGAAAGCTTTATAGACCATGGTTTGATTAGGGATGATAAAACCTAAGTTTGGCACTGATTAGCAATATCTAGAAGTTTCTCAAAATAACTATCAATGCTTTCATCCTCACCCATCTCTATCTTCTCAAAGTCCCTCAAAAGTTTTCTATATTTAGAGTCCCTCACAGCCACATCACCCTTACAATGTAATTCAAGAATTTCCCATGCAGCTTTAGCAGTAGAACAAGTTTGAATAAGTTTGAACATATGATTACCTACCCAGCTAAAAATAGCATTGAGGGCCTTTTCATTGAAGTTGTAGAGAGCAATTTCGTTGGCTGTCCATTGTCCCCTTGGCTTAGGTACCAAATCAGCATCTCCATCTCTTGGCAAGTATGGGATGGTGTAGCCTTCTAGTACTGCGTCCCAAGCTCTTAGGTCGATGGATTTGATGTGGAATTTGAGCCTGATCTTCCAGTAGGCATAGTTGTTGGGACCCTCCAATACAGGCAACCTGCTGGTATTGGGGTTGGAGTTGTCCATCTTGTCGTATCAACGCCAAACACCGGTGAAGTTGGTGCTTGGCTCTGATACCAATTGAAATTGTGGATCGGGTTGATACGTTGTTGTTGTTAACTTAACACTGGAGAGTTAACAACAGATTTGCAACGTTGTTAACTCAGCGATGTTACTTTAACAACAGACCAGAAGAATAGTGCAACGGAATAAACGAACACCAGTTTTAAGAAGTGAATATAGAATTATATTAACTTCCGAGCCTTAGGCAAAATAACCCGTGAAGGTTTTAACAAAGGTCGTTCTCTCAATTCTCAAGCTCCTCACTCTTAAATTGATTGAACTAAGCAAAGCACACAAGAATTGCTTCGTATATCTCTAACAGCTCCTCACTCTTAGATCTATCCTAACAATTCACAAACTTTGCTGAAGCAAGACAACACTCAACAACTGTAAATTAATCTCTTGGATTGATTGGCTCTTGTCTCGTGTTTGTCTTGATGTACTTCACACCTATATATAGGTTCTTGAACTTCGACTTCAAGGTGTGTTGTACACGGTTGGTAATTCTCCTTGTTTCTTTCTTGAACTCTTCTTCTTTGTTCTCGCAGTCCTTCTTGAATAATAGTTCCTTCGTTAGTGATCTAACTCGGGAAAGACTCCTTCTTCAACTCAGGACTTGAACTTGGAAAGTATTCCTAGTTCCACTCGAACTCTTCTTTCCTTGTAGAGTGGTTTGCGTAATTAAGGAAACTTTCCTTCTTGGAAACTTGAGCGTCCAACCTATGTCAAGTTTGTTTCCTGAATAATAATCAAAGACAATTACAACTATGAAACTCAGTTAGTTAAATGAATAAGGCAAAACAATAATAACAAATATAATCAAGATTGTAAATCGGATTCTGCTCCAGCAATGTTACTCTAACATTGTCTTCTCAATGTTAAACTAACATTGACAGAATACCTGTACTTTCAATGTGAAACTAACATTGATAGAATACCTGCACTTTCAGCAATAAAGAGGGGGGAAAACCTAGGGATCACCCCGTCATGTCTGTATCGAAGGGTACGTCGAATATCATCCCCGATATGCCATATTCGACATAGACCCCTGACATACCTTCGACATACTGCAATACCCGATGTTATATCAAACATAACTACCGATGTACTTATCCATTAGACATGTATAATATATGTATGGAAATATACACGTGTCAGCTATCCATAGGAAGAAGCAGATCGAGGTTTCGATATACCGATCTCGAGATATGGCCGATATGGTGGAACCTCGACGTATCTCCGACGTGCCAAAATACCGATCTTATATCGGGTGTCACTACCGATATACCTACCTCCCCAACATGTACCTTATATTCTTGGAAAGTTAAAGGAGTCTACTTTCCATATCAAGAAATGGTTTGAGGTTTGGACCTTCCAATAAGAAGATATGGTCAAAACCGTAAAGCTGCGCAGTGCAGAATAGACAAATGAACTACGTCCGACTTGATTCCCCTAAAGGAATACGTAGGCAACTTGGGATAACCCGAGTTCAGTCTGAAATCATCAACGACCCATCCGTCCCCTCACCACTGATATCTTATTGGGACTCCTCTCTGATATTCGTTCGATACTCATCACCAACGTGACATCAACAAGTAGTTTGGTGAGGCCCCGAGCCCGAGCAACAGGTTTTGGACAAAGTCTACACGAGATACCTAGTGTAGGCCTGATTTGAGATAGACTCGTTGTACTGCTGGACTATACACTTGTAACCGACACTAATATATATATAAAACGATCTATCGCCAAATCAGTGGCGCCGTCTGTGGGAACCAAGGTTCTCTAGATCGGGAGCTCATCAGACGAGATGTCAGGAAAGAGGCAGAGAAGTATCGAGGGGCAAGGATTGAACAAGACAGATCCCAATATGACGAGAAGTGACAAGAGGTCGAAGCTTGATCATAAGGGGCAATGCGCCGAGATAGAAAGGACGGTTATTCCTTATCTGAATGAATCGAGAATGGAGCCGGCGGGAGATTTTATCACGATAGAAATCGACCCGGAACAACCGGAGCACACGTTGAAGATAGGAGCTACAATATCGCCTGATATTCGGAAGGCGTTGATTGAATGCTTAAAAAAGAATGTCGATATATTTGTCTGGAGTGATTCTGACTTGATTGGGATCGACCCAAAGATTATAGAGCATAAGCTGAATGTTTATCCACGGGCCAAACCAATACAATAGAAGAAAAGGAACTTTAGCAAGGAGAAGAGCGAGGCAGCAGAGAAAGAGGTTGTGGAAAAGCTTAAAGCAGTACATATTTATGAATTGCGTTATTCGGAGTGGCGGCAGGAAAGTTCTGGGATATATGGTTAACGAGCGTGGAATTGAAGCCAACCCAGACAAGATAGAGGCCGTATTGAATCTCGCCTCCCCACGCTCGGTACGGGATGTGCAGTGCCTTTTCGGATGCATAACAACCTTGGGACGTTTTATTGCTACCTCAGCAGAGCGGAGTCTTCCTTTCTTCCAAATCTTGAAGAAGGCCAAGGACTTCCAGTGGGCCGAAGAATGTGAAAGAGTGCTCCAACAATTCAAGAAGTATCTGGTGGCACCACCACTCTGGGCGAAACCAGATCCAGGGGAGATGCTTTATCTATATCTAGCGGTCTCCGCCAACGCCATTAACACAGTATTAGTGAAAGAAGCAAACAGAAAGCAATATCCAGTTCATTACGTCAGCCGTGTTCTTCACGGAGCGGAAAAGAATTATCTGCAAATTGAACTGTTTGCCTTGGTCGTCGTCATGACGGCTCGTAAGTTGAAACCTTATTTCCAAGCTCACCCAGTAGTGGTCATGACAGACAGACCACTCTGCCAGATCATGACCAATCCGGATACCTCGGGAAGATTGGTAAAATGGGCCATAGAATTGGGTGAATTTGGGATCGAGTACCGTCCCCGTACAGCCATTAAAGCACATGTCCTAGCCAACTTTATGGCGGAGGCACTGGGTAACAGTTTAGACCATTCGTGCCACCATATATTTCCAATAAGCCAGGACCCTGGTCCCAGTTTGAAACCCGCGGCATGGCTACTTCATGTGGATGGCTCCTCCACAGCAAACGGCGGCGGAGCAGGAATTCACCTGGTGTCCCCAGATCGTAGGGAATTTGATTTTGCGATCAGTCTGAACTTTCCTATAACGATCAACGAGGCGGAGTATGAGGCAGTCCTGGCAGGAATCAGAATGGCTAAGACCCTATGTTCGGATCATCTAGAAGTCTTCAAGGATTCTCAGTTAGTGGCTAACCATTTCTCGGGATTCTTCGAAGCAAAGCAAGAGACCATGGTTTTTATACTTGGCAAAGCTGAAAGAAGTGGCGGCCAAGTTCATTACATTCAATTTGACGCAAATACCTCGATCAAAAAATGCAAAGGCCGATGCTTTATCAAAGTTTGCTAGTTCCTCAGACGTTTTTGTGGAAAAGCGTGTGACCTTGCTGACCACCTCTAGGCCTGCAGTTGGAGTAACAAAAGCCAACAAAAAATGGGTTGACGTGGAGTTTATCTTTCCTATCGCAAGTACACCGTGTTGGAAGGATGAGATATATAATTACCTTGCAGACGGAACCCTCTCAGTCGATCTTAATGCACAAAGACGACTGAAGTACAAGGCGTACATGTTTACCATTTACCAAGGTGAACTCTATAAGAGATCTTAGCCCAGAAAATATTAAGACAGGGATATTTTTGGCCAACGGTACGACAAGATGCAACCATGTACTGCCGCAATTGTGAGAATTGCCAGTACCACGCCAAACTTGTACAAGGCCAGCTACACTGATGCAGCCCCTAGAGATCACTCGCCCATTCGATCAGTGGGGAATCGATATAGTTGGTCCCCTACCAATGGCCATAGGTCAGAAGAAATTTCTTTTAGTAGCGGTAGAATACTTTACGAAATGGGTGGAGGTTGAGGCTTTGACGCACATCACGGAGAAAAATATGATAGACTTCGTCTGGAAAAATATTGTATGTCGCTTTGGACTACCACGAGTGTTGGTATCAGACAATGGTACCTAATTCAGAGGAAAGATAATGGTTGCATGGTGCAAAGAATTGAAAATATCCCAGCATTTTGCCGCGGTATCTCACCCACAAGAAAATGGACAAGTGGAGTCCACCAACAAGACTCTTAAACAATATTTGGAGCGGCGACTGCACGCCACCGGAAGGAGTTGGATTGACGAACTCCCAGGGACTTTATGGGCATATAGGACTACACCCAGAACATCAACAGGAGAGGCACCGTACACTCTAGTATACGGGTCCGAGGCAGTAGTCCCGGTTGAGATTGGCATGCCAACGTACAGAATAACGGAATATGACCCGCAACACGCTGCACGACTACGAAAAATGGACCTAGAGATGATTGGTTCTACAAGGGAGCAAGCTTATCAACGGACAGTGGCCTTCAAAGTGGCAATGGCCAAGAGTTTCGATAAATGAGTGCACCTTCGAAGCTTTCAAGTGGGTGACTTGGTGTTGAAGAGTGTCAAAGCAAGTAAACACGTTGGAAAACTACAAGCCAATTGGGATGGACCCTACAGGGTTACCCACGCCAGCGCGAAAGGTTATTATTATCTCGAGGGCATGTATGGCGAGCCCCTACCACGCCATCGTTGGCCGATCGGCACTCAACCAGATCAGGGCAGTGGTCTCTACTTATTACCAGAAGATCAAATTCCCCACGCCTACGCCCTCACGACCCCTCTTCTCGACAAGTGGAGGTGCGTCATCTGTAGCGGCTTCGACCCCCAGCTGTCTACGTTCCGATATCGCGTCCAGACTACAGTACTCTACCAAATCGGCTCCAAGATACATGAAACATAAGATCAAGAGATAAATCGGGAGGAAGCTATCAATTTGTAAGGATATAACACTTACCGAGAGTAGAGGGGCCGTTATAACGTACATGAGATATCCCACTTGCTCGCAAAACTATGTCACTGCAACGCAGGGTACCATCGTACGGGTGGTTAATCAGATTCCTCAGAAATTCGAGGCTATGTGCAGTTGTCCCAACAGCGGCTCGTCTCTCATATTTGGAGACTTCGCACCACAAAATAGGAAGCACACCAAATTCACCAGCCTTCCTCTCATGGATATACATATACTCACACTTATTTCCAAATCCATAACTGGACTGAGTATATTGCACGAACCTAAGACCCGTCTGGGCCCGCACGCAAAAGAACCCCTCGTCCTGTTGACCATGATACTAAAGAGTTGCTAGAACTCATTAACTCCGCAAGGGGCACCCAACGCTCTCATGACACAAATGAAAGCCACGGTGTACCCAAGAGAATTGGGGGATAGCTGCCCCAAGCAGACCCCGGTGCTCGCAATGATAACACTAACCGCATGATCAATTGGGAAGCGCAGTCCGTTCTTAAAATGCTTGGCATTAACAATAATGCAGCCTTTCGGTGGAGTATGCATTCGTTGATCTGCACTAGGGAATATGAACTTATACCCATCAGGGATGTCATACTCGTCGGAGTAATAACCAGCATGATGAGGAACGTGAGACGTCATATCCTCGTACTTCTCCGAGGTCTTATATTTCGGGGGGCTGATTCCCAAGCCCCATTCACCTACATTGGGACCGTCAGCCTCCGGCGGAGGAGAGAATTCAGCACCAGACTGGTTGCCAATCAACTCGTCAGACCCGAACATCTCGTTTTCAGAAAATTCCACTCCTATCTCTTCGAAATCCATCTCGAGCAAACCTGAGCCAACACCGTTCTCGGCGAACGACATACTGAGGTGCTAAAAAAAACAAAAAATCCATGTGATAACGGGGCCAAATGAAAAAATCCCTTGTGATAACGGGGTTGATCAAAGAAAACATTCCCTGTGATAACGGGGCCAAAAAAAAATCCCATGTGATAACGGGGTCGATCAAAGAAAACATTCCATGTGATAACGGGGCCAAAAGAAAAAATCCCCTTGTGATAACGGGGTCGATCAAAGAAAACATTCCATGTGATAACGGGGCCAAAAGAAAAAATCCCATGTGATAAGGGGTCGATCAAAGAAAATATTCCCTGTGATAACAGGGCCAAAAGAAAAAATCCCCTGTGATAACGTGGTCAATCAAAGAAAACATTCCCTGTGATAACGGGGCCAAAATAAAAAAAATCCCATGTGATAACGGGATCGATCCAAGAAAAAATCCTTTGTGATAACGGGGTCGATCCAAGAAAAAACTCCCGGTGATAACGGGGCCAACACAAGAAAAAATCCCCTGTGATAACGGGGTCGATCCAAGAAAAAACAGGAGGAACTACGTCGGTCTGATTCCCTATTCAACGGGATACGTAGGCAGGTTAGGTTTACCTAGCCTTCGACCGTTATCCTTTATTACCTTTTTATTTGTTTATTGCTTGGCGCAATCTCATATTTCATGCAGGGATATGTCCTAAACGGACATTATAGAAATGCAGAAAATGGCACAGAGAATTGGGGAATGTTCCCCTAGATATATGTGTAGCACATCTCCCTCTTACAGGTACATGGCCCAAAGGATCGCCCATTACTATATCCGAAAAGGACATAAAGTATATTAAAAGGGCGATTCAGGGGGCATTGCCCCAGATTATTCTATATTTTCTATTCAAACAGGTACAACAGGTACAACAGGCGCGATAGAGCACAATGGAAACACTGTCTCTTGTATAAAACGGATATTCCCAGATTAAGGGAACATCCCGTAGATAACACATGCACATCATTTCGTGCCTTCGTATTAGCCTTTACGTCGAATTTTTTTTCTTGTCTGATCTGTTTTACAAGGCTTAATGACCTACAGATTCAACGACGATAGAGTCACCAAGAGACATAGTCAAAAAGACAAAGAAAAAGCTCACCTACAACAAGAAAAATATCCCCTGTGATAACGGGGTTGATCATAAATATTTCAACGGTAGCGGGTTCCCTGTGATAACGGGATGCGCCCCTACCCACAAGAAAAATATCCCATGTGATAATGGGGTCGACGCTAAACATTTGAACGGTGGCGGGTTCCCTGTGATAACGGGATGGGCCCCTACCCACGCGAACTATTACGTTAGGTGAAGAGCCTATTGGGTGAAAATCCCATAAATCAAGCTAAGTGAAGATCCTATTGGGTGGAAATCCCATAAAGTTACGTTAGGTGAAGAGCCTATTGGGTGAAAATCCCATAAATCAAGCTAGGTGAAGAGCCTATTGGGTGGAAATCCCATAAGGTTACGTTAAGTGAAGAGCCTATTGGGTAAAAATCCCATAAATCAAGCTAGGTGAAGAGCCTATTGGGTGGAAATCCCATAAAGTTACGTTAGTTGAAGAGCGGACATAGACAAAAAGACAAAGAAAAGGCTCCTACCCATGAGCGGTAACGGGTTCCCCTGTGATAACAGGGTCGACCATAAACATTGCAACGGTAGCGGGTTCCCTGTGATAACGGGATGCGTCCCTACCCACAAGAAAAATATCCTCTGTGATAACGAGGTCGACCATAAACATTTGAATGGTAGCGGTTTCCCTGTGATAACAGGATGGGCCCCTAACCACAAGAAGAGTATCCCATGTGATAACGGGGTCAATCCTAAACACATAAGCGGTAACAGATTACCCATGTTTCTACCAACCCCGAGGAAATTCTAATCATTCCTTGTTGACAACAAGCAGATTAAAGAAATCTCATCAAATACGAGAACGAAATGAATACGGCTTAGATAGCGGAATACTGCATACGCTATCGTCATGACAATAAAAATTCAACAAGTTATCAGACAACAGGGCCACGAAGAGTCACATATTATGAAGACCACAGAGAAATAAATATTCAGTTATAGAACCACGAATCTGAAATAGTCCGGGAAGGGATAAATTTGAATTACACTAAAGGCAGCAAAACAGCTACTCCCACGAGGACCCTTCAGTCTTCTTCTCAACGACCTCGGAAAATACATCAGGGTCGACCGGACCATCATCCACCTCATCTAGGCCACCAATCGGCAGGTCGTTATAATCATGCCTTGGGTTCAACCCACTCAATTCGAGGGAGTCCTTGAAACCGTCATTTTTCAATACTTGCCCTAGGCAAGCATGGAATGCTGCCTCCCGAACCTTCAAAACTAAGTCTCGGAAGCTCGAGCTTTCCATAAACTTCTCCGCTTCAAAGTCTCTTACAAGCCCTACTTATAGACGGAGGCTTTAACTACATCGAAAGATACTTTCGACATCATATCGAATATTAACTTATTGAGGAACTTATATCAATATTTATTAATGGTTTGTCGCGCTATCCTTGATAGATAACAGGGAACTAGTGACCTCACCTCAGCAAAAATGGCAAGAATCTACAAATCCTACGAGATATTGTGCACCGTTCACCTAAAAATACAAAGGTAAGGCTTTGCAACAAAGCATTGATTGCTTAGTACGAAAACAGCCGGAGAACTGCAACTACCAAATGATAAGCTTCACCGAGAATTCGCGCCGAGAGGAACATTTCTCTTCCAGTAAGGACAAGTTTCATAATAAGGAACATTTTTCTGTGTGATAATTCAAACGCGGACCTCTAGGCTACGTAAATTACATTGGGGGTCCACAAACATCTTTGAATGAATTCACATATCCGAGCTCCGTCATTTGAACTGGCGGGACGAGAGGTACATGCAATCCAAGAACTCATATTTAGTTTGCAAATTATTATCCTCAGATAATAATCTCCAAACTGGGGGACTACTGGTGTGCATAAATATGGCATCCAATTAGAGTTTGAAGTATGCTCATGTTCCAAGACCACACTCCAAACTGGGGGACTACTGATACTACATAATATGGTAGCGACACGTGGATGCCACAATTGGAAGGATTGTCATTATTTGTAAAGCCACGGGTGTCTACGTCGCAATGCAACAAACAGATCGCAATTCCGAGGTCCGGAGTGGAAGTTATGCCCAAAATGGTGGGACTGCGCAGAACCTGCACTATATCGAAATGTATATCGAATGTACATCGAATATCATATTCGATATGGGTCCAACGCCTATAAATACTCCTCCCCCTTGGCCATAAAGAGGAGGAAAAACCTAGGGATCACCCCGTCATGTCTGTATCGAAGGGTACGTCGAATATCATCCCCGATATGCCATATTCGACATAGACCCCCGACATACCTTCGACATACTGCAATACCCGATGTTATATCAAAAATAACTACCGATGTACTTATCCATTTGACATGTATCATATATGTATATAAAGCTACACGTGTCAGCTATCCATAGGAAGAATCAGATCGAGGTTTCGATATACCGATCTCGAGATATGGCCTATATGGTGGAACCTCGGCGTATCTCCGACGTGCCAAAATACCGATCTTATATCGGGTGTCACTACCGATATACCTACCTCCCTAACATGTACCTTATATGCTTGGAAATCTAAAGGAGTCTACTTTTCATATCAAGAAACGGTTTGAGGTTTGGACCTTCCAATAAGGAGATATGGTCAAAACCGTAAAGCCGCGCAGTACAGAATAGACAAATGAACTACGTTCGACTTGATTCCCCTAAAGGGATACGTAGGCAGCTTGGGATAACCCGAGTTCAGTCCAGAATCATCAATGACCCATCTGTCCCCTCACCACCGATATCTTATTAGGACTCATCTCCGATATTCGTTCAATACTCATCACCAACGTGACATCAACAAGTAGTTTGGTGAGGCCCCGACCCCGAGCAACAGGTTCCGGACCAAGTCTACACGAGATACCTAGTGTAGGCCTGATTTGAGATAGACTCGTTGTACTGCTGGACTATACACTTGTAACCGACACTCATATATATATAAAACGATCTATCGCCAAATCAAGCGCTTTGCTATCTTCTACCTAAGCCAATATGGGAGGCAATAGCGGAGCTAAGTCATTTTTTAGAGACATGGGCTCAACTGCGATTAAGGTTCACGATATGGAGCATCTTGAAGTTAATATTGTTGAGACTTTATGCAAGTTAGAGAACATACTTCCCCCTGTTTTTTTTTTTTTTTGATCCAATGGAGCATTTGCCGATTCACTTAGCATATGAAGCCAAGGTTGGCAGACCAGTACAATTTTGAGAGGTACTTGTTATTTCAAATTTTACCTTTTCCACCTTATAATGCAAACGCGTTTATTTATCATTATTCTTATGCTAACGTATAACACATAACCAGATTCGTGCACCGTTTGGAAAAAAAGTTGGAAATCTTGCTAAAGTGGAGGCTTCTGATGTTAAATCATACTTGCTTGAAGAAACGTCAATATTTTGTTTGTTATACCTGGACAAAAGTATACAAATAAGATTGACTTATTTACCGCGCAATGACGAGGGAGGACAAGTTGATACAAAAGGACGTCTTTTAATTTTCTCATACCCAAGTCGACCATTGGGTTCTTTAACCAGTTATCGGGCTTTAAGTGATGATGATATATTGCTTGCACATCGATATGTCTTATTAAATTGTGGAGAACTAAATCCTTATGTTGAGTAAGCCTATTCTATATATTGATTGACGGTGGAATTTATGTCTATACTATTGATGGTATGTTTACTTGCGAAGAAAATTTGATACACTTATGAAGGACCAAAATCCAATGATATCAAAGGATGAACTAGTCAAACTATGTGACATGCAATTTTCAGAATGGCTACAAAAATATGCAAGTTTAACAAATTGTGTACAATTTTGATTTACATGTATTATGTAGAATGTTATTATTCATGACGTATTTTTGTCTCAGTTGGATGTGCGGGTAATGAAGTTCATACAAAAATCAAACCCATGGCGCATCTTTCACATCGACGGGTGAAATATTATTATGGATACTTTGTTAACATATTCAAGTTTCACGTTAAAGACCATGGGGAGGGCAAGAAAGCAATGAACAAAGGTGTTTGTGTACTCGAAAGCACAGATGGCGACGAGACAATAGATTATTATAGTACGTTGTAAGAAATTATAGAATTGGGATATTTTGTAGGAAACGTGATATTATTTAAGTGTCACTCGTATGATACTTCTTCTAACAATGGAGTCAGAGTGCATCCTCGTAATAAGCTTGTTGAGATCAATAATAAATCGAGGATCAAGTCTAGTGATCACTTATTACTAGCTCAACAAGCACACCAGGTATTCTACTTAAATTACCCAAAATGGTTGGCGCATAAAGATAGAGGTGAGTGGTGGTAGATTGTAAGACTAAGGCCAAGAGTAGAATTGTGGTTCAGTCATTAGACAACAACATAGCGCAAAGAAGTTGATCCTAAAGAGTTGCGTGAGAATAATGAGCTAGATGAGAATGCAGATGATTTAGAAGATGAAGTTGTATTTGAGAATCTACTATCAGATGACGAACATAAAAATATATTAGAAGATGAATGTAGTACCAGTGATAGCGTAATGGATTATAGTAGTGATTGAGGCCTAATGTTTTTAGATTTTTTATTGAAACGACTATAAGGTGGATTAACATATATGAGGTTTTTGTTGTTTTCTTTATATGTCTCTTTTTCTATACTAGTGTGCTTATATTTAATTTATTTACTACAAGTGATAACTTGTTTGATAAATTGCTACAGCTCAAAGGTTTATGCTCAAAGGTTTATGCAGGTCATTCAGATTTGTCTAGAACTGTGAATTATAATCAAATATGGAGCAGGTCCAATATGTCGAGTTATCGCTATACATGCTTTTTAGTTTCATATTCACATTGGGATTTTTCTTTCTCTATTTCTGTGGATGCACTCTAGTATTGTGCATGTGGGACTCGTTACACAATAGTATTATTTTCATTAGTAATAGAGATGGATATTGACTCACTGTACAACATGAACATTGTAATTTTGTCAGTGTTCTGTATCTCCTAAATTTATTCATATACTTTTCATTTTTTTTGTTTTACTTTTTGTTAGTAATTATGTTTCTGTATATTCATTTGACAGTGGATAGCACTATTGTGTTACGTGTATATAACTTGAGACTAACTATTAAGGTAGATCTATGTGGAGCAGTAAATTTGAGTAATGTGGTATGAGGAAGTAGTGTGTCATTATTACATGTTGCACTATTTCATTACTATTTTGGTCCTTGTACGTGTAAATATCTTAGACGTTTCTCTTGAGCTTTTTCTTGAGTGTCTCTTCGTTGGTATTGATTTTTATCAAGATCAATGGAAAAAATCTTGTAAGTCATGTGTTAGAAATGCTAAATGTTAAGCAACAAATGTTTAGAGACCATATATTTTAAGAGCTGAAGTAGACTAATTTTTAGTGTTTGTCTTTAAAATAAAATTTTAAAATAAGGGGTGCAAGTCTAAGATTTAGTAATGCATCTTTTTTATGCTTCAAAGAATTGCTCAGATCTTCTTACATATTTCATCATTTATTGAACATAATGTTAGTTTTAAATTTCTGTCTTTTTTATTTTGCTAACTTCAATTCTATCAATTGCAAATTAATATTTTGCTTTGAAGATGTGGATTTTGCAGCTGCTTTTGGTTGTGGGGAAGTTTAGACCATTTTTTTCCTTTTAAGAATTTATTGCTTCTGCTTTTTATGATTTATTTTGTTTCTTATGTTATCTATTATTGATTTTATGCATCAGTACTCATTTGTGTGGCTGGGTTCAATTGATCAATTGAACATTTCTATACATGTTTATATGGATTCATTGGACCGTTGTTAAGATTATCATAAGTTTTCCTCTCCAAAGGTTAAGGTGGATAGATTCATTTAGCAAAGAGAACAAATAACTTGTCTTGGTAACATTTGGTTATTTATATTCCGTTGAAGACTGATACAATAATAATGTCTCTGGTGTTTGGATGGAGAAAAGTTCTGACTTGGGGTTGGTTACGAGAAAAAATGATGCTTGTTCTTGTTCTTAGTTCGATATAGTTATTCCTTTTAAATTTTGTAATTAAACTCAGTTGTGGCAGCCATAAGGACATGTTTCCTTCTTTTGTCAGATCATATTTGCTTTGAGACGGGAGATTGATAATCATGAAATTTCTCTCCATTTGCAACCTTTCATGAGTCCATATTCATGGATTAGTAGCCGGTGTTTTTGCCTATGGTAAACTATATATTTTTTTTTGTTGTGAATTCACTTGATAGAATTGTAGTATTTCTGTGTACAATAGCTTTAGGTATGTTTGCTAGTGAGACATTGTACCACTGTTTCTTCAATGACTCATGCTTGGATGAGTTGGAAACTTCTAGGTTTGTTCGGCCTTTCTGAAGGTGCATACAGATGTAGGAATGATGCTAGCTATTGAGCGGTATTTATCATCTATCACCACATGCACTGATATCACAAATTATGCATACATATTCATGGACAAGTTTCATGTCAAGTGAAGATTGCATGAATGGAGAGGATGATATAACTAACGAATCATAAATGTTATTGATGAAAAAGATACTTGAAAGAAGGACATCATGCGATTATGCAGATTCGTTTTTTTTTTTGGGAGAGGCGGGGTAGAATTATGTTGCAATTGTTGGTAAGCAGGTTGGATTTGTTAAAAAAGTTGGATCATATTTTATAAAATGTGGACTTACGAGTTATGGCCCATTCATAGTGTGTTTATCAACTTTATTTGATTAAAATGAAATGATTATAAGAACAAGTAAACCTTATGAGTTATGAACATGATGTGATAAGAACATGATAAAAAAACATAACATAATGTGATAAGAACAGGACAAAAAGCAGAACATTGTAAGAGCATAAATTGGTTTTGAATTTTATATTCCTTTACATTTGATCTTCCTCATTATCAGAATGATGTCTTCGAAATTTTGGGCGTTGCGGTTGTAAAGTTATTTTTGAATCAAATTCACTTGGATCCTTGGTTGGAATCACTTCGTGGTTGTTGTATTTTCGTAGGTATACGGTTGAAAATTTGTTACTATAAGCAATAGATGATTTTTGGTTAGAATCACTTCGTAGTTGTTGCTTAGTTTTCTTGTAGAATGTATCATAAATCAATTTAAATTTATGCCACGAAGAGCAACCATAGAGACAATCCATTTAATTCGTCAACTCATTACGCTTTCAAGAGAAAGTAAGGTTTTGCATATGGCCTTTATTGACTTAAAAAACGCACATGGTAAAGTATCTCGAGAGCTACCACGGTAGATCTTGATGAAGAAGGGGTACACATTAAATATATCAACATCAGTAAAGATATGTATGAGAACGTGGTGATAAATATCGAACATGTGGTGGTTTAATAGACGACTTCAATTACAATTGGCTTACATCATGTGTCACTTTTAAGCCTATTTTTGCCTGTCATTGTAATTGATGAAATCACCAAAGCCGTCCAAGACCAAGTATTGTGGTGTATGTTGTTTACAAATGATATTGTACTTACCGATAAGACTAGAGCAAGAGTTAATGACAAACTAAAGCTATGGAGACAAACGTTAAACGCACGAGATTTTTGGCTTATTCATACTGCAATAGGATTGTGAACTAGATGATGGTGTCAGCTACCACATTCAACCTAAATGGACAAAATAAGAGAGTGCAACAGACTAGTGAGTTACATCATACACGCATGTCGAAATGCTAATGTGAAACCCTAACACATCGCCACCATCCATTGGACTAACTCTGACAGCGTCAAATTCGTCCCCTTGGACGATCTCACAATATTCTCTAGACATCAAAAAAGATCTCGACCACTTGGTGGCGAAATAAAGTTGAATATCAATTCTAACGACTCGGCTATGTCAGAGGGAAACCCTAGCCATGCACAACCTACCTATGCAGCCATGGCAAAGTCCAAAAGCAAGAGCAAAGATGTTAGATTCGAAGATATGAATTCGGAGGAAGAGAGTAACAACATATTGATCTATGAACCAACTAAATCCATGCATTTTACAAAAATCACATTCACGGAGGAATTTGAAAATGAGATCAAGGGCCAATGGAGAGACATCTTGATTATTAGGGTTATGGGTCGTCCATGGTATTTTGAGGCCCTCCGGACTAAACTCGACATAATGTGGTCTCTTCACTGCGAGTTCGAATTAATGGACCTGTGCTACAGATGTTATTGGTTGAAAGGATTAGATGCACGGAAGAGAGAGATGATCCTCACGGAAGGGGTCGTGGCACCTTGCTTGGAGCTTCCTTTCGATACGCAAGTGGATTTCAAACTTTTGGGCAAATACAAATATGGTCAAAAGCGTGATAACATGGGTACGTATTCTGAATTTGCCTGTGGAACTGTTCCGAAAGGATATTGCCCATAAATTGTCAAGTTGCATCGGGTGTCTGATTAAAGTGGATGGGCATACTCTCAATGTTACTCGCGAGAAATATGTGCGATTTTGTGTTGAAGTTAGCACATACAAGCTACTTAAGCTAGGGCTCGGCGTTAGAGACAAGAACTATCAAGTTGTTTATGAAAATCTCCCATCACTTTGCTATAGGTGTGGAATGGTTGGCCATATTGAGTCAAAATGTGTTCACGGACAGAAACAATCACCAAATGAGGGGGGAAGTCAAACATTAGTGAGGAAACAATACCGTGGAACGGTAACGGGAAGACTGATTGGCTTATCGAAAAAGCGCAAAAGCATGAGTTTGGAGAATGGATGAAAGTCTCGAGGGAAAAGAAGAAGAGTTTGGCCCCAAAAATAATATAGAAGAATACGGGAGAATCAAGTAGCAACCCAGTTCAAATCCTAATGAGAGACGCGAGGTTTGAGAAAATTACCAACGCGGCAGTAAGATCAGTTGGTTTGAATGCTAGCTTCTCGGCCCAAATGCCTGATGCACAAGACAAAAGAATTCTTCTAAATTCACTTAACCCTTATGCTACGCTAGGGAAGAATATTGCGGGAAAGGAAAGAACGGAAAAACGCAACACTAAGGCAAAACATTCGGCCAAAGAAGAAAAGAAGACTCCGAGTAGGAGTCTTAACCTATTTGATACCTTAGGGTTGCTAAATGATCAAGAATTCTCATTCACATGGGATAGCTCATTGGACTCAAACAAAAAGGAACATACAAATGAACGATAACGAGTAAAACGCGCAGAATTTCTGGTAGGACATAATGATGGGACATTGGGAAGTATTGGACTTCAAAACAAGGTAGCAATGGTTCCTCAGATCCTCCAATATATCACAAATGGAGCAAGACAAACCATTGATCAATGTATTTAGGATTTTGGTATCTATTTGGGAAATCGAGACTTTAATCCATCCAATACAAAAGGAGGATGACACGATTCTATGGTGGCAGAAGACGGTGCTGAGCAAATGGGAGTCGAACCGACAAGTGTCGCTTGCATTAGAGGCGGTGAATCAGATCATTATGACATGAAGGGGATCCGTAATTGACTATCAGATCGTCCTGCACCATCTTTATCAAGTTAACAAGAAGATTATTTCTTGGAGTTGTTAGGGAGCTGGTAACATAGATTTTTGACAGAATTTTCGTGAACTTGTTCTTATATACGAACCATAAGTAGTGTTTATCTTTGAGACATGGGTTAGTGAGATAAATGCTTATGAGATTGAATCGTCTATGAGGTTTTCTAATTATGTTATTGCACCACCTTGGGAATGGTTGGCGATGTGTTGATCTATGGAACGAGGTAGACACAGACGTTGAGATTCTTGAGATTGGGGATCAAGCGATACATGTTATTGTCAACCCGAATCTTCACGGTAAATGGCGTCTCTCTGGAGTTTACACGCAGCCACAGAGAAAAGAGAAAATTTGGATTTTTAGTAATATGGAGAGTTTGGCAAAGAGCTCAAATATTCCTTGGTTGGCGATGGACGACTTAACGAGATGAGTTTTGCACATGAGAAATCAAGAGGTAATTCAGCTGCGGCTAATACACTAAGTTTTTTTCGTTCTTTTATGGAGAACCATGGTTTGGTCGACATGAAATTTAGAGGCTTCGAGTTTACTTGGTCGAATAAATGGGAGGACAGAGCCATCACTAGAGAATACCTCGACAGAGCCCTCGTAAACCAAGCATGGCTAGACAAGTTTCCAGATTATCACCCTCTTCTTATGTAGAGTGAAGGTAGTGGAAGGACTAGCTCGACGCGTCCAATTAGGTCTGAGGCAGCGTGGTTTTACCACTCGAACTGCGTTCCCCTATTTAGGAATATTTGGGAATTGCAACCAAAACATTTGGATGTTATACATGAGCTCGGGTGATGCAACCGTGGAACATGGAGCACTTTAGAATATATTCAACAAGAAAAAAATATTGAACGCACGTTTAAATAGGATCCAAAAATCACTTAGGAGATGGCACAATGATTACCTTGTATACCTAGAGCATAACCTCATAGTCGAGTACAATGATGTGCTTAGACAAGAAGAAATTCTTGGTACCAAAAATACCGTGTGAAGTGGATACAAGATGGCGATAGGAATACGAGATTTTTCCACCACTCGACCAACGAGACGTCGACGAAACAAAATTAAGGCGTTGAGAATTGATTATATTTGGGTCATCGAAGAGGACGTTTTCAAACGACATGCACATGATTATTTTGCTAAGCTTTTCTCAGGCAGCGGGAACAATGGGAATGCAGCCATGAATTCCCAACTAGAAATTTCCAAGTATCAAACCCGACTTTCAGCTGAAAATATAGAGCAACTTTTGAAGTCAATGGACTTGGCAAAACTTAAGTAGGTGGTATTTTCTTTACATCCATTTAAGGCCCCGAGTTCGGATGGCTTACATGTCGGGTTCTATCACAGAGGTTGGGACTCGATCCAAAATTCCTTAGCAGAATTTGCAAATGAGGTCTTTAAAGAAAAAATATTGGATCTTATTATTTGCGAGGAATTCATTTGTCTCATCCTGAAGACGAATAATCAGGAACATATTAGCCAGTTCAGATCGATATCTTTTGGTAACATACTCTACAAGTTCACTACTAAGAGAGTTACGACGCGACTTCAGGGTATTATGCCAAAGATTATTGCGCCAACTCAGTCTAGTTTCATCAAAGGCAGAAGTACTCAAGATAACGTCTTCTTACTTCAGGAAGTTCTTCATTCGATGCGAAATAAGAAGAAAAATAAAGTGAGAGCCATGAGTATGAAACTAGATCTAAAGAAGGTGTACGATAAGGTCAGTTGGTAATTTTTAGAAGATACGCTCCACCGTTTCCAATTCTTAGTCGAACTTATAGAGCTTATAATGTTTTGTGTTTGCAATGTCGTGGCGAAAAGTCTTTGGAATGGGTCCCCGCTCGAACCTTTCAAGCACTCATGTGGACTTAGAGAAGGCGAATCTCTCTCGCCGTATTTATTTGTTCTATGCATTGAAAGGTTAGCGTATCTTATCCTTGAGGAGGTGGAGCATAAAAAAATGGCAATCTCTTCTGTCGTGTAGGGGGGACCCAAATTTTCCCATTTGTTTTTCGCGAATGATCTGGTCTTAATGGGCGAGCATAGAAGGGAACAACGAGGGCGACAAATGGAGTTTTTGACAAATTTTGTGGTGCCTAGGGGTTGAAGTTGAGTGTGCATAAATCTAAAGTCTTCTTTTCAAAGAGTGATGGAGCGGGTTTGAAACGCAGAATCTGCGAGTTACTCGGATTTGGGAAAACCACGGACTTAGGCAAGTACCTCGGAGTGTCTCTAATACATGGGAGGACTACGAGGGCTGATTATGCTGAGACGTTCGACCCTGTGATGAAATGATACACCGGGTAGAAAGGGAAATTACTAACATTAGGGGGCGCGCTACACTCGTACAATCGATCTTCTTCGCATTTTCATTGTACCACATGCAAGCGTCATGGATTCCCAAGAATGTATGTGCGCAACTTGATCGCCTTAACCAAGATTTTCTTTAGTCCTTAGATATTTCAAAGAAAAAGCTACATCTTATAGGGTGGTCGAAAGTTACTAGACCGAAAAAGAGCGGAGGCTTGGGGATAAGAGTTACAAGAATGAGTAATGAAGCTCTCTTGTCTAAGCTTGCTTAGTGCATTATGCGGGGTACAAACACGGTTTGGAAAGACTTCATTATGGTAAAGCATATGAAAAAGGGAGACTTTTGGAGTACGTAGCGTAACCAACTGATAGTGCTACGTCGAAAGGTTTAGTTTGTTGCTTGGGAATCATGAAGCCTTTTCTCCCTTGAAAAAATGCAAATGGGTAAAATATATTATATTGGCACGATAATTGGCTCGGGGACAAGATACTTTGTGAGGAGAAGTGTGTTATTTCTCCTGATGAAGCCCAACTTAAATTTTGGGAAGTTCTGGACGAGTAGGGTCATTGGCTCATCGATAATCTAAGTTCGTTAACCCTTGCTCCTTTGAAGACGAATTAAGCGGAGAAATATTATGCTCAACAGTAGTGAGGATACTCTCTTGTGGAATGAGGCGTCAAGTGGCGTGTTCACATGCAAATCCTCGTATACAACTTATTAGGAGTGATTATCAGAAAGATAACAAAGAGGTGAAGTCGATTTGGAGCAAAGACATTAGCAATAAAATTCATCGTTTTTTATGGCTTGCCGTGCAAAATAAATTGGCTACGAATAATCTTCAATACTTGAGAGGGATATCGCCTAGTGAGATGTGTCTAGTTTGCGTTGTTGAGCCCAACATTGTGTGTCACATGCTGAGACATTGTAGGATGACTCACATAATTTGGTTAAAGGTGATTTCGTGTGATTGCGTGGCAAAATTTGACTCCACTTTAGATGATGCTTGGCTAAGGGATATGATGAATAGCTTGACAATGGAGAGTAATGAGATCATGGGAGTGAGTTGGCAATGTGTGTTTGTGGCAACTGTTTGGGTTATTTGGAATAATAAGAATAACAAAGTATTCAAAGGCAAAATGGAATCAACAAAGACTTGTTTATTCCAAATCAAGATCCTCAATAAGGATATGTGGGTGGAAAGACGGAATTAGGAAAAAGACGACTACATCTAAATGGAGCAAACTTGAGAATGGTTGGATTGAGCTAAACACGGACTGAAGGGTGAACTACGACAAAAACCGCGATTCAGCAGTCGAGGTTATTAGATCGGAGAATGGGAGGTGGATTCTTCGTCACAAAATGGATTTGATTTCTCCAACTATGGATGACACCGTACTTGAAGCATAAAGAAGGGGTTGACGCTTGCTTGGGAAAGAAGAACTCCTCGCATTATTGTAGAAATGGATTCGCTAATAGCGTTTAAGTTGATTAACGATGAGCTCGAGGCGCAAGAGATACGGGTAGACTTGGTGAGGGAATGACAAGACTTCCTACATTTTCCGTGGGAAATTAGAGTGGAGTGGATACCGAACGAAGCAAATGGAGTGGTAGCCATGTTAGGAAAAATGCCATTAGATATTAGAAGGGGCGAACTCATTTGGAAGAACCCGCCACCTCAAGTTTTTAGCTTGTATAAGGCGGATATGGTCTAACGGCCTTTTGTGATTTTCATGATTACAAAAAAAAGAGCGCGACAAAAATCTTGTGCGATAGTAACTTTCCTCTAAAACTTAAAGGAATGTTCTATTGGACAACTATTAGACTTGCATTCCTATATAGCTCCGAGTGTTGGGCTATTAAGCATAGTCATGCACATAAGATGAACGTAACTAAGATACAAATGTTGAGGTGGATGTTCGGTAACACCAGAAGAAACAAGATGTGTACTGAAGACATTCGACATAAAGTGCGTGCGACATCCGTCGACGAGAAGATGCGAAAAGACCGATTAATATAGTTTGGACATATTAGACGCAGACCCATATATGCACCAATACGAAGCATTATAACTATTGATTAAGGGCATATGATTAGAGCTCGGGGGAGACCGGAAAAAAAACATGGATGTAGGTCATACGGAATGACATGAAGCTCACATACCACAATGGAGATGTATTTTTCAACCGAAACGAATAGAGATAGAGAAATTCACGTGCACGACTCGATGTGATTCACTCGTGGTTCATATAGTTTACCCAATAATTGAGATTATAAACTTGGTTGTTGTTGTGTGTTTTCATAAACCATTCACCAAAGCCCTCTCGCCAATATGACACTTTATAGTTTATACGGTTAATTGGATAATTATATAATTCGATGCATGGTTATTTGTTTTGAAAACATATACACGCTGAGTACGTAGTTTTACGCAATTAGACATTTTTACTCATGAATTACTTCCCCACTCCCCTTGTAAATCTTCAAAACCTTCCATAGTTGAGCATAACGTCTATGGCTCCATAACGTATTAAGCAAATCAAATATTCGTATAATAATCGACTATATAGAAATCAATTTTTGGGTTTATTGGCTTCATATTGGGCCCCTAATAGTAATAAGCCCATATCATAAGCAGACAGGCCCAATCAACGCCAAAGTCGGTCAGGTGCTAGACCGACTAGCTTCCTATATTTTTCAGCTATAATAAATACTCAGCCCACTACCAATTCCGCACTTTTCGATCTCCTCTCCACTGAGAGTCGAACGAGAGCAAAATTTCCCTCTCCCCCCCGGCCCCCCCTTTACTACTCTCTCACTCTAAACCCCTACACTACAACAAACCCTATCGATTTTTTTTCTTTCCTTTCTAAAATATTCATCAACTCGTAACACTGCATTATCGAACTCGAATCCTCTTCGCTAGGGTTTTCGATTCGACAAATCATGTATAACAGTGGCCAGGATATGATGTGGAGCAACAGCAACAGTAATCCGGCGCCACCTGGTACGAGCGGCAGCGGCGCCGGAGGTATGCCGCCTATGATCGCGCCTCCTGGAACTAGTGGAGTTCCGCCGCCTATGCCTTCGCTACAGCCTTCGTACACTGTTGTGCCGACCGAATCTCAGCTGGACGAGAGGGCCAGGAAGTGGATGCAACTCAACTCCAAGCGGTACGGTGATAAGAGGAAGTTCGGATTTGTGGAGGCGCAGAAGGAGGATATGCCTCCTGAGCACGTCAGGAAGATTATTAGGTATATATATTTGAATTTACTGTCATTTCTTTACTGTTTTAGATATATGTAGATATTTTGTTGATATCTAGAACTTTCGATTGAGCCTGGTTTTGGGAATATTGTAACGTTTTTAGTACTAGGATCTTTGTGTTGACGATAGTATGTTCGTATGTGCGTCTGATTTACCTAGGTTGGTCGGGTATATTCTTAATACAACCTCGGTCGGTCCGATATTAGCTAGGGACAGAAACCAAAACCTGAGCACATAGATGGCATTATAGGTCCTTTTTGTTTGTAAGAACTAAACGTTTTCTAGCATTGAGAAGAAACCAACACTGTAGCTATTAGATGTCATTATAGGCCCTTTTTGTGCGTAAGAACTAAATGTTTGCTGGCATTGAATCCTTGCGAGATCTTGTTGCATATTTGGTTGACGCATTCTCTAGTTAGTGTAAAGTCCCTTAAGTTACATTTTCTTTGGATTGGAAGATTTTAATATTTCGGATGTTGATATCTTGATGGTTTGCATATTGCCATCTTGTGGATCATTACTGGTAAAATTTGGTAAATCATTAGGTGCTGTGAAGAATGTAAACTGTTGTATGAAACGATAGAGGAGTATCCAAAGCATTTGCTCATAATTATTGGTTGGTTGTGGTGTATTAGGATTTTGTCGAAATGATACTAGGGGAGGCCATTTCAGTCAACCAACAGGAGTTTGACAAAACATTGGAGTTCACCTTATCATTAATTGTCATTAAACAATGGATGTCAAAATAAATCCTACCACGCTTCTACATCTTTTGGTGCCCTTAGATTGAACAACTCATCATTTTACTTTCATGTTCATCTATCAAAAAAAAGGGTGCTGGGTTAGTTGGGAACTTGTGGCAGAACTTCATGTGAGGCATATAGTTGCGAGATAGTAATTCGTAGCTTAGAGGTGTCTCCTGCCTTAAATGGAATGATAACTATAGTTGCGTGTGCTTATTTCAGCTTTCAGCCTGAGGTATGGTTTCTTATGGTTTCCTTAGGCCTGCAGAACTGTGATCCAATTGTTGTTGAGAAAATTCTTGCAGCTATTATTTTTTGAAACCTCTTTCAAGAAACTTCATCTACTCTCCTTCTGTGGTGAAGTCCTGCAGAGAGTGTTTTATGTTTGTTTATTCAACTTGTTTTTTCCCCTCACCATGTGATTGTAATTTTCGTACATAAATGTATGGTTTTGTTCACCTACTTGGTTTTTTTTTTGTTAGGGACCACGGTGACATGTCATCAAAAAAATATCGTCACGATAAGCGTGTCTATTTAGGAGCTCTGAAGTTCGTCCCTCATGCTGTATACAAACTTCTTGAGAACATGCCCATGCCTTGGGAGCAGGTACATGTGTTCTTAGATAACTGAATATCTTCTGATTATTTGCTATGGTACTTCAGCGCTTCTGATATATTTTCTGTTTTGTCGTTAGGTCCGTGAAGTGAAGGTTCTCTACCACATTACTGGAGCTATTACATTTGTAAATGAAATACCATGGGTTGTCGAGCCAATATATTTAGCCCAGGTAATTTCTCCACCGTCGACAGCCTTCTTTCTTACTCCCTTGTGGTTAGCGATATACTGCCTTTTTCTCAACGCTTCTCTTGCTCCTAACGTTAACCATGTTTACTAATTTTGGATTTGCTCTATACACTAATTTTGCAGTGGGGTACCATGTGGATTATGATGAGAAGAGAGAAGAGAGATCGAAGGCATTTCAAGAGAATGCGTTTTCCCCCTTTTGACGATGAAGAGCCGCCACTTGATTATGCTGACAATCTTCTAGATGTGGATCCATTGGAGCCAATTCAGCTGGAAATGGACGAGGAGGAAGATGCAGCTGTTCACCAATGGTTCTATGACCATAAGCCACTTGTCAAAACAAAGCTTATCAATGGGCCTAGCTACCGGAAGTGGCATTTATCACTTCCAATAATGGCTACACTTCATCGGCTTGCTGGACAATTGCTCTCTGATTTGATTGATCGCAATTACTTCTACCTTTTTGACATGGAGTCCTTCTTCACGGCCAAAGCACTGAATATGTGCATACCTGGTATGTTGAGTGCTGAATCTGGATTTCTATTGGCCTCATGTAGACCACGTTTATTTCGTGTCTTACATTTATTCATATGTAGCTTCTAGAATTTTGCTGCATTGAGCTTCTGCATTTAGGGCGTAGTGACTACTTGTATTTATCCACTTTTTGTCTTTGTGTTGCTGTTTGTTCGAGTATTTTCTAAAAAAAACTATGATTCTACAGGTGGACCTAAGTTTGAACCTTTGTACCGTGACATGGAGAAGGGAGATGAAGACTGGAATGAGTTTAATGACATCAACAAACTGATAATTCGATCACCTTTGAGGACAGAGTATCGGGTTGCTTTTCCTCATCTGTACAATAATAGACCCAGGAAAGTAAAGCTTAGTGTCTACCACACTCCAATGGTGATGTACATAAAATCAGAGGATCCTGATTTGCCCGCGTTCTATTATGATCCTCTAATACATCCCATAACAAGTTCAAATAAAGATAGGCGTGATAAAAAGAACTATGAAGATGATGAAGACGATGATTTTACTTTGCCTGAGGAAGTTGAGCCACTGCTCACTAGCACACCTCTCTACACCGACACGACAGCGGCAGGAGTATCACTTCTGTTTGCGCCACGTCCTTTTAACATGCGCTCTGGCCGGATGAGACGTGCTGAAGACATTCCTCTTGTTTCTGAGTGGTTTAAGGAGCACTGGTGAGACTCTCTTCAGGTCCTCTGTGTCTTTTATAATTTTTAATGCGGTTGTTGGCCTTGTTTGACTAATCTCCATATGGTTGCTTCTTTTGCAGTCCCCCGTCATACCCTGTCAAAGTCCGTGTGAGTTATCAGAAACTCTTGAAGTGTTTCGTCTTAAATGAGCTGCATCATCGACCTCCTAAGGCACAAAAGAAAAAGCACCTTTTTAGGTCTCTCCAAGCTACAAAGTTTTTTCAAACTACAGAACTGGATTGGGCTGAAGCTGGTCTTCAAGTTTGTAAACAAGGTTACAATATGCTGAATCTACTGATTCATAGGAAAAACTTAAACTACCTTCACCTTGATTATAATTTCAATTTGAAGCCCGTGAAGACCCTGACCACTAAGGAACGTAAAAAATCACGGTTTGGTAACGCTTTTCATCTTTGTCGTGAAATTCTGCGTTTGACAAAGCTTGTGGTTGATGGAAATATCCAGTTCCGATTGGGAAATGTTGATGCATTCCAGTTGGCCGATGGGTTGCAATACATTTTTTCACATGTTGGCCAACTAACGGGTATGTACCGGTACAAATACAGGCTTATGCGGCAGATACGAATGTGCAAAGACTTGAAGCATTTAATATATTACAGATTTAATACTGGGCCTGTTGGGAAAGGCCCTGGATGTGGTTTTTGGGCACCTATGTGGAGGGTATGGTTGTTTTTTCTACGTGGCATTGTACCTCTTCTGGAAAGATGGTTAGGGAATTTGCTTGCTCGACAGTTTGAAGGTCGGCATTCCAAAGGTGTGGCTAAAACTGTGACTAAGCAGCGTGTTGAAAGCCATTTCGATTTGGAGCTTCGTGCTGCTGTGATGCATGATGTCCTGGATGCAATGCCAGGTTAACTTTGTTCTTTCTATTTCCCCCTTTTTCTCCTTCTCCTTCTCCTTCTCCTTCTCTTTTTAACTATGGAATCTTGGTGATCGATCGTCAGTATTGAATTTGATAATTTTAATGCTGCAGAGGGAATTAAGCAAAACAAAGCAAGAACTATCTTGCAGCATTTAAGTGAAGCATGGCGTTGCTGGAAGGCAAATATTCCTTGGAAGGTATTTTAGCCGTTCAAACTTTCTCTTGTGGAAATAATTGAGAAATTAACGTTTTATTGTCGTGATATTTAACTAAGATTTCTCTTTGACATGTTAGGTTCCTGGTTTACCTGTTCCCATTGAGAACATGATCCTTCGTTATGTAAAATCAAAAGCTGATTGGTGGACTAATGTTGCTCATTACAATCGGGAACGTATTAGAAGAGGAGCAACAGTTGATAAGACTGTTTGCCGGAAGAATCTTGGAAGATTAACCCGGCTCTGGTTGAAGGCAGAACAGGTAATACAGCTTACTTCTTTTTCATTTGGAGTCATTAGATTATCCAACTCACCTTCCATCATTGTTGGTGATGTTTTATCCTAATGGTTCTCTACGCTCTTGCAGGAACGGCAACACAACTATTTAAAAGACGGTCCATATGTCACACCAGAAGAAGCAGTGGCCATATACACCACAACTGTGCACTGGTTGGAATCGAGAAAATTCTCTCCTATACCATTTCCTCCGTTGTCTTACAAGCATGATACTAAACTTCTTATTCTGGCACTGGAGAGACTCAAGGAATCATACAGTGTGGCTGTTCGGTTAAACCAGTTACAAAGAGAAGAACTGGGTCTGATTGAACAGGCTTATGATAATCCCCACGAGGCTTTGTCACGTATAAAACGTCATTTGCTTACCCAGCGTTCCTTCAAAGAAGTAAGTAAAGTTATTTTCTGGTTGAAACTTATGAAACAGTTTCGAATCTTCTAAGGAATAACATGCTTAATTGTTTTTCCATGTAAACTTTGAGCTGTTGCTTGAGTACCTTTATTGTCATTCTCTTTGAAAATTAATGTGCTAATCTTACTATGGGATACATGCAGGTTGGTATTGAGTTCATGGATCTGTATAGCTATCTTATTCCTGTTTATGAGATAGAACCACTTGAAAAGATCACCGATGCATATCTCGACCAGTATTTGTGGTATGAGGGTGATAAGCGACACCTCTTCCCAAATTGGATCAAGCCTGCTGATTCAGAGCCACCACCACTGTTGGTTTACAAATGGTGTCAGGGCATAAACAACTTGCAAAGCGTATGGGACACCACTGATGGGCAGTGCGTTGTCATGCTCCAAACAAAGTTTGAGAAGTTCTTTGAAAAGATCGACTTGACCATGCTCAACAGGTATTTTACAGTTCTACATTCTTCTCCGATAAAGTAGTTGTGTAATTTTCTCTTACTAATTTTTCTGTCAATATGTTGACAGGCTTCTTCGTCTGGTTCTTGATCATAATATTGCTGATTATGTAACGGCAAAGAACAACGTTGTTTTGTCATATAAGGATATGAGCCACACAAATTCTTATGGGCTCATACGTGGTCTGCAGTTTGCTTCATTCGTGGTGCAGTACTATGGACTTGTTCTGGACCTTCTGCTTCTTGGTCTCACCCGAGCTAGTGAAATTGCCGGTCCACCACAGATGCCTAATGAATTCATTACCTATCATGATACAAGAGTTGAAACTCGACACCCCATTCGTCTGTACTCCAGATACATTGACAGAGTGCATATATTATTCCGGTTCACTCATGAAGAGGCTCGAGACCTTATCCAACGGTACCTCACAGAGCATCCGGATCCCAACAATGAAAATATGGTTGGTTATAACAACAAAAAGTGCTGGCCGAGAGATGCCAGGATGCGATTGATGAAACATGATGGTACATATCTTCTTTGCTTGATTATGCTTCGAAACAAGCCACATGTTTGTTTTGAAGTAGTGATTGATTAACTAATATTTCATTTGGATTCTGATTCATTTTGTTAATTCTATTTCAGTGAATCTGGGTAGAAGTGTTTTTTGGGATATGAAGAACCGTCTTCCCAGGAGCATTACGACACTTGAGTGGGAGAATGGCTTTGTGTCAGTGTACAGCAAAGACAATCCAAACTTGCTTTTCAGCATGTGAGTGTTTTTGTCATTCCTCTTTTATGACTTAGTTGCTGTGGTATATATTTGTAGAACTGCGAATGGACTTCTTATATCATAACGAACAAATAATAAATTTGTAGGTGTGGGTTTGAAGTTCGTATACTGCCCAAAATAAGGATGACTCAAGAAGCTTTCAGCAATACAAGAGACGGAGTCTGGAATCTGCAGAATGAGCAAACCAAAGAACGCACTGCAGTTGCTTTCTTACGTGTAGATGATGAGCATATGAAAGTTTTTGAGAACCGGGTAAGGCAAATCCTCATGTCTTCGGGTTCAACGACATTCACAAAGATTGTCAACAAATGGAATACAGCTCTAATAGGTATTACTTCAAAAAAAATTGCTGCGTCTTTTGTAGTCCTGCTTTTTGACTGGCACTGTTAAGTTTTTCTTGTTGCTGAACTTGAACTCTTTGGTTTCTTTCTGCAGGGCTGATGACGTATTTCCGCGAAGCAACTGTACACACGCAAGAACTGTTGGATCTGCTGGTAAAATGTGAAAATAAGATACAGACCCGTATAAAGATAGGGTTGAATTCAAAGATGCCTAGCAGGTAATATACTTCCATTAACCATATTCTTTCTATATCGCTCTGCTCTTTATTTTGACTGATAACAGCTGAAAATATTCTGTTGTTAGATTCCCTCCTGTCATCTTTTACACGCCAAAGGAAATTGGAGGACTTGGAATGCTGTCGATGGGACACATATTGATTCCTCAGAGTGATCTTCGGTACAGCAAACAGACAGATGTTGGTGTAACTCATTTTAGGAGTGGAATGAGCCATGAAGAGGACCAATTGATTCCAAATCTGTACCGGTACATACAGGTGTGTGCAAATAATATTGGTTTGCTTGTAGGGGTTCATGTTACACGTACATATATATATATATATATGTGTGTGTGTGTGTGTGCGTGTGCGTGTGAGTGCTTTCTAATCTCTAATTTGCTTTCTGCCTTAACTCATTCACAGCCATGGGAGAGTGAGTTCATTGATTCACAGCGTGTTTGGGCTGAATATGCGTTGAAGAGACAGGAAGCTCAGGCACAAAATAGGAGATTAACCTTGGAAGATTTGGAAGTAAGCTTTGCAATTAGTTTACTGTTATCATTTTTTAGCAGTCTTTTATTAAGTAATTGTATACTTACATCTTAATGTTTAATGTCCAGGATTCATGGGATAGGGGGATACCACGTATCAATACTCTGTTTCAGAAGGATCGCCACACCCTTGCATATGATAAAGGCTGGCGAGTGAGAACAGATTTTAAGCAGTATCAAGTTCTTAAACAAAATCCATTCTGGTGGACACACCAGAGGCATGACGGAAAATTGTGGAACTTGAACAATTATCGAACTGATGTAATTCAAGCTTTGGGAGGAGTTGAAGGAATTCTTGAGCATACACTGTTCAAGGGAACATAGTAAGTGTGTTTGTCTATATGTCTATATTTTACCTTGACATCTCTGTCCTAATTGATGCTTGTTCCATTTTCGAGTTTCTGGTTGATCTAAAATGATTTTTGACTTTTCAGCTTTCCTACATGGGAGGGTCTATTTTGGGAGAAGGCTTCCGGTTTTGAGGAGTCCATGAAGTATAAGAAGTTAACTAATGCACAAAGATCCGGGCTTAATCAAATTCCTAACCGGCGATTTACTCTTTGGTGGTCACCTACTATAAACAGAGCAAATGTGTATGTTGGTTTCCAGGTCCAGCTGGATCTGACTGGAATTTTTATGCACGGGAAGATACCAACCCTGAAGATATCTTTGATTCAAATATTCCGTGCTCACTTGTGGCAGAAGATACACGAGAGTGTGGTTATGGATCTTTGCCAGGTCTTGGATCAGGAGCTGGATGCCTTGGAAATTGAGACTGTCCAAAAAGAAACTATCCATCCTAGGAAGAGTTACAAGATGAACAGCTCGTGCGCTGACATTTTGCTTTTTGCTGCCCATAGATGGCCCATGTCAAAGCCCAGTCTTGTGGCCGAGTCGAAGGATGTATTTGACCAGAAGGCCAGTAATAAATACTGGATTGATGTGCAGCTTCGCTGGGGTGATTATGACTCCCATGATATTGAAAGGTACACGAGAGCAAAGTTCATGGATTACACGACTGACAATATGTCCATCTATCCATCGCCCACTGGTATGTTGCTATGTTGTGCATGATATGGTCTCTTTTAGTGCTAGTCTTCAATTGAACTCACCATAAATACTTTTTTGCAGGTGTTATGATTGGTCTTGATCTGGCTTATAACTTACATTCAGCCTTTGGAAATTGGTTCCCGGGCTCAAAGCCTTTGCTAGCCCAGGCAATGAATAAGATCATGAAGGTACAACATATTCTATTACTAGTCTTGTGATTCTATTGCATTGAAATTCATATAATCTCAATCTGTTACTTCAACACCCCTTCCCCTCCCCCCCCAACTCCAAAAAAAAACAGGAAAGAGAAGTTGATGATTTTTTTTTTTTTTTGGTGCAGTCCAATCCTGCATTGTATGTTTTGAGAGAGCGTATCAGGAAAGGGCTGCAGTTGTACTCCTCAGAACCTACGGAGCCCTATTTATCATCTCAGAACTATGGGGAGATATTCAGCAATCAGATAATATGGTTTGTTGATGACACTAATGTATATCGTGTGACCATACACAAGACCTTTGAAGGAAACCTTACAACCAAACCTATCAATGGTGCCATTTTTATATTCAATCCAAGAACTGGCCAATTGTTTCTGAAGGTTTGTTTACCGGTTTTCAAATTATTTTCACTTTTGGTTTGCCTAAGATGTGGTCCATGCGGATTCAGGTCCTTATTTTTCATGTTTGCATTGCAGGTCATTCACACAAGTGTGTGGGCTGGGCAGAAGCGTCTTGGACAGCTGGCCAAGTGGAAGACTGCTGAAGAAGTAGCTGCTCTAGTGCGCTCATTACCTGTTGAAGAACAACCAAAGCAAATCATTGTTACACGGAAAGGAATGTTGGATCCACTGGAGGTCCACTTGCTTGATTTCCCGAATATTGTAATCAAGGGTAGTGAGCTTCAGCTGCCGTTTCAGGCTTGCTTGAAGATCGAAAAATTCGGTGATCTGATATTGAAGGCCACAGAACCACAAATGGTTCTGTTTAATATATATGATGATTGGTTGAAGAGTATCTCTTCCTACACAGCATTCTCTAGGCTGATACTGATTTTGCGAGCTCTACATGTCAATAACGAGAAAGCTAAAATGCTGCTAAAGCCTGACAAGACCATTGTCACCGAACCGCATCACATTTGGCCTTCACTGACCGATGAACAATGGATGAAGGTGAGGTTTTGCAACCCATCCTTGTACTTGAAATAGGGAGGTTTGCATTTTCTACGAACGATATCCACCTGACTTGCTCCATCTCTTATAACCTGTGCAGGTTGAAGTTGCCCTTAGAGATCTTATACTCTCAGACTATGCCAAGAAGAACAATGTCAACACATCAGCACTAACCCAGTCTGAGATCCGGGATATAATACTTGGAGCTGAGATCACTCCACCATCACAGCAACGGCAGCAAATTGCTGAGATTGAGAAACAGGTAAATACCAATTTTCCAGCATAAACTGTAGACTGACTGATATATATATATATACATATATTTTGTTTCACATTGTTGAATAATGTTAATTTTCTTATTTTTCCTATTCAGGCAAAGGATGCTAGTCAGCTAACGGCAGTTACCACCCGGACGACAAATGTGCATGGAGATGAATTGATAGTTACCACCACAAGTCCTTATGAGCAAGCAGCATTTGGTTCTAAAACCGACTGGCGTGTTAGGGCGATATCTGCTACAAATCTTCATCTTCGGGTGAACCATATATATGTGAACTCAGAAGACATTAAGGTACTGCCCCTTTTCACTTGAGAGAAATGGCCAAGTTAGACTTAGCAATTTTACTTATTAGCACTCTTCTGGTTTGACTGTGCAGGAGACGGGATATACATACATTATGCCCAAGAATATCTTGAAAAAGTTCATATGCATAGCTGACCTGCGCACTCAAATTGCTGGATATCTATATGGTATAAGCCCCCCAGATAATCCTCAGGTAAAGGAGATCCGTTGCATCGCCATGCCACCGCAGTGGGGAACTCATCAGCAGGTTCATATTCCGTCGGCTATTCCCAGTCATAATTTCCTGAATGATTTGGAGCCGCTTGGATGGCTGCATACGCAACCTAATGAGCTTCCTCAGCTTTCCCCTCAGGTGAATTTATATGTCCACACTTCCTGTGTTTCTTATATATATATATATATTTGTATGAATACTGTGTTTCTTATTTAGTACTTATCTTGACCGTCCCTCTTAATGTGCTGAATTTATCAAATGTAGGATCTTGTGGCGCATGCGAAGACTTTGTCAAATAATTCACAATGGGATGGAGAGAAGTCCATAATTCTGACCTGCAGTTTCACTCCTGGTTCATGCTCTTTGACAGCTTATAAGCTGACTCAGTCTGGATATGAATGGGGGAAAAGCAACAGTGATGTTGCAAGTAATCCCCATGGTTACCTACCAACTTACTATGAGAAAGTCCAGATGCTCCTGAGTGATCGTTTTCTTGGTTTCTACATGGTAATGCATAAATTTCACTACTATTTAGTTTTCAATACCTCAAACTTGAAGCTGTTTACTTTTGAGTATTAGGGGAAATCTCTGTTAGCTAATAGACCAAACTTCAGAATGTGGCTATAATCATCACATTTATTGTTCTCATGTTTTTGGTGTAACTTGGTCTTTGCAGATACCAGATAACGGCCCGTGGAACTACAATTTTATGGGAGTAAAGCACACGGTAAGCATGAGCTATGGATTAAAACTTGGGTCGCCTCGCGAGTACTATCATGAGGAACATAGGCCTACGCATTTCCTGGAGTTCAGCAACCTGGAGGAAGGAGAATCTGCGCAGGGTGATAGGGAGGACACATTCACTTAAATTCCCATTACTGTAGACTTCTTTGTGTTCGGAATTGTTGTTACTAATGTGTTTTTGTAAGTTGTGAGAATTGTCTCATGTTGTAGATATGGGCTTTGTAGCTTTTGATAATACTAGGTGTTTACTGTACTCCACCTCTTGATGTTTGTTAGATAATCAATTTTCGTCTTTATGCTATCCAACTCTTTCACTGCAACTATAGCCCCTTTTTTCGTTGGTTATATCATGTTGGTTTGTAGAGTAGTTCTAATGCACTCTTCTGATTTTCCCCGTGTTAGAGCCGAAAGACTAATGGACCTCTGGGGAAGCTAAATATTGGCCGTGGCAATGAATGTAGAGAACCATGGGTTCCTTGTCCCTGCATGAGTATGCTGTTAAAGGAGGGAGGATTCTAACAACAAAAGCGAAGGAACCAATATTTTTACAGAACAAAGAAAAGATACAGAGTAAATTTTAAGTCAATATATATTACCGATGAAATTAAAAAAAATAAAATTAGTGCGCACCGATTTTTTTTGAAAAATGATCAAAATTCAAAGCCTCAAGAACTTGAGAGGGATGTATTTTTGATTTTTGGTTTGATTGGCTTTGAGGTATGATTAACTATTTTGGGTACATTCTGAAGATTCAACCGTTTCAACGAAGGGAATATATAAGCCACACCTTTTCATTGTTGGGGCCAAACCGTTGAAAAGGAAAAAAAAAAGTAAAACCTCGGAGGGTAAAGTGTGATCATGGGATTCGTTGTCTTTTGTCCATTCAACTCTGAGGCGTATTTACGTAGTACTTCAAAGCAAGGAGATGTTCATAATGCTTTATAAATATTTAGATGTGTTTTTGCAGTTATTCAGAACAAATGAACAATAATATATTTTGTAAATATGAACTTCATATAATTGCTGCTAGTATTATGTTCAGAACGAAGATGACAGTCACGCAAAACTGCTAACACCATGATCATAGAAAACTTCAGTACTTCCCACATATAAATGTTTGAGCAATCAACGCATATTTGTGCCTGCCTTTGAAGATACGAATAATGTACAGCACAAAAATAGAATTCGGACAACACCAAGCCAACATAAAACATAACTCAGTGTAGTAGACACAGCAAACTTGATCATCTGACCAACAAATATCATCTTTGTTCCTTCAACACCACAGCAGGAAATTAGAAAACCATCAAATTCACGATGTAACACTTTCAATTTCTTTTGTTGCCTCCTTCTCGTCTGAACGACTATCTGGACTGTCCTTTGCACCTGATTCCGCATCAACACTGCTGATAAACATTTCATGATTTTCCAACGCCGCAAGCTTCTCTTTGTCACCTTTGAGCAGTTCAATCACTTCAACAATAGTCGGTCTCTTCTCAGGTTGACTATGCGCACATATTAGTCCAACAAACACAAGTCTTTTCAGCTCCTCTTCATTGTACTTCTCACTTAGCCTTGGATCCGCTAGTTCACTAAACTTTCTTTCGCAAGCCAGAGGCAGAGCCCAGTCAGTGATCGTGCGTTTCATCGTCGAACTGAGTTTTTCCAATGGCTTCTTGCCGCTAGCAAGCTCAAGCAGAAGAATGCCGAAACTATAAACATCACAGCTCTCGGATGCTTTTCCTAGCATTGCATATTCTGGAGCAAGGTAGCCAAGAGTACCCTTAACTCGAGTAGTTACATGAGTTGCACCATCGGGAATGAATTTTGCAAATCCAAAATCAGCAACCTGAGCTTTGAAATCGCTGTCTAGTAACACATTGCTGGCTTTAATATCTCTGTGGATTATGTGTGGAGCCGCGTGGAGGTGTAGATAACTGAAAAGAAAAGGGAAAAGATACAGTTATGGCTCTCGACATTTGGTCTAATGGCAGAAGCTTCTCCTGCTGTTTAATGCACTTATCCCAGAAAACCAAGTGTTAGTTGAGTAGAGGGAGGAAACTGATTGTGGAGGTGTGTAGAGTACTTACGCTATGCCCTCAGCTGCTCCAAGGGCAATGTTCATACGTCTGGGCCAGTCGAGATGACATTCCGCAGAATGTTGACCATGCAAGTGAGATAATAAGCTGAGATTGGTCATGTAGTCATAGACGATCAGACGTTCTTGTCCTTCAGCACAATATCCACGCAGAGTTAGCAGATTCTTGTGGCGCACACGAGCAAGTATCTCGACTTCGACAGAAAATTCCATCTCTGCTTTGTTACTCCATGACTTTAATCTTTTCACAGCTATCTGTGGAAGTACATATGAGAAATAAATAGGGATAAATAAAATACAAGCGAGACCCATCGTCTTGCTTATCCAACAAGGAGACAGCATTCTCTGTATCAAAAGGAATACTATGGTGATATGAACTTAGAGTATGCAAGAATTAAGGCTTTCTGATTACTGAGGATAAATAACCAGGGAGCGGAGAAGTGAGTATTGAATACAAAGTCGAAGTAATGAGTTTGCTATTCAGAACTCAGATGGCTAATTAAAGAAAAACAACTAAATTCTCATTCTACCTATATATTTCCATAGTTTGCATATCAGTAACTAGAGTGATTACTTCAAAGATCTTCGCCTTGGAAATCTTTATAATTCCAGGTCAAGTATAGCTATAGGTGTGACCAAGCCAGAGGCGAAGGCACCCAAAGATATTTGCTCAGACTATCCACAATGAACAAAGGAACACGGGTTTAATTTGCGAGAAATGCTTCCCGATTAAGTTTCTTGCTGCAATCAGACCCAACAAAGTTCAAATGCCAATACGCCACACTGTAAACAGGGTCTTCATTACCTAAAGCCTTTGGAATGGACTAAAATTCAATTACACAATGTCGTATGTAGGTCACACTAGACCTGCCTCTACACGTAGCAACATCATCAATCAACCAAGTCTAGATATACTGCCTCAAATATGAATCCAGCCCCATATCACCGGATGAGAAAACAAATTGTAGGCATCAACCAAGAACTAAAGTAGCCTACGAACAAATGAAGCAAAGATGGAAACAAGAAATGTATGGACCATCTTACAGCCTAACATATATCCTATCAATCATCACACAAATTTCTAGTATCTTTCACCACACTAACCATCTCAGCAGAGTAGATTCAAGATAGAATAAAGTATATATACCACAAGGAAAAGCTCAGGAAGGGCACAAATCCAATTAGAGGCTTCGCAATCTTACCTGAGAACCATCCCAAAGCTGACCCCAATAAACACTGCCAAATCCACCTTCTCCAAGCTTGTTATCATAGTTAAAATTATTTGTAGCCAACTGCAACTCCTTCAGAGAAAAAATCCTCCACGTCACGTCCTTTTTCCCTTGCCTTTTCCTGTTCAATACCAAGCTTCACTTCAGGTAACTAAATTCAGGCAATAAAGTTGGCTTCAAGTTAAAGTAAGACAATGTCCATCAAAAGAAAAACTTTTTCTCTTTTCTTGAACTCTTCCGTAGTATGAAAACCAAGCATAAAGGTTTTCATCAATCAAATAATATAAACCAGAACACACTTCATAAATACAAAACAACCATAAATGAATACTACTTTAAAGAAATTCAAATAACAAAAAAACAATCAAATAGCAGTTCTTCCCAAAATCAGAACACACTTCAAATAATTTACAACTAAAACCAACCATGAATCAGCACTACTTACAAGAGATTTAAATAAACTATGAGCACATACCGATCTGAACCCTTGACACAACAGAACATTGAGCGAAAATCCATAATCCTTCAACACCCCACCAAGCAAAAAAACCCCTTCTTTCTGCAAATTCCGTACAACCAAACCAGAATTCACTTATTCATAATAACAGCAGCTTTCAAAGAAGAAGAAAAAACCCTTTCGTGTTCAACAAATTCCTATCAAAAGCATCAGAACCCACCACTAAAAAATCAATCTTTTTAATTATTTAATGCCTAAAGCTACCAACTTTAAGATTTCTAATAAAGAATAGATGTGCGAGGAAATGGGATAACTTTTGTTGGTATCCAAACAGACCCTTGTGGTGTTTTAAATTTGAATAAATTTCTGATGATTGATTGAAGGTATCGAGAGAGAGAGAGAGAATATCAGTAAAAAACAGAAAAGAACAAAGCTTTAGGATTTGATTAATGAAATGTGAAGCACGAAGTGATTGGATTGGATATTAGTTTGCAGAAGTTGGAATATTTGGTTATGACAGAGGTGCGTGTGGGTCTGTGTGTGCGCGAAGCTTTTGACTTTTTTTAATGAGGGAGCTGTGTTTGAATGTGTGTTGAGTTGCTGTCGTTTGATTTGATGATATTATATTCAAATTTTGGTGTGATGGAGTAAATGAGATTTACCGCTTATTTTGGTATAAAATCTTTATTTGTTTTTTCTTTCTATAACATAATAATAGAAACAACTTAGAATTAAATTTAAACATAAAGTGAAGATTCTCTGGTGTAATAATAACGGATAATGACACTTTATAACACAGGTGTAATAATAACGGATAATGACACTTTATAACCCAAATTTTTACCCTTTTGCACTTGATTCCATCTTTGCTACCCGGTGTTCAATACAGAGTGGCCTTAAATCGTGACACGTGTAACGGAAGGACCACCAAATTAAAATATGTAGCAATGAAATTTGTCTCCAATGAAAAGAGGACACGTACCCTCCACCAGTTGTATTCAACTTACCAGGAGTCCCATTGTTTAACTCGGGTAAATGCCATGGTTAGACACATATCCCAACAAAGACCTTTATTTACAAAATAGTAGTGAATAATGAAAAACAATTTATTGGCAGTGAGATTAAAAATCAAGAGGTATTACGGATCCACAGATAAGTGAAATCCTTGTACTCGATCCACCACGAGTTAAATCAAGAGGTATTACGGATATTCACATGCGACACTGGGACGCCAAAGGAAAAAAGGCAAAAAAAAGAGCTGAAGTTCCAAGTAAGTCTAATCACATCTTCTCATTTCATAATTGAGAATATTATTAAGATTATATAGTTACATAGTTTTTTTGTCAAAAAACTTTGTAAGCAGAGAAGCAGACAAAAATCAAAAGAAAAAATGGCCATGTTTTACAATCAATTGAGAACACATTTGGCTCTCTGAATAACCATGTCCAGGCTTCACAAGGATATTTGCAGCATGGAGCAACAACTGTCCATCAATCTTTCCCTCAGCACTCACAATACGCGTACTATTATCCCTCTCAACATGCGTTTTTAGTGAACGAAGCAGGTGGATCCCAACCTTTGCAAGCTCCTACTCATCAATTACAAGCTGCACAGTTTACCAATCCAGTTCTCACAAACCAAATTCCATGGAATTATGCACATCCATTTTCAGTAGAGAATCCTGTAAGAAATCTAACTTGTGCACATCCTTTTCTTATTTAATTTTGACATTGATCAGTAATTAACAATCTTTTTGGTTGCCTAGGGAGTTGGGGAAAACTCTAATATGGCTGGCTATGTTACAAACAGTATCCACAAGAGAATCTAAGAGTCAAAAGATGCAATTGTTTGATCTCAATTGGAGTAGCGCTGAACTACTATAGAAATGGCAAGGAATTTTTGATATTACAAATGTACTTGAGGTCTTGGTAATTGTATCAGCAAAACTTTAGTAACTTTTGGATATTCAGTGATTATGGTTTTGAATATAAACTCTTGTATTGTGGAATGATATTTTTGAATGAAAACTGTAATCAGTTGAATGATAATCAAAGTATTGGATGCGTTACAGTCTTTTTTACCATCTCTCAGTTAATCAAAAGACAACATTACCAATAATTCTATGTTTGTCTTTGCACCATGTCAAATTCAAGAAAAAAGTACTAATGTCAAAGATATTTAACCATATTATAACACTTTAATATTGAGTACACTGCTTCTATATGTATCTTTTCTTCTATATACAACATATGAAAGACATCAAAAAGGTCTACATGTCTTCATAATCAGACATCAAACATGTCTGCGTTAGACATGTCTTTAAAGTTGCTCAAGTAATTAACACTAATAGACTCTTAGCAACTTTGTCCTTGTTGGAAATATTTAAACGGGTCGCCCATGTGGGCTAAGCCCGACCCGTGAATTCGAAACTCAAGAAAAGAGAGGGAATAGTTTCCTCCATGTTTTTTTGAATTAGAAAAACTACCATTTTCCCTCCCAACTCTTACTGATATCTAAAGTCAGTTTTTCTTTTGAAGAAAGAAGAAAAAAAACACACCTATTTTCGTAGGAAAAATAAGGAGAAAATGAAAAAGTCATTTTTGATCATCTTTTTCACATTTTAACACTTACAACTTGGCTCTTGGGTTGTGGCTACAATTCCTTTCCGTTTGTGATTGGGATTCGACCAAATCGGAGTACAAATAAAGGAGAAGCAGTCATGGAATCGAACCAGGTTATTCAACGTTCATGGGAGCAACTTTGAGATCCATTTAACATGGATCAAAGGTTAGTATGTTTCCTTCATTGGTATCAGAGCCTTATGGCTCGATTTTTGACTTTTCAGAACATGGATGAACATATATACATGCCCCTTATGCAAGTGTTATTTATGTTATCCTGAAATCAAAAGCTTCATGATCATCAATGGTGATTTTTTTAATTTCTTCGATTTATGCCTTCAATTTTTTACTGTAGCATGCCTATATGATTTTTATCATTCCTGCAAAATTTCGTAACGAATGGCTTTGTGGTTTGTGAGATATTATGAAGTCTTTCCGTTTTACCCGAAACTTTGACTGCATGCTGCGAATTCATTTCAATGAATTTTGGCATGAATCTTGCGGGGTTAGAAACTACATGTCAAGAGCTTTCCATCCATATAAAGAACGTTAAATTTGGCCGAGAATTGAGATAGTTATGGCACTTTCAATTTTCAGCCAAAACAAATTAAGATTTTCTGCGATTTTTGGAGAAGATGCACATAAACGCGACAAGAGTTCATAACTTGCACCGGCGGCGCGTGGGGGCGTGTGAGAAGCCTACGGTGGTCCGTTTTTGGATCCAAAATTGCGTTATTCTCACAATTGGATTTCCTATTTTTCTGTAATTTAAAATAATTTTTTCAGAGTTCGAAAATATGTGTCATTGGATTTTTTACCTTTTAATGAAAGGATAATTCTTCGTATAAAATATTTTTTCTTTTTTGGAAAATTCTGAAAATTTTATTTTAGACTATGGAAATTATCGAAAAAGGCGTGTGAGCCAAGTGGGAGTGTATGGACATTTATTTGAGCCATAATTACTTTTGTTTAACTTGAATATTTTGTTTTTTTTTATATAGTTGAGACAAAATTGGGCATTTAATGTCGTATTATGGTCTCGAGTATTATACAACGTACTCGAAATTATCTTATGGATATATGTTGTTTTGACAACTAAAGTAAATGTGTGTATACACTCCACAGTGTTAAAATTTTGTAATTTTCAACACGGTGAGATGTTCGAGAAGAAAACCCCGAGCTTGAAGGCTTGTAGTTCTAGATGGATGTTGGAAAACTTTAGAAATCCTAAAAGAGATCTATTTGCGCACTTGGTAGGCTATAATTTGGATCGAGGATCTAAATATTACCGAATGTGTGAATGAGATTTGTTAATTGGATTTATTTTTGGAATAATCACACGTGAACATGAAGATAATTATTTTATGTGACGTGATGTATTTCGTAGTTTCGTGACGAAGCATGTATTAAAACATGTATGATTATTTTTAATCATTTTTGGTTCATGTAGAATACATGTTTATTTCCTTATGTGCATTTGTTTTGAGCATGTAATTTCATATTTTACATAATGTATGCACGCTAATTTTTTAGCTAAGTGGGAGTTCTATGGTTGGCAGAATTTTAGAAATTCTCACCTTGAACTTAGAAGATTTTATGATTTAGAAATTACTTTCGTGATAATGAACGTTGGGATATGGATGATGATAGGCCACTTTGTGACCTCTTCGATTTCGTACCTTATGGTCGATTATCATGTATGCCGATTTGCTAGATATAAAATCAAACTTGTATAAGCAATGGACATTTAAGAAGATATCTCTAGAAAATTACAGACCATGGCAACCAAGTTGGTCACGTTCATATATTCAAATAAGTGCTAGCAAAGCACCTATCGTGAATTGAACTGACTGTAAACTTATATAGTTTAGATATCAGGATAAGACGGTTTGATACCCCTAACAACATCGATTAAGTCACTCCAAACCTTTTAGTAAGGTTACTCTACTCTTTGAATATAGATCTAAGGGCATACATATGATTTAATTCCGCTGCATGTGCCATTCTGTATAGCCATGTGATTAATGATCTATATATAGATGGTGTACTTTTATATGTGAAATATAAATGTATGACCAACTCGTGTTTAAGACACTGACTAATGAAAATGGCGCATTTGTTAAATTCTGATCGATCACGACTATGATTTTGCTCAAGTGTGATCAATAATTTTAGTCAGTTAACACGCGTGGAGTAATATGCTCAAGAGTTAAACCCAATATCATTCTCATCATCATTCATTTGAACATCCGTTTATCTGTTAAATTGAGTGTTTAAATGACCCAGTCAACTTTGAACTTAAGATGAACAACATTTATGTTGTTATCTATGTTGATGTTTAAAGTTATTCCCAGGTTCACAATAACTTCGGGAGAAAACTTTTAAAGTTTTAAGTTGTATGTTGGACTGGAACATAAGACAATGATGAAAGGACTATTGATATGGTCAGAGAATGATTTAATGTGTTTGATCAAGGATAAACACTAATGAGGTTGTCGTGTTGATGTTACCTTCTAAATGCTAATCTTTTGATTGCATTGCATTGGTAAATAACACTTAAATAGATTTCCTATGAAGTTGTGTCACCTCTATGGTTATGCTACAGATCTTGTCCTACGTGGATTTTAGATTTACGATAATTTGAGACTGAATTATACTTAAGGAAATCTAACTAGTTCATGCACGCATATGAATTAGCAAGAGGTGGGAGGAAATGCGAGGTCATTGCTAACAAGAATCAATGCATACAAATTTATTTGTGTCACGACTGAATCTTTTCTTACTTTCTACCATATGTGAGATGAAGAGGTAAGACTTGAGTCAAAGAATTATTATTCTTTGAAGAGTCATTGACTTGAGCAAGTTTGTGACTTAGCTGGAACATGTTGTTATGTGTAGCATTTGGTGGCTTAGACATCATTTTTTTTATAAGAGTGTCAATATGTGACTAAAGAAATGTTTTACTTACCGCATTAATTGTTGGGAACAATTAATGCAACTTTATATAGGATAGTGAAAACATTGATATAGTGTACTCGATACACATCTTTGAGTCACATCGGGAAAAACAAACATTGTTTATAGTGTAGCACCTAAGTGGTCCACTTTCTTGTTTGACCCGCTTGTTTGAATTTTCCTACATTGAAAATGTTGACACAAGAATCATCTTGAAAGATGATTTAGACTGAGTTTCCTTGAGACAACTCTCTTAGTTTTCTATGATTTAAATAATACAAAGGCAAGGCATGAAGCCATCGTTTTTCATTACAGTTAACGGTTATATTGTGCATTTCTCGTTGATATTTAACTGTTGACAAATCTGAGATACATAAGTGTCTTAGATGTTGCAGAGTTAAGATCCAATTGGTAGGATTGTAATGGTCCTTGGGATTGGGTTAATGCACAAAACATGTAATGGAAGGGACATCTAACTATTAACTTATGATTTCTTCGCACGCCTATATGTTGGGTGTTGCCATTAGAAGAAATGGGAAGGTGTACACGATGATAAGTCCACAGAGACTTAAGTTGTAAGATTGATTTCCTTGGTAGGAGATTTCTTCTCAACTAAAGTCTGGCTAATATGTACAACTGCCTTAGTATTTAATTTACTCTTTATGTTACATAAGATTGAGTGGAAGACTCGATCTAATCAGCCTAGGACATTGGAACAAATATCTTATGCATACTATTTTCATTGTAGTTGAGAAGCATTGTTCCAATTCTTAAGGTATGTAGTATGGGATACACCCATTGGTTGTGGTGTATTTGCCCATCATAAACATGTGGAGTAAGAGTAACTGAGATTAAATCATGGAATCTTATTATTGATGTATGACCTTATTTGGAAGGACAACTAAGAGGTAATGGATTGTTTGTGATTTATTAATTTAAGTTATGGTTTGGTCAATTGGTTACTTGAGATCTAAGCTTCAAAGCTTCACGACTCAAGTGGGAGCCTTATGGGGTAAATCAATTGATACATGACTAAAATTAAATTCAGTACAAGTACTGAATAAGATACGTTCAAGTATATGTCTTACGGCATTAGAACAACATTAATTTCTTTTTTCTATCTCGAGGAGATAGATGAAATTCAAGCGACAAGCAACTCCATGTCCTATCTTACAAAGGTTTCTCAAATAAGTGAGATGGAACAAGTTTTTGGACTCTGTATTTCTATATGTCTGACTGTGTACATTGGTACATGTACTGGTAGACTTATGATTAAGGCACAAGATATTTGAGGACTAGTGTATTCACAAAATTATACTAAGATTGTGCAAATCTTTAAGAAGTATAAGTTTTTCTCGTGAAAGGGAACATGTTGTTTATAGACAACAACTTTATTTTTTGTGGGTGAAACTCTACTAATTGACTGTTCATTGATAGATATGAGTTTTAGGATTATTTTTTATGAACCTTGAGGTTGTATTTCTCGATGGAGGTTTGAGTGCAGAAATCCATGTATAAGTTACTTGATTTTGTACTAAAGGCATAGATAACCAAGTTTAAATACTTATGTTGATCTGTGGCATTAGACATTATTTTCGATTATGATTTATGAGATCTATCGAAAGGTAATCTCAAACAAGCTTTTCTAGATAATGTTCTCACATTAATATCAAAGAGATGATTAAATGTGAAGCTCACTAGGAACAATCTATGTCTTCATGATGAAAAGTTATAGACCGTGTTTTGATTAGACTATGGTTGATGAGAATCATTTTGGGAATGATTTCCTTAGTCTTTCTTTGTGAAAGTGTAATACCATTTTCTTTATCAGATTTCGGTGCTTATGAAACACTAAAGAGTGATTCTATTTTCTTTAATCATGAAAGACTTGGCAGATGCCTAAAAGATTGTGTGGTTCGTTTAAAATAATAACTCTATCAATATTAATGATGTCTTGTTGATTAGGATTGTGAGAAGTATGCTTCAACCATTTAAAGATGGCCATTCTTCTATTCTTTGAATAAAGAGTGAATTTGAGGTAAATGTACCTCTTAATGTTCAAATTCATAGAAATCATTCAATTTCTTGATGCTTTGCATCTTGAGCTGCGTGGAGTGATTTAAAATGAACTTTGAGGAAACTGGTGCTCCTTACAATGGTGTATATCTTGAGCTTTAGAATCTACGGAGACTATATTTAGTAAGATGTTTAAACTTCTGTTGGTGGTGAAATCTCTTTGACGATTGAGATTTACTGCACTACTCATCTATCCTGATATATGTCATGCCATGGGTCTGGTCATTAAGTATAGCCCAATTCTTAAGAGTAGAATTTGGACAATATTGATATAGGATTGTGAACTCCTATACATACTGCATACTAGTAAACTCAATAGTGATTTTGGTCATTATTGATCAAAATACACTTATAGTTTTACAAGAGGTGATTTGACTTGGAGTAAATCGACCTATGTGTTTGCTTCTTCATTAAATGATGATGCTGTTTGTTAGAATAGCTGAAAGCAAATGGGTGTGTGGATGTGCATATGAATGAAAATTTATAGCACGTGTTGTTGCAGTATAATGTGTTTGGTCAAAGATACTAGTTTATCATTTTGAGACAGTAAGTAAAGTGGGAGTCGTTGTGTGCTTTATGATGACATGCGTCAATTGCTTACAAGAGAGTCTCAAAGGGATAAAAAAAAACACTTGATCACAAAAGGATTATTTTGTGAAGAGATGTTTGTGCAAAGAAAAAAAAGTGACTTTGCTGTGTAGATCTATGCATTAGTGATGGTTAGTTTGATAACTTAACCTTGACCTGGAGATACACTCTTGAATTGTTAGAATCTCAAGGTTTGCGTAGAATCTAACCTAATTGGATTATATGATATCCAGTTATTTATGTCCGTGAGTTCAAGACTTGAATGCTATATAAGCAGATGCTTTTATGGTGAGAGCATTAAAGTCTTAAAGTATGTCTGACAAGTAGAGATTGACTCTCTCACACGAGCAATCGCCTCTGACATTAAGAAGTGTGCAGAGATGAGACAATTATGGTTTTGTTTGGATATAAAGTCATATTTATCTTATGATGTCGCCTTGATTGATGATCAAGATGAGATTATTGTTGTATCATTAAATAATCGTTATGGATTCCCACCATCCATTATACTTGTCGTAGAGCCAGATGTGAGCTTTCTTGTGATTGGTGTTTGTAGAGGACTTACAAGGAGAAAACTCAAGTTAAGTGTTAAGGACACTTGAACTAAGATCTGTACGATGCATTTTACTTTTAAATATGACATACGCTTCCGAAGAGGAAGAAACGCATCGTAGCATGTGTTTCATACCACATGTGCTTTTGTGACCGTTGAGATAATGAGTGAATAGATCCTTGTTTCCTCATTGTGTGAGACCCATAGGTTTATAAAACCTTATATGATACCCTTATGACTTTTAGCTTTTTCTCGAGACTTTATTTTGGTGTTGCTACTTTAGCATGTCTCCAATAGCCATGCTGGATTCGGTCATGCGGAACATGTCTAGGAAAGCAATCATTTTAATGTTAAGAGGTTTAAGTTTGAAAAGGAAGACTTTCTATGACTTGCTCCTATCTTGTATTCACCGCAATCGCAGTTATGTAAAACTTTGATGTTTGAGATGTAACTGTGAATACAATGAATAGTTTGAAAGAGAGTGTGCTCTTTTCATGACAAGGGATTAGAGATGCTCTGATTGATGCAAGTACGTGAAGTCTGGGGTATATCGAGATATCGTCCTCATGTTGAAGAAGTTAAGCTGCTATATGTCCTTAACCGGTGTATAGTTTTGTGCTTAAGTGTTGAGCCGCCATATATCTTTAACCAGTGTATGTCATTGAGCTCTTGTATGCTCGCAGATCACACGATCCATTTGCCTGTATGAAGTTGTAAGTATGTGAAGTTGATCTTACTAGACTGGGATCTACCCCTCATGTGCGAGTGGGAGATGTTGAAAATACTTAAACGGGTCGCCCATGTGGGCTAAACCCGACCCGTGAATTCGAAACTCAAGAAAAGAGAGGGAATAGTTTCCTCCATGTTTTTTTTGAATTAGAAAAACTACCATTTTCCCTCCCAACTCTTACTGATATCTAAAGTCAGTTTTTCTTTTGAAGAAAGAAGAAAAAAAGCACACCTATTTTCGTAGAAAAAATAAGGAGAAAATGAAAAATCCATTTTTGATCATCTTTTTCACATTTTAACACTTACAACTTGGCTCTTGGGTTGTGGCTACAATTCCTTTCCGTTTGTGATTGGGATTCGACCAAATCGGAGTACAAATAAAAGGAGAAGCAGTCATGGAATCGAACCAGGTTATTCAACGTTCATGGGAGCAACTTTGAGATCCATTTAACATGGATCAAAGGTTAGTATGTTTCCTTCAGTCCTCGCAGCAATGTTGCTTCACTTCTTCAGCGCTTTTGTTTCTACTTGCGACCTTATAAATAGAGAGCCATTATAAGTGTTCCTAGAGCAACTCAATATAGCATGATATAAATACAAACTTAAATTGAACTTTGGCACTTAATTTTTTGGGAAATTGTCAAAATAGTTCTCCAACAAAGCATAAATTTTGCAGAATATCCTCCAACTGAAATAAGAAGTCAAGTTATTTTAACAAGGGTCAGCAATCTAAAAAAGAAAAAAAGAAAAAAAATAAAGATACCCCAATAACAGTGATTTATTATGAGAAGTCTACTAATACAAAAGTTTAATTGGAAAGCATTGCTGGAAATGTATTGTAAAATGAACTCCACAACAAAATTAAAACATGAGAAGAGCTAATGATCTTCCTTGAAACATCTTCTTGTTTTAAAATCACCATAAGACACCAGAAATCTGAATAAAACGAGAGGAATAATGCACTTTATTGAACAATTAACTTAGTTTCTATAACATGGCTGCTTATAAATTTGCAAAAATAAAGAAGAAAGAATGAGAAACTAAATGTAAGATGATATAGTTTAAAGAGGGAATAGTTGATTCAGTACAAAATTTGAAATTGAAAATTTTTAAATCTGCCGCTAATTTGAGAAGAGTCTCAATTTTTTATCTTTTTTTGTTCCCTCTTCTTTTTTAACCACGGTTTCCTAACAAATGAGAAGGAAAGGTATTTAATTCTTCCCACATGTCACTATTGAGGGCCCACAGTGTGAGTTGCTGTCGTTTGATTTGGTGATATTATATATTCAAATTTTGGTGTGATGGAGTAAATGAGATTTACCGCTTATTTTGGTATAAAATCTTTATTTGTTTTTTCTTTCTATAACATAATAATAGAAACAACTTAGAATTAAATTTAAACATAAAGTGAAGATTCTCTGGTGTAATAATAACGGATAATGACACTTTATAACCCAGGTGTAATAATAACAGATAATGACGCTTTATAACCCAACTTTTTACCCTTTTGCACTTCGTCTTATAACTTCATTGCATCATACCTCATTCAAAGGTCAGTTTTTTCCTTCTCATTTTTAATCATTTACCCAAAAGGTCAGATTTTTAATGATTTGATTATGAAAATCATAGTGATAAATAATGTAATTTCATTTTAAACTCATGAGAAGGGTAGCGACTATTCTGTTTACTAGATGATTTTACCTAGTACACACGTAACGCACCCACAAGGAGCAACCGTATGTTTTCACGTTACACAAAAAAAAATCATGGTAAGACCTAGTTTTTCAATTTTGTTTAATCTTTCTCAAAAATTAAGAAAGCTCTTAAGTGCGACTTGAGACTATTTCTCTAGCAAATTAGGCAATTACACAAAACATGGTTCCACCTTTTTAGTCCTTTAAGTGAGCTCACTTGCATAGATTGTCTAAAAATCTATCTAATTCGTCATTCATCGTTTCATCTGTGAGGAGGCCTTGTACGATAAGATAAAATATATATATATATATATATATATATATATATATACACTTCGCCACCACAATTTTCCACCGTTTTGTAGTTCACTATATATATATATAGTGAACTACAAAACGGTGGAAAATTGTGGTGGCGAAGTGTGATTTTCCTTTGTGGGAGCTGAAGTGCTGTTGCAACTGGCTTAGAGTTGCAACATGATTGGGTGTTTCAGTATTTGCACGCAGTGGCAGTTTGGTAATTTCAAGTAGCAGTTTGAAATTCCGTTACAAAGTGCGTGAGGTGGTCTGGGAGAACGTGAGTTTTTTACATCATAGGCTGGAGCATGCGAGTTCGTTACAACAAGTGTTGTGCGCATGCTATGCAGTTGAACCGAATCAAACCAGTATATATAGTTGTATCTTAGCTCATTTCAATTCAACAACTCGGAAATTCATTCCTTTGTAATTGTACACAACTTCATAATAAAATCTCTTCTCTTTGCTCCTTGGATTAGGGTTCTAGATCGCATTGATATGTGAACGCCGAACCAAGTAAAATACTTGTGTGATTGTTCTTCTCCTCTTCGATTCTCTATTTTTTTCCGATTCTGATTTACCTATTGTTTATTGTTATCAATTGCAACTTGTGCGAACTAGTTGTGCGATTAACTGGTGCAATGTGTGTATCGATTCACTTCAAATTAGTGCGGTGAACGAAGATCGTTTGCAATGGCGAGTGCAAGGTTTGATGTGGAGAAATTCACTGGTCAAAATAACTTCGGAGTATGGCGATTGAAAATGCGTGCTCTCCTCGTACACCAGGTCCTGTTAGATGCGCTTAATGAGCAAAGCATTGATAAGGATTTGGATGACAAATCGAAGAGATAATGCTCGATAAAGATCACAATGCGATCATCCCGAGTTTAGGTGATAAAGTGTTGAGGCAAGTGTCGAAGAAGAAAACCGCTGCTGGCGTGTGGATCAAGCTGAAAAGCTTGAACATGACAAAATCGCTGGTAAATCGCTTATACTTGAAGCAAGCTTTGTATTCGTTTAAAATGCAAGATGACAAATCGATTGAAGAGCAATTGGATCTATTCAATAAAGTGATTCTAGATCTGAAAAATATTGATGTGAATATTGTAGATGAGGATCACGGATTGTTGTTGTTAAGCTCATTACCCAAATCTCATAATCACTTTAAGGAAACGCTAATATATGGAAGAGAATATCTAACTCTTGATGAAGTTCTATGAATCATCAGATGCCCTGATGGTTTCTTCATTAGATCCTCAGGATGAATGGGTTCTTGACTCGTGGTGCTCATTCCATATGACACTACATAAGGCTCTGTTTGAGGAATATGAAGAAACGTGTGGAGGTTATGTATTTCTGGGGTGATAACAAGCCATGTAAGGTTGTTGGCATTGGTTCTGTCATGTTTAAGCTCCATGATGGAGTGGAGAGACTCTTGGATGAGGCTAGGCTTGTACTAGACCTAAAGAGAAATATAACTTCTCTTGGCGATTTGGAAAAGAAAAATCATGAGTTTGCTGGTAAGAATGGAGTTTTGAAAGTGTCTAAGGGGTCTCTGGTAATCATGAAGGGAAGGAGGAATAGTATGTACATCTTTCTTGGTTGTGCAGTGGAATAGTCAGTTGCAAATGTAGCTCAAAAAATTGGTCGTGAAGCTGCAGGACCAGTTGCAAATGTAGACGAGAAAACTCTCACTACAGTAGAATTGTGGCATAGGATATTGGCTCATGTGAGTGAAAGAGGCTTATCAGAACTAAGCAAACAAGGTTGTTAGGATCTGAGAAGCTTGATAATCTAGAGTTTTGTGAACCTTGTGTGCTTGGAAAAGCTCATAAGTGAAGTTCAGTGTTGGACAACATAGAACTAAGGGCACCTTGGATTATATACATTCTAATCTCTGGGGACCTTCAAGGACCCCATCACATTATGTAACAAGGTATTTCTTGTCCCTTGTAGATGATTATTTAATGAAGTTGTGGATATTTGTTTTAAAAACAAAGATCATAATTTTTAGATAGGAAAACTCTCATTGAAAATCAATCTGGTAGAAAGATAAAGAGGTTGAGGACTGACAATGGTTTGTAATTTTGTTCTGAGGTGTTTAATGAATTCTGCAAGAAGAATGGGATAGCTAAACACAAGATAGTTGCAGGTACTCCTCAGCAAAATGGATTGGCAGAAAGGTTCAACAGAACTATTCTGGAGAGAGTGGGGTGTATGCTTCATAGTGCTAACCTTCCAAAGATTTTTTGGGCTAAGGCAGTTGTAACAGCTGGATACCTCATAAATAGATGTCCATCTAGAGCCCTGGATATGAAGACACCCGAAGAAACCTGGTCAAGACACAAACTTGATATGCAAATGTAAAGGTGTTTGGTTGTATTGTTTATGCTTACATAAAGCTGGATAAGTTGGAACAAAGGGCATTGAAGTGCATGTTCATTGGTTATCCTGAGGGAGTGAAAGGATACAAATTGTGGTGCCTATAAACTGGTCATAAGAAGTGTATCATCAGTAGAGGTGTAATCTTTAATGAGCAGGTTATGGCATACCCCATGAAGTTGCAATTACCTTCTGAGTCAACTTAAAGAGCTGAAGGAAGTGAGACTCATCAGTTTGAGGTGGAGCCTTTGACAAGTCATGCTGGAAACTGGTTACTTGAGGATGAACCAGTTGTAACAGTGAATGAGCAAGTTGATCAAGTGATTGACCAGTCTGAAGAAGATCCATCTTACATGTTGTCTAGAGACAGAACTAAGAGGCAAACTAAAGCTCCATAGAGGTATGGTTATGCTGATTTGTTGGCCTATTCCTCAGTTGCAGCTAGTGATGTTCTTGATGAAGAACCAAAGGACTATAAGTCTGTAGCTGTTATCACGGACATACACAATTGGTTTAAAACAATGGAGGAAGAGATGAAATCACTGGAGGTTAACCACACTTGGAGCTTAGTTGAGAAACCTAAAGGTTCTAAAGTAGTTGGATGTGAATGGATATTCAAAAGGAAACAAGGCATACCTAGAGTTGAGCAAGGAAGGTATAAAACAAGATTAATGGCCAGAGGTTTTACACAGAGAGAGGGGATAGATTATAATGAGGTGTTTTAACCTGTTGTCAAGCATATATCTATATGAATCCTTTTGTCTCTTGTAGCTGAAAGCAATCTGGAACTAGAACAAATGGATGTGAAGACTGCATTCCTGTATGGTAACTTGGATGAAACTATCTGGATGAAATATCCATAGGGTTTTGAAGTTAAAGTAAATGAGGATCATGTGTGTAAGTTGAACAAGTCACTGTATGGACTCAAGCAATCTCCGAGGCATTGGAATTTGAGATTTCATGAGTTCATGATGAGAATTGGTTTCAACATGAGTGAATTTGATCACTTTGTATACTTGAATTTCAGTCATGTCAAATCCACTGACAGGATCTTAAATGGATTTTGAGGTATGTGAAGGGAACTTTGAGTAAGGTTCTGGTTATGGTGTTGAAAGAGAGGATCCGAGAAATGTTCAAGGTATTGAAGGTTTTGTTGATTCTGATTATGCTGGATGTCTTGACACCAGGAAATCACTAACTGGTTATGTTTTCACTTGTTTTGGGATTGCTATTAGCTGGAAAGCAATTTTACAAAAGGTTGTAGCTTTGTCTACCACAGAGGTAGAGTATATTGCTCTTGGAGAAGCCATTAAGGAGGTTGTGGTTGGATGGCTTTGCTAAGGAGCTGAAGGTCCAAGATCAAACCATAACTGTACATTGTGATAATCAGAGTGCAATTCATCTGTGTAAGAATCATATGTACCATGAGCGCACTAAACATGTTGATATTAAACTAGAAAATCCAGCAGATATGATAACTAAGGTATTACCAAGCAATAAATTCACATATTGCTTGGACCTTGTTTAGTTGAAGTGTCATTAGCCTCGGGTTGAGGCTATGTGAGCAGTTGAGAGTTGGAGTTGTTTGTTGTGATGGAGTGCAGTCACAGAAACAAGGTGGAGAATTGTGGGGGCTGAAATGTTGTTGAACCTGACTTAGAGTTGCAACTGGATTGGGTGTTTCAGCATTCTGGTTACTTGAGGATGAACCAGTTGTAACAGTGAATGAGCAAGTTGATCAAGTGATTGACCAGTCTGAAGAAGATCCATCTTACATGTTGTCTAGAGACAGAACTAAGAGGCAAACTAAAGCTCCATAGAGGTATGGTTATGCTGATTTGTTGGCCTATTCCTTAGTTGCAGCTAGTGATGTTCTTGATGAAGAACCAAAGGACTATAAGTCTGTAGCTGTTATCACGGACATACACAATTGGTTTAAAACAATGGAGGAAGAGATGAAATCACTGGAGGTTAACCACACTTGGAGCTTAGTTGAGAAACCTAAAGGTTCTAAAGTAGTTGGATGTGAATGGATATTCAAGAGGAAACCAGGCATACCTAGAGTTGAGCAAGGAGGGTATAAAACAAGATTAATGGCCAGAGGTTTTACACAGAGAGAGGGGATAGATTATAATGAGGTGTTTTAACCTGTTGTCAAGCACATATCTATATGAATCCTTTTGTCTCTTGTAGTTGAAAGCAATCTGGAACTAGAACAAATGGATGTGAAGACTGCATTCCTGTATGGTAACTTGGATGAAACTATCTGAATGAAATATCCATAGGGTTTTGAAGTTAAAGTAAATGAGGATCATGTGTGTAAGTTGAACAAGTCACTGTATGGACTCAAGCAATCTCCGAGGCATTGGAATTTGAGATTTCATGAGTTCATGATGAGAATTGGTTTCAACATGAGTGAATTTGATCACTTTGTATACTTGAATTTCAGTCATGTCAAATCCACTGGCAGGATCTTAAATGGATTTTGAGGTATGTGAAGGGAACTTTGAGTAAGGTTCTAGTTATGGTGTTGAAAGAGAGGATCCGAGAAATGTTCAAGGTATTGAAGGTTTTGTTGATTCTGATTATGCTGGATGTCTTGACACCAGGAAATCACTAACTGGTTATGTTTTCACTTGTTTTGGGATTGCTATTAGCTGGAAAGCAATTTTACAAAAGGTTGTAGCTTTGTCTACCACAGAGGTAGAGTATATTGCTCTTGGAGAAGCCATTAAGGAGGTTGTGGTTGGATGGCTTTGCTAAGGAGCTGAAGGTCCAAGATGAAACCATAACTGTACATTGTGATAATCAGAGTGCAATTCATCTGTGTAAGAATCATATGTACCATGAGCGCACTAAACATGTTGATATTAAACTAGAAAATCCAGCAGATATGATAACTAAGGTATTACCAAGCAATAAATTCACACATTGCTTGGACCTTGTTTAGTTGAAGTTTCATTAGCCTCGGGTTGAGGCTATGTGAGCAGTTGGGAGTTGGAGTTGTTTGTTGTGATGGAGTGCAGTCACAGAAACAAGGTGGAGAATTGTGGGGGCTGAAATGTTGTTGAACCTGACTTAGAGTTGCAACTGGATTGGGTGTTTCAGCATTCTGGTTACTTGAGGATGAACCCGTTGTAACAGTGAATGAGCAAGTTGATCAAGTGATTGACCAGTCTGAAGAAGATCCATCTTACATGTTGTCTAGAGACAGAACTAAGAGGCAAACTAAAGCTCCATAGAGGTATGGTTATGCTGATTTGTTGGCCTATTCCTTAGTTGCAGCTAGTGATGTTCTTGATGAAGAACTAAAGGACTATAAGTCTGTAGCTGTTATCACGGACATACACAATTGGTTTAAAACAATGGAGGAAGAGATGAAATCACTGGAGGTTAACCACACTTGGAGCTTAGTTGAGAAACCTAAAGGTTCTAAAGTAGTTGGATGTGAATGGATATTCAAGAGGAAACCAGGCATACCTAGAGTTGAGCAAGGAGGGTATAAAACAAGATTAATGGCCAGAGGTTTTACACAGAGAGAGGGGATAGATTATAATGAGGTGTTTTAACCTGTTGTCAAGCACATATCTATATGAATCCTTTTGTCTCTTGTAGCTGAAAGCAATCTGGAACTAGAACAAATGGATGTGAAGACTGCATTCCTGTATGGTAACTTGGATGAAACTATCTGAATGAAATATCCATAGGGTTTTGAAGTTAAAGTAAATGAGGATCATGTGTGTAAGTTGAACAAGTCACTGTATGGACTCAAGCAATCTCCGAGGCATTGGAATTTGAGATTTCATGAGTTCATGATGAGAATTGGTTTCAACATGAGTGAATTTGATCACTTTGTATACTTGAATTTCAGTCATGTCAAATCCACTGGCAGGATCTTAAATGGATTTTGAGGTATGTGAAGGGAACTTTGAGTAAGGTTCTGGTTATGGTGTTGAAAGAGAGGATCCGAGAAATGTTCAAGGTATTGAAGGTTTTGTTGATTCTGATTATGCTGGATGTCTTGACACCAGGAAATCACTAACTGGTTATGTTTTCACTTGTTTTGGGATTGCTATTAGCTGGAAAGCAATTTTACAAAAGGTTGTAGCTTTGTCTACCACAGAGGTAGAGTATATTGCTCTTGGAGAAGCCATTAAGGAGGTTGTGGTTGGATGGCTTTGCTAAGGAGCTGAAGGTCCAAGATTAAACCATAACTGTACATTGTGATAATCAGAGTGCAATTCATCTGTGTAAGAATCATATGTACCATGAGCGCACTAAACATGTTGATATTAAACTAGAAAATCCAGCAGATATGATAACTAAGGTATTACCAAGCAATAAATTCACATATTGCTTGGACCTTGTTTAGTTGAAGTGTCATTAGCCTCGGGTTGAGGCTATGTGAGCAGTTGAGAGTTGGAGTTGTTTGTTGTGATGGAGTGCAGTCACAGAAACAAGGTGGAGAATTGTGGGGGCTGAAATGTTGTTGAACCTGACTTAGAGTTGCAACTGGATTGGGTGTTTCAGCATTTGTACACAATGGCAGTTTGGTAATTTCAAGTGACAGTTTGAAATTCCGTTACAAAGCGCGTGAGTTGTTACATCACTGGATGGAGCATGCGAGTTTGTTACAACACGTGATGTGCTCATGCTATGCAGTTGAGCAGAATCAAACCAACATATATAGTTGTAACTTAGCTCATTTCAATTCAGCAGTTGGGAAATTCATTCATTTGTAATTGTACACAACTTCATAGTAAAATCTCCTCTCCTTGCTCTTTGGATTATGGTTCTAGATCGCATTGATATTTGAACGCCGAACCAAGATCGTTGTGTGATTGTTCTTCTCCTCTTCGATTCTCTGTTTTTTTTTCGATTTTGGTTTACCTATTGTTTACTGTTATCAATTGCAACTTGTGCGATTAACTGGTGCAATTTGTGTATCGGTTCACTACATTGAAGATTGAGTATTTTTAATCTAGTTCAATGTGTTTTTACTTGGATTAATCCATGCCTAGACTGATACATAAGTTCCATGATGTGTTAAGCTTTTGTTAAGTGGGATTCTTGACTCACTAACTTTTTCGCAATAAAGTTTGCTATAATGTATTTCAACCGTAGCTTTTACGTAAGGTGTCTCAATTAGCTTTATAATTTGATTTTTTATTTAAATCTATTAGAATGTCCAAAAGAATGCACTTTTATAGTTATTTTTCCATAGATTGAAACATAGAACAACAATCAAACCTATAAACCCAATAAACGTGGTAGGCTATGTGAACCATAAATGAATCACGTCGAATCCCTTACATGAACTCTCTATGTTTGTTAATTTCGATTGAGAAGTACATCTATATTTATATCTCTAAGCTTTATGCCATTTAGTATGACCTCCACCCACGTTTTCTTCAGTCTTCCTCGTGCTTTATTCGTATGTTCCTAGTCAAAATTTTTAACGCATCAAACCGGTGCCTTTACGAGTATTTGTTTAACATACCCAAACCATCTTAAGCGATTTCTTCGTATCTTCTCGTCCATAGGTGCCAAAATCTTATTTATGATGAATATCTTTATTATGTATCTTGTCTCTTCTGATGTTACTAGACATCACCGTAACATTCTCATATCAGTTACATTCATTTCATGTGCATAATCCTGCTTAATAGCCCAATATTCAGAGTACATATAGTAATGTAAGTTTGATTGTCGTTTGATAGAACTTCCCTTTCAGCTTTAGGAGAAAGTTACGAGCGCATAAATTTTGGCCGCGCTCTTCTATTTTGGCCATTCAGCTTGAATTTGGTTGACATCACCTTCTAGTTCTCCATATGTTTTTGCAATATGGATTCCAAATATCGAAAGTGCAAGCTTCCCAGTATCTGTTGGCTTCCAACTGAACTATACCATCATCGCTTCTTCGTTATTTACTAAATTTACACTCAATGTAGTGTGTTTTTATCACTTAGTCAAAAACTTCATGCTTCTAATGTTTGTCTCCATAGCTCTAATTTGTTGTTAACTCTTCCCCCCGTCTTATCGATGAGAACAATGTTGTCTGCAAACGACATACACCAAGGTACTTGGTCTTTGATAGCTCTATGTCGAATTGCCACAAGTTTGAAAACTTGTCACTACGTTCTTATACATATCTTTAATGATGTTGATATATATAACGTGTACTCACTTCTTCATCAAGGTCCACCATAATACACGTGACAACCACGCCCCATGAGTCGCGATTCGATCCGAGTTGGTTTAGCGTTGTCCAGACACTTTACCCAACTCAGACTAAAACACGTCTCGTAGGAAGGGGTGTCACTGTCCAGAATCAACCATACACATAATGATAAAAATTGACTTTAATATACACAGCGGAGATCTGGAAAATACAAATAATTTGACACTTTAATAATTACGCACTGATGATTAATCATTTCAATTACATGAATATTTCAAAAGGCAAGATTGACAAAATTATTCATGTGATCCATGCTGCCACGTCGATCTTATTATGAGGAATGGAGAGACAGGAGAAAAAAACAAGTAATAAGTCTTTGATGACTTAGTGAGATTCATACAAAACAAGTGGCACTGCAACAATTAACAATGATTCAATTGATATATTTCTAGGAGTGATCTTACCGATGGAAACAATTTAACAAGATAATTTGATGTAACAATGGTACCGAAATATTCTGAAAATAGTTTATGAACATGTGCATTAACGGTAAACCAATCCAACCTTATACTTCCAAATACTACCTTATACCTCCCAACAAGGAACGACCTCGCAAATAAAACAGGCAACATGCTCGAGTATATGCCGATCCAGCACGCGGGTTACAACCTGTTAGGGTCGTGTGTTTCACACGAATCTGGACCCTGACCCGATCGGCCCAACGTAGTATTGATATTGTTTTGATTAAATCATTAGGTTAAGATAAATCTAAGTTGGTAATTATCTTGAGAATATTTTTCTTAAATCGGAAGATATTATTTCATCTAAGATAGATTTATCTTCCTTATCTCCGTATTATGAATGTAGACATAGCGCATTAACGGATTAACTTCTATATCTAATGAGATCTTGCAGAATATGATGGATAAGGCAAAAAGATACTATCGGATTGCAATAGAATTCTGGGGTGCCTATCTTACAAGGAAAGAAGATATTCTGTGGATTACAACAAAGGATATTCTGAAGATTCAGCACTTGCCTATAAAAAGAGAAGACTCGAGACATATTGAAGAGCACTTTGAAAAAGATATTAAGCAGTCAAGGCTTGTATCGAGTCATTTGGTGAAGAACATTAAGTCAGAGGGTCTCTGGAGTAGCTTAGTGTGTCTTCGATTCAATCGTGTTTCTGAAAACAAGTTAAGGGTTAGGTGTTGCAACTGCATATGTTAGAGGGAGTCTAGTATATGAGTTGATTTAAATCCTTCATTGTAATTCTTAAGTAGGAAACAGTTTGAGTCATACTTTGGGTGAAAGCCCCGTGGACTAGGACCATTTGGACCGAACCACATTAAAAATCTCTTGTGTTCTTTACTGTTTATGTTTTACTGTTTTTCGCAATTGCAACTGCAAAAAACGGTTTCAAACGTTAAAGAACTATCGTCTGTTATACTTCAGTGTATAGTTGCAACTATTGCTAAGTGCAACTGGACACAGTTACAAGTATTGCAGACACTAAGATCTTTCAATTGGTATCAGAGCGGGTCACTATATTTAAATAGTGTAGATTCAGGTCTAAAGATCTTTGTTTTGTTTAAATTTTTTAATGGAGGAAATGAGGGAAGGTCTGTCGACCATCAAGCCACCCATGCTGACGGCTACCAACTACTCCTACTAGAAGAATCGCATGCGAAACTTCATCAAACAGCAGGATCAGAAAGCCTGGAAGAGCATTCTAAAATGGTGGACCCCACCAACGGATGATCAAGGACAAGTGAAATCTGAGCTAGAATGTGTGAGTGATCAATCATGGAATTATGATGATTATTTTCAATCATAACAAAGAACTTAAAGTATGTAAAATAAGCTGAAAATCGTCGTAGTTTTGAGTTTACCTTTGATCGGATATCCAAATGAACTTTGTTTCCAAATATTCTTTGTGGCAACTGATACCTAGCATCACTAGGAATATGTGTACCCAAATGGGAAGGAATATCCAAAGGTTTGCTATGCTAAATAATTCTTGAAAATATAGAACCTATTTTTGGATTTTTAAACAGTAGTTTACGGTTTCAGAATTTTGACTTTCTAAATCACATTATTTGAAAAAAAAAATTCTTCATATAAAATTTAGAGGACATCATGAGGAGTATTCAGCTGTTGGCCTTGATCAAAAAGGATTTTTCTACAATTAGTTATGATTTTTCTAAGGTGCAGGGCCGAATGGATAATTTCTGCGCAATAAAAGTTTTGGGGTATTTCTGAATAGAAGATGATGAAATAAGAACTTGGGATGAATTTTTCCTGAAAGTAGACTTACTAACTTAGAGATTCATAGGAAGAAAGAAGGAAAAACCAAAATGATTTTGGGTGTAAAAATTGTTGGAAGAAAGCTACTATTTATAGCCAAAAAAATCAAATTAAAATACTTTTGATTAAGGTCCACTTTAATTTCTTTATCCTTGGCCAACTAAATAAGACTCTAATATGATAATAAGGAGACGTGGCTGATTTTTCTTCCATAACTTAAAATATGATATGTCTAATTCAAATATAATATATATAAATACATATTTATTTATGGACGAATTATTATTTATGCCCTGTATGTTTTCATTTTTTTTTTAAAATGCCCGTTATGTTTCCAATTATATGAAAAAGCCCTGTAACTATGCATTTTTTTGTAGAAACTGTCATTTGAGTGCCACATGTGTATTTCGGGCGACGTGGCATTCACGTGGCATTCATTTCGGACGACGTGGCACCCATTTCGGACGACGTGGCATCCACATGCGTGCCACATGTTATATATGTTTATATCTTTAATAATAATAAACATATAAACATATATAACTATTTTTATAAATAATAAATATATATATATATAATAATAAACATTTTAACAATATAAAAAAAAAAATAATAAATAAAAAATCATCATCTTCTTCACCGACCCCCCCCACCCCACGCCGGATCGCGACCACCACCGCCGAGTTGCAGCGGTGGCGGCGTCGCCACCCCCGCAACGCTCCCCCCCCACTGCAACTCGCGGTTGCAATGGGGGGGGGGGGGGCGTTGCGGGCTGCGCGGTTCTATATATATATATTTTTTTTTTTAAATTTATTTTTTAAATATATAAATATATTTATGTTTTAAATTTATTAAGATTTAAGTTTTTATATATGTGTTTTAATTTTATTGAGGAACCAAAATCGTTCTTTCAGTTTTAAAAAAAATGATGTGGCTAGACGTTTTTTCCACGTGGATGCCACGTCGTCCGAAATACACATGTGGCACTCAAAGGGCAGTTTCTACAAAAAAAGGCATAGTTACAGGGCATTTTCATATAATTGGAAACATAACGGGCATTTTAAAAAAAAATGGAAACATACATGGCATAAATAATAATTCGTCTTTTATTTATTTATACATGTTAAAATAATTTAATTAAGGTCTCACTTTACTTTCTTTAACAACTAATCACCAAAATCTGATTTCAATTGTCATAAGGGTGATGTGGCTGATTTCAAAATCATTCACCTATGATGTGATATTATTCTTGTTGTTTATAATAAAAAAATATGAATAAATAGATGTTTTTACACATATTTATTTATGTAAGTTTTTCTAGGTAAAAAAAACTTCAAGATCAATATGTACATGTAAAATATATTTCTTAAAGATATTTGAAGCATATAAGATAATAAAAATGGTTAACTTTCATTTAAGGACTAAAATGCAATTTTCTCAAACGTTTGGGGTCAAAAATGCTATTTTCAAAAGTTTGAGGACTAAACTATAAATTTATATTTTTGTTCAAATTTCAGGGGCGTTACAATACCTCTTTAGATGCTTTGTCATATGTATTTTCTAAGTCGATAAAGACCATATGCGAATCTTTACTTCTCTCTCAGAAACGTTCGATGAGTTGACGAATCAAATGGATGGCCTTTATGGTCGATCAATGTGGCATAAATCCAAACTAGTTCTGAGACACTAGGACAATTTGTCCCAACAGGTGTTCAATCACCCTCTTTCATAGCTTCATGTTATAACACACAAGTCTTATCCCATGATAGTTAGAACAATTCTGGATATCGTCCTTGTTCCTTTAGAGTGGTATTAGCGTGCCTTTTCTCCACTCATCTTATTTATTCTTCACTTCTCGTTGAAGAAGTCTGTTAATTAGGTCACGCCTATCTCTCCCATACCTCTTCATGCTTTTATAAACATATCGCCTCAGTCAACAACTTTGCATGTCTTTATCCTCTTCAAAGCATCTTTGACTTTAGATCTTCTTACCCATCATATAAGATTGAGGTTCAAATCCTGAGGGGGCAATGTAATGTCACACACTTCTTTGGTAAGACCTCCATTGAACAAGCCCTCGTAACACTCTCTCCATCGTACTTTGATACGATCCTCGCGCACCATGACTGATTGTCTTTCCTCTAGACTTCCCCTTTCTAATGCGAGAAGTTTTGTATATACCCCTCTCTACCCTCTTTGTTATCCATGTTCTAAAAAATTTCCTTATAGTCTCTCGTGCAAGTCGAATCGATTTCTTGGCTTCTTTCTTGGCTAGCTTGTACTTATCAAAGCTTTCTCCATCGTAGTTTTTCTCAAAGCATCATGTTTGGCCTTGATCGCTATCTTTACTTCTTCATTCCATCGTGACATGTCTTTACTTAGTAGGACCACCTTTGGATTCAACTAGCAGGTCTTTAGCTATTCTTAATACAACTCACCATTTTTGTCCAATTTGTATCTAGATAGTCTTCATTCTTCAAACCCGCTTCTTGAACCACTCGCTCCATGAAGGTCTTTCGGTTGACTCCTTAAGTCTCTACCACTTAATTCTAGGATCTACCCTATGCCCCTTCTCTTCAATCCTTGTCGCAACCTAATATCTAAAACAAAGAGCTATGATGAGTAGCAACACTCTCTCTAAGGACAACCTTACAATCTAGGCAATGACATCTAATGGAAGAGGACTCTTGCTTCAGCCTTTTTTGCAGTTTTCTTCTTCATATCTTTACTTTTCGTTGTTGTTTTTAGTTTGTTCAGCTGTTCTTGCATTAGTTGTTCTTAGTCAGCTGCTCTTTTGCTAGTTGATTTAGGTGGTGTTTGCAAACTCTTAAAAAAGTTACAATCAACTTTTTATTTGAATAAGTGATTTTGGGGTGTTTGTAAATCTAGCTTTTTCGGTTACAGAACTTCTTTTAAGCTAAAACACCCCCACAATCTTAAAACTGGTGTGGGGGTACTTTTGGCTTATGGTGGGTATTTTTAAATAAAATAATTAGATTATTTCAAATTCAAGACTATCTTGCAAACACTCTCAACATTTAAATTTAAGTGCTTTTGAAGTTTAAATTAAAATTATGAACTTCTACCTTTTCACAAGAGTTTGCAAACACCACCTTAATCTCGTAAGACTTTCTTGCTTTTATGCCACTGAAATGCAATCCGCATTTGAGTTTAAAAATATAATTATACATCCAATTACAAAAGGAAATATTATAAGCAACGAATTACTTATAGCTTTTTAACAAATGCAATATAGATATTACTAAAATTGCACATTGATGCTAAATATATGAATGGGCGCCGATATTGCCAAAACAAAATATGTTGCTTCCAAAACAATGGTTTTAAACTCCCTAATTTGCCCCTACTAGTCAAAGATTATATAAGTTAAGTGTCTAATTTTGATAATGATAAATCTTCTTAAAAGATCTTGCTTATTTTCCTAATAAATCCCTGCCAAAAAAGAAGAAGGAAACGTGATTATCTTCCTAATTTTTCTTTTCAGCAATTGTTTTTTTTTTTAATGAATAAGTTCATCAGATTCATTATTGCTACAACATGTGATTCACGGTGCTTCAAATCAAAAGTCAAAGTTCAGAACAAGTGTAAACCAAGAGTTATTAACTCAAATCTTTTTTCATTTGTGTTCAAGTTGATATAAATGAACAGTATACATTTGGATTGATAAACAAATTCAGCTAACATGAATTAATTATAAAAGAAATTTTACTATATACCGATAAAAAAATCTATATAAATGTGATCGATATATTACTATGATTAAGAGGTATAGGTCATATCAAAGATGCAAATAAGAAATTTGAAGCCAGTTTTTTACCAACTATTTAAACTATCATTGTTGAAAAAGCAGTACTAGAAAAAATATAATGAATTACCCAACGAGTAAATTAAATGAATACCATGACATATTCAAAAAGAAAAAAAATTAAACTAATCTCTGTCAACATAAAGTAAACTCCAATTAACAAAACAACTTTGAAACCACATCCAAATGACAAAAAGAAAAAGTAGCTTCTTGTAGCAAAACCATAGTCTAAACTTTGTGACATAACGATCTGAAGCTCTTCCATTTAGACTCTTCAAAATCTGAAAAAAAAAAAAAAAAAGAAGAAGGAGAACCAGAATCAGAAAAAGCAAAGTATTAAAATTCTAATCATATTGAGCCTATTATAGCCATAAATAAAATCAACTACTTATTCCTTAAATATTCCACTACACCACGCCGACAAGTAGACATGAATAAGTAAAAAAACAAAACAGGAAGTCACATTAATTTTAATATAATGCAAGAATTAGTGCTCACATATCAAGAATACCTTGGAAAGTCAGAAGGAAAAGGTGCAACATTAAGATCAAAGTTTAATGGGTTGTCATTAGCATTTGAAGGAGTCGCCGACATTTTATTTAGGCATGTATGCATTATATGCCTCCCATTTTTACATCTCAAACAATTTTGTGAAGCCTCCACAATCTCAAATCTTGAAGGATCGCGTTTTGTAGAACTTGATGCTTTTCTTCTTCTTGATCTTGAAGGCCTTCCTTTATGAGGTCGAACAACTGGTTCAAAAGACAATTGCTGGCCATTTATAACTTGAGATATTTTTTTCCTAGCATTCTCTTTTTTCGTAGCCGGCCATTGTTGATAATTATCAGGCAACTCAGTTAGTAGACTTTCTAATGCACCTTGTTCATCATTTGAGGCATCATCTAAGAGTAATGTTGCTCTTATATCTATACGCCACTGAGAATGTATAGATTCTAGAGGCAATACACCATCCCTCGATCCATTCATCATATGCACACAAGGAAGACCCATAGTTGCTGCATAATGGCCAGTACATGTTAATTTCATATTACCCTTCTTGGCCATATCAATTTGTTTGTATAGTTCTTTGAGTGCAAAAAATGACACTCTAGTGAGAAGCTCTTTAAAGAATGGAATCTTACAATTGTGAGGAATATGAAGTATTTTCCTTGCTAATTGGGTCTTAATTTCTTTAACCTCATTTTCAAGCATAAGACACATATGTTCCTTTACTGTGCGGAGATCACCGGTGGAAACCATTAAGTACTTCTTCAATTTTGCATGTGCACCTTCCGCTCTTGATGAAACTCTGTTATTAAAATTTAAGTGCTTTCCTGCCCATGCTTCAACAAAATACTCTTTATAAGGAAGCCACGTCTTTTTGATGTAATTAAGAACAGCAGTTTTCACTTTGTATAATAGTTCGAACCCGCACCAAGCTTCTTCAAATTCTATTTCACTCGAACAATATATTACTTTATTCCATGATGACAAGAATCCATCCCATTCCTCCGACTCTCCAAATTTAGCCTTGCAATTTGCCACTAAATTTGTCTTTATGTGCCATACACAAAGAAGATTCACTGCTTTTGGAAATACAACCACTATGGCATTCATCAATGCTAATTCTCTGTCAGTGACAATAACACAAGGTTCGCGATCTGGACCAAGTATTCTTTGGAATTTCTTTAAAGCCCAAGTGTAGTCTTCTTGCCTTTCACTTTTCAGAAAAACAAAGCAAGAACAAAATGAAGAGTTAAAACTTGTAACTCCAATGATTTCGAGCAACGGCATATGGTACCGATTTGTCTTGTACGTGCAGTCCATTACAAACACCGTGGAATAACTTTTGCTTAACTTAATGGACAAAAGGTGTGAAAAAAACAAGTGAGTGATATGACCTTCAGCATCTCGTTGAATATCAAACATAAAGCCACCCTTACCCAACTCTTCGAATAGAACTTGAATTTCAGTACGTCCTCCTAATGTCTCCTTTCTTATCTTCACCTTCACATTATATATATTTCTTGACACAGCCTGGAGATTCGGATTTCTTCGTCGAAGAGAAGTTAGAATTTGTCGTGGTGCTATTCCTGACTTGGTCATATCATCAATACTTGATTTTTCTTCCTTTGAAAAGTGTCGGGCAGATGGGTGTTCGGACATATCCATACAAGGTTCATGATTATGTGAGTCGTTCCTCATAACAAGCTTTCAAAAGCCATCATCTTGTACTCTACCCTAAATTTTAAACGGACAATTTATGAGACGAGTACTTGTGTTTCGTTGGCGGTGCTCAATAGGAATGTTGACTCTGTCTCGGTAATGCCCCCCTCGATCACAACCAATAGTAACAAATTTGTCTGGTCTGGAACCCCTAATTGACAATGCATACCCTTTTTTGAAATAAAAGTACCTCGCAGTCTTTAATAACTCTTCACGAGTAGCAAATAATTCTTCAAAAAGTTGAAGATGATTTCCTTCTTCAGTTATATTTTGTTGTTGGAGACTAGTACTTGAGTGTGTAGTTGGGCATGTGGCATCATTTTGATCGGCCATAATCACCATGGTAAAATCTATATTTAAGAAATAAAGTTAATTGAGAATTAAAAGCTTAAAATCCAATAAATACAAACTTATTAACAAGAACAATAAAAACGTGCATACTACTCTAAGGCTACTGTTACATAAGTTTAAATATGACTGTTTTATGTGAGCACATATATAATTAGTTCGGTTTATACAGATTGTGCCACTAACTTGCCAACTCAATTTTCATATTCATTGATCCGAGGAAAATCACTTTCTCATTACTGATCCAAGTAAGTGCAGACCAACATTGAAGGAAAATTGATCAAACACGTATGTATAAACTTGAATTAAAAAATAATAAAAGGTAGCAAGAATCCTTACTTGTTTAACTTGAATTGGATGGTCTCTTGGTTTTCACATGTTATGAAATCGAGCCTATGAAGTAACGTGAACAGATTAGTCTTTTAAGAGTAATTAACTTTTTGGCTGAAAAGAAAGATTAGGAAGATAATCACGTTTCCTTCTTCTTCTTTTTGGCAGCGATTTATTAGGAAAATAAGCAAGATCTTTTAAGAAGATTTATCATTATCAAAATTAGACACTTAACTTATATAATCTTTGACTAGTAGGGGCAAACTAGGGAGTTTAAAACCATTGTTTTTGAAGCAACATATTTTGTTTTGGCAATATCGTCGCCCTATATGAATGATCTTTTGTAAATGAAGTACACAAACAATCATTTTAGTTGCAATAATATGATATGTTCCTCTCGCGGAACACAACACTTCAGCTTAATATAATTTAAATTAGATTGTCGTGATGAAGCAACAACTAATCTTTTCAGTCATCCAAAATAAACGCTAACCAGACATGTTTCATTACACGCTGACCTATGGAAAACCTTGGGAATCAATAATTAATTGATTGATTTACCACATACGTTTCGATTGCTTACAATTAGGCAAAAAATCGAAACTAGACATTTATTGTGTCCTAGTTACAGTTTTCGTCCTTTATTGTGTCCTTATTTTATTTTGGTCATTTATTGTGTGTTTTAGTACGATTTTGGTCCTTAGGAAGAAGTCAGAGTCGAAAATATCACGTGGGAACACTTGCCGGCCAAAATAAAAACTTTTTTAATTTCCACATGCAAATTCACATGTGGAAACGCTGGTTTCAATTTTTTTTATTTAAAATTCTGACCCGGCCAACCCGATTTGACCGGATTATCCGGATCGGACGGGTCAAAATTTTAAATAAAAAAATTAAATTTGTTGTTCCAACATGCGAATATGCTTGTGGAAAATTCAAAAAAACAGAATTTCGGGCAGCACGTGCTTGTACAAGACATTTTCGGCTGAGATTCCATCTAAAGGACTAAAATCGTACTGAAACACACAATAAATGACCAAAATAAAACAATGACACAATAAAGGACGAAAACTGTAACTAGGACACAATAAATGACAAATTTCGATTTTTTCCCCTTACAATTATTAACAATTAATCAATGACAATTAATATAGACAGAGCAAAATCCCTCTAAATGCAGAGCAATTTTGTAACATTCTCTATAATGTCCTTGTCAATCTAGCTAATCATGCTCATCAACAATTAAAAAGTCTTAACAAATTCAAGGAAATGCCTCTCTTTCCTTTTATCAAGGATACAAATTGAACAAAATTATTTCATTCATAATTCTGTATCCGATACCATAAATCCATAATTACATAATTAAGAATGTTAATTTCACTATCAATTAACAGTATAAGGACAATCAAAAATTACAAAAATCGTAATTTCCGAATATCTAAAATAGTCATTATTCATCCAAAATATCTAAAGTAGTCATTATTCATCCAAAATATCTAAAATAGTCATAAAAATATAATGTCAATTAATTATTTTTTGCATCACATTATATTTTGAGTTTTTACATATAGAAACGTGATTTACTACATTTTTATAAGGAAAGACGTAATTTACTACATTTCAATGTCGTATGAGTTAATTACCTGTACAAGAAGTAGTTTTCACAAATTATAGAAAATCTGATTCCTTTAGTTTTTTAAATATATTATTACATTTTTTCGTCATGTACCCTACAGGTACTTAGAAGGGTCCTGCAAAAAATATATAAAAAAATGTAGGCTTCTTAAGTCACTATTGTAATTGCCTACGAAAATATAGCTTGAGGACTAGCATAATAAATAATATCATGTAATATTTACATTTTTACATTAATTATAATCCTATATGTGCATATGTGTGTGTATATATTGATGGAGTCCAATAACCAGTAAATAATTTTAAGAGTAGCAACAATAATATGAGGTTTTCTTTTCTCATAACAATTTTGTACGGATATAGGAATTTCACAAAAAAAATCAAACTTCCTAGAAAGAAATGTGTTTCTTTTGATTTTGTCTCCATAAATAAGAAAGAGAATCTATCATTTAGCCTGAGAGAGAGTGTTTCCCTTTTATTGCCTTTTTATAAAAGGAGAAATTAAGATACTGAAAAATAGAAAAAAATTTGGTGAGGGTAAATTAGAGAACAATGAAATAAAATAAAGAAATTGATCTGTATTTAGGAATTTTGCTTTGAATATATCAGCTCCCTTAATCAATTCATCATTCTCCTTCCAAAAAGATTATGTTTCGTCAAACAGCAGTTGAATTTAGTTGGAGCCTTGGAGGTTGGGCACTGGCAGTACCGAAGAAATAATTTTAACACTTTCAGTTGCATTCTGCCATTCTCCTTTAGTTTTCACTTTTCAGTATTTGTGACTAATAGTCTAAATACTTTGACTTCCACGAAAATATTAGCCAAGCTGGCTGATAATAATTTATCTTGGATTTTATCATCACGCGTAAACTACTTATATTGAAAAGTTAATTATTTCATTCACTTAACAAATGTAAGTTAGTTTAAGAAAATTAGAGAACTGATACTGACATGTATAATTTTAATGAGAAATTAAGGACAGGTTAATGGTTGAATAAGACCTAACGTACCTAACGCTAAACTAAAGAATTCCAAGTGGGCCAAGAATAATTAGTCGAAATCAAATTTTAATATTAGGACTCTTAGCTTTAACAGATAATGCCGTAAATTTTAAAATAGAAAAATGCATCATTTGTTTCATTCCTATCAAACATATGACCGACAAAAAGTTTTAAGTTGATTGCATCAACATTGTCGGTTCGAAAAACTAAACTAATAGAGAAAGAAAGGCGCGAGAGACTATTAGATTAGTATAGATAATTAGTTTCACTATCAGTTAACAGTAACAACTTTACCTTGTTAAGAACATAATTTCCAAATATCTAAAATCGTCATAAGAATATAACTAAATTAATTATCTATCTGGGCACATTATGGATAATCAAGTAAACTTTATTTACTACATTTTAAGGTATGCATTTACCTTGAACAGGAAATATTTTATTACAAAGGAAATTGGATTATTTAACCTTCTTCACTATATTACTATTGATAATATATATCCAACTTTCTAACTTACTCGTATAAATCGCAAATATCTCTCTCCTCGTGCATGGGAGCGCACGACCACAAAGAGACGATGTTGACAAGACCACCCTCGAAGAGCCTATCTAATCTTAAGGATACGTGTTAACGGGTTGGATATTATTCCATATTTAACGAATATATTTTTGGGTTGGAACGCCGATCCCGACCCGAGGGGATTGTTGGTTTTTATTAATTTGGGGCTGGACTCGAATATTTTCCGAGGTGCCTACGTATCCCCCGATTGGGAATCAAGCCACTCGTAGTTCTTGTTCTTGGTGTTGATTATTTGGAGTATGTCGATTTTATTGATTGTGTTGATTTTGTATCTGTTGAAAGAGTTGACCTTTGTGAAGCCTTCAGAAAGAAAGGAGTTCGCCTCTTTCCTCTGAAGCCTTTTTTCTTTTAGTTTTATAGAGAACGTGAGTTCCCCTGAGAGCCTTTTTTCTTTTAGTTTTATAGAGAACATGAGTTCCCTTAGGAGCGCTCCCTCCTTTTTTTCTCCGATCTCTGATCTCTACCTCTTATACAAGTCTTTTAGGGACAAGTGTCATTGTGCATGTGTTCACAGGTGTCATTATGCATGTGTGAAGAGATATGTTTTATCTGTTTGATATATCTGCTGACGGGGTACTGACCAAGATGAATTATCCTCTCCGATAGCTTCAATGTGCTCTGATGAACTGGCTCATTGGTTTCCTTCTCTCCGATGGGCGGTACCTATCGGAAACGCTGGATAAGTGGGAGGGAATGCTCGCCCGATGCTGTAGTAGTTCTGATAGTGGTCCATTGTTAGGTTGTCTTCTTCTGATGTGCACTTCGATAGGTGTTTCTATCTTGGTCTTGGGTTCCGTAAATTGGGCATGTTTCCAGGGGTCTGATTTGATTTCCGAGGGCTTTGCTTGGCCTTCGTGAAGTAGTGTTTTAGTATCCAAGCTCTCGTAGATTGTCTTCCAACGTTCCTTGTGCTTAGACAAGGCTTTCTTGTTCAGACATGGCAATGTTCTTGCGTTCAGGTCTTTATGGCGTGCGCTCCGAGGGGTTTTAGGTTTTGATAGTGCATTTTTATCGCGCTTTGGCCCTCGGGATGAGTTCTCCGATAGCTTTTAGACATCGGAGGGTGTAGGGGGTGCAGAGGGTGTTCTCGTATTTTGGGGGACTCGGGGTCTTCGCCATGTGATACGGGTATTTTGTGGTTACGAGTATAAATCATATAATAATATCTCCAGAAATTTTAGTAATCGAATTGTGGTATGTTTTAAGCACGTGGATTTTTACTCTGTTAACAAACCCCCCCCCCCCCCCCCCAGTTTCTAGTGCAATTGACTGCACTAGAAACTTAAAAGGTCGAAAGTCACGATGGTCCTGGTATCGTAGCCTTCAGTCATCGGGGTCGTCGAAAGCACTGGTTTCGAGCTTTTAGAGTATTGTACGTAGTATCAGGACATCTTAGTGTCCTTATAAGCATCGTAGGGGCTGCCTTGACCCTTTTAAAGCATCGTAGAGTTATCAGGGAACTTGTAGATTTTGGTCAGGTACTATATTTTGAATGTCTCATAAGGCATCGTAGATCCTCGAGAGGAATTCGAGTCGCATCCAGGACTTGGAAAACCTTGGGAGGGTATAGTAGAACTCTTCTGGGGCATCGTAGACATTCGTCATTGACGTTTATGTCTGTTTAACATATGTCTCCCAAGTTCTTGGCCTTGCTTTTGAATTGACGAGGGGATTATTGTGATTGCCTTTTCCGAGGCGAGAGGTTTCCGATGCCTTTGAAATGCGCCCTCTTGGGATTGATATCGGGGAATTAATTATAATTAATGTCTTGGCATTTAATTAACTGCGATTAAATGCAATGGTGGTTTAATGCCACGTTCAGGAGTGGTGCGTGGGCCGAGGTATTCAGACCGTTACCCCTTCCCTAACCGAAGATGCGTGATGGTTTATAACCCACTAGGCACGATTTCCAATCGTGGGGTGTAAAGAGGTTTAGTGGGTAATTAATGCTTTTATTGGGCCTAGGGTTTATAAATACTTCTCTTTCCAATTCTATTCTCACTTGCAATTTTTAGGCGAAAATTTTTTCTCCCGCTTAACTTCTCTCTCTGCAAAAAAGCTTTCTAATCTTCTTAAGATCTCTCTAATGGCGTCTCTACCCACAACCAATTTGGTGTCTGCCACTTCTGGCACTGGCGGGGCGACCAAGGCTGTTATTCCGTCTTCTCGAAAGATAAGCGCGGCGGCGGTGATGGGGGCTGGTGGTAGCGGCAGTGCAAGGAAGGCAAAAAAGTCGAAGAAAAATGCTGACAAGGGTGGTGCTCCTCGAGCTACCCAGAGGGTTGAATCGACATTTAGCACTGCTTCAGAGGAGGAGATTCGAAAATTGTTCACCGAATATGGTGCTTCAGGCCGGAACGTGTAGTTGGCGATTTCGTCAGCAGATCAAAGGGGTAATTCTCCTCCATCGAAGCACTTAACAGTGTACTATTCCCAGGTAAAGGCGGGATTGCGTTCCTTTTCCCCCCCTTTTTACTGTGAAATTTTTAAGTATTGCAATGTATACCCTAGTCAACTCACCCCCAATTCTTTCACGACCCTAGCTTTATTTGTCTCTTGGTGTTTGGTGAGGGGAACTGAATGTACGAGGGATAGTTTTTTTTTGCAATTTTTGAGTTGAAGGTGTCTCCGAGGGGGGCTCCTTTCTACTATTTTAGTCATCTGGACAAAGATGACCGTATCTCCGAGGGCAATGTCAGTTCTCACAGCACATGGAAGAATACATTTTTCTACATCTGTCTCACCGAGGGGAAATGGGACATGCCACTTACTTGGAAGGAGCCCAAATTCCCAGAGAGGGTGTTGGACGATACATTGGTGTTTTCACCTGTGTTTTCTGCGAAACCTTTGGTGGAGTCGAGGGATTTCGCTCGTCTCTATCGGACCGCGGGCTTGCGACATATTACCCCGATAGACAGAATCAAGACCCCCTGGCTATCCCCGAAAATACTTCAACGCTTTTGGTAAATTATTATACTTATACTTCTTATTTTATAAGTATTTCTTCTAGTTTATCTAACTTTTAGCTGTTTTTGCAGTGGACGTTTTACGACCGTATATGGTGGAAGGTGCTAGCGGTTCGGGTGGTAATGAGGAGATGGGAATTCAGGAAGGGAAGTTGACGGTAGGAGAAGACGAAGTCCCCAGGGCTGCGGAGGGTGATACCGAGCAAGCAGGGACTCGTTTAACGACTTCGACAGCCATGTCCCGATCATCTAGTGGAACGTCCGATACCCCGGAAGAAACGGAGTTGGACGTGACTTCCGCGGATGCGGTCCTCGTGGGGGCTTTCGCACTAAGAGAAGGGGACGAGGATGTAGGGATAGGGGGGATGCCCTTGCCCCCCTTAGGCGTTGTCGACATACCTTCGCCCTCGGAGGCATCGGGGGATTCGTTGGAGATACTACTGGCAACCCCTCCCAAAGGTACGTATCTGTTCTTAGTTTTAAGTGATACTGAGATACTTACATATTTACTTATATGAAACTCTATTTTTAACAGACAGAGGAGAGGCCCTCCCTATTGAGAACGAAGGAGTATCTCAGGAGGATGCTCCAGATTTGGGTAAGCTTCTCAAGATTAAACATTTCCCCTTTTAGTTTCCCCTTAGGGAACAACTTACTTACCCGTGAACTTTTAATTCGCAGGGGGTAATAATTTATTTAATCTTGAAGGGGGATCCTTTCCCTCGGATCCTTACGTTCCTTCAACTTCTGATGATCTGATGCTCTTATTGGATGAGCTGATGGCTGCAACTCATTCTTTTATGGATCATCCTGCTCCGAGTCCGTTTGCCGCTATTCAATCGGACAGTCCCGTGGTTACTCAAGTACCCATATCGGGGGGAGTACCCTTAGGGGGACCTTCGTCTTCGAGTATTCCAGCCTCGGGACGAGAGCCTAGCTCGGAAGAGGCTAAGGTGGCCCTCGATATAGTCACCCGATACCTATCGGCTGCCAACTCTCTGCCATCGGAGGGGTGGCAATTTGTCCAGGCTTGCACGAATTGTGTGGCTATGCTGGTAAGATCTAATTTCTACTTATCTAATTCCTTTAGGACCCATTGTTGGGATCTTTATCCTTCTATTTTGCTTTCTAGGCGCCTAAAATGCTTCCTTTTCTATTACTCGAGGTTGAGAAGTTGCAAAAGTTGGCGTACGCAGCTGAAGAAAGGTCTCGGAAGATAGAGGAAGAGAATAAGGATCTCCGAGAGAAGATGGGGAAGTATGAAGAAGCGTGGGCTAAGATCACGCAGCAGAACCAAGAGTTAATGGGGGAAAACAAGCGGCTCCAGTCTTACGTATCGGAGATGGAGGCCTCGGGGTTGGTATTAAAAGAAAAGGTTACCTCATTTGAGGAGGAGAATATTGCATGGGAGGTAAAACAGAATGAGTTGGAGCGTATTTTGTATCAAGCACTTGGCCAGGTGGATGCTCTTACTGAAGAGTTGTCAAAAGCTCCGGTTTCGGGGGGCACCACCTCCGAGGAGATGCAACAGAGGATGGCTGCTGCTGTGAAGCAAGCCCATGAGGATGCCATTACCCACGTCAATGAGCTATATGTCCATAAAAATCATGGATACTTGATCGGACATGTAATGTGGGGGTTCCTTCAATGCTTCAGGCAAGTGTGTAGGAAGATAGCTCCCAATGTAGATCCGCGTCTGATAAATATAGCGGAGATGCAGAAGCCCACGCTGGAACAAGCCTATAATCTTTTTGTGAAGAGTAGTTCTCAGCTTCCTCCTTCCTCTTCTGCCCCGACTCGGGTTCCCTTAACTGCCGTGGTCTCCCTGCCTACAACTCGTGCTCCTTCCGGTATGGGGGCCCATGCTGGTCCTTCTGGTGCTCCCACTTCTACAAGTGCTCCGACTCTCGTCCCCACAACTGGGCCAACCTCCACTTTCACGAGTGCTCTACCCCCCTCTTAGAGGCTTTTTACTATTTTTTAAGCACAATTGTACTTTGTTTTTTATTGGAATGAAACTTATCTTTTTCGTGTTAATAGTCGTCATAACTTTTCAGCACATTATGAATACTTGGATCCTTTCCTTTAATTGTAGAACTTAAAGTTGAGTTTAAAGAAATGAAGTTCATTCTTACTGGCCAAACAAATTACTTAGCATAATGTGCCTGTTTGCAGTGCAAACTTTAGAGATACATTTTCTCTAAATAGAGGTATCCTCCGACACGTAATCGTAGTTATAACATAGCTTGGGCAGCTCAAACTTAATTCGGTCATCCGAGGAAAGATTCCTAAGTATATATATGTGCTTGGAGTTTAGTGAATATTCTCACGTACTTTTAAAGAATCATTCCGGTAGGATTATTCACATTCTGGTTACGAATAAAGGTTCTCCAGGTAAGCGTCCACGGAGAACCTCTCTGAGGCCACTGAACCATCTCTTTCCTTCCTTTACAAGTCTTTTACAAACTTCGCATATATACTTATATAGCAATCAGAAAATCTTATGATTTTTAAGGAGATATCCAAGATTGGAATCGAATCATGCGAGTTTGGAGAAATAAAAACTTATCTTCGGAGCGTATCGCCCCGTGGCAGTAGCACCTGCTTTCCGTTTTGGTTTTGGCGGCGATCTCCCCGGGCTTGCTCAAGGATTCAACGGCGGTTCCCACAGACGGCGCCATTTTGTTAACGGGTTGGATATTATTCCCTATTTAACGAGTATATTTTTGGGTTGGAACGCCGATCCCGACCCGAGGGGATTGTTGGTTTTTATTGATTTGGGGCTGGACTCGGATATTTTCTGAGGTGCCTACGTATCCCCCGATTGGGAATCAAGCCACTCATAGTTCTTGTTCTTAGTGTTGATTATTTGGAGTATGTCGATTTTATTGATTGTGTTGATTTTGTATCTGTTGAAATAGTTGACCTTTGTGAAGCCTTCAGAAAGAAAGGAGTTCGCCCCTCTCCTCTAAAGCCTTTTTTCTTTTAGTTTTATAGAGAACATGAGTTCCCTTAGGAGCGCTCCCTCCTTTTTTTCCCTGATCTCTCATCTATACCTCTTATAGAAGTCTTTTAGGGACATGTGTCACTGTGCATGTGTTCACAGGTGTTATTATGCATGTGTGAAGAGATAGGTTTTATCTGTTTGGTATATCTGCTGACGGGGTACTGACCAAGATGAATTATCCTCTCCGATAGCTTCAATGTGCTCTGATGAACTGGCTCCTTGGTTTCCTTCTCTCCGATGGGCGGTACCTATCGGAAACGCTGGATAAGTGGGAGGGAATGCTCGTCCGATGCTGTTATAGTTCCGATAGTGGTCCATTGTTAGGTTGTCTTCTTCTGATGTGCACTCTGATAGGTGTTTCTATCTTGGTCTTGGGTTCCGTAAATTGGGCATGTTTCTGAGGGGTCTGATTTGATATCCGAGGGCTTTGCTTGGCCTTCGTGAAGTAGTATTTTAGTATCCAAGCTCTCGTAGATTGTCTTCCAACGTTCCTTGTTCTTAGACAAGGCTTTCTTGTTCAGACAGGGCAATGTTCTTGCGTTCAAGTCTTTATGACGTGCGCTCCGAGGGGTTCTAGGTTTTGATAGTGCATTTTTATCGCGCTTTGGCCCTCGGGATGAGATCTCCGATAGCTTTTAGACATCGGAGGGTGTAGGGGGTGCAGGGGGTGTTATCGTATTTTGGGGGACTCGGGGTCTTCGCCGTGTGATACGGGTATTTTGTGGTTACGAGTATAAATCATATAATAATATCTCCAGAAATTTTAGTAATCGAATTATGGTATGTTTTAAGCACGTGGATTTTTACCCTGTTAACAATAAAAACTAGAAAGCTCGATGACGAGGCCAACACGAAGTCCTCGAATAACTTATCTGATACCAAAGATAAAAGCAAACCCGCATGACAAAGCTTATCTATCAAGGATAAAATGACGCACAGGCCCTGACACCTCTGCATATGTCATCACGCCAACGAACACGTAAGGTGCACATGCATTGGAGAATGGAAGGGCCCGTATTGGCACACCTGAAGCCTCCCCATTAGCCACGACCTACGATCTCCTACCTATAAAAAGGGCATCTTGGACTTTGTAAAAAGGAGACAAGAAAAAAGAGAGCAATCCTTCGAAAAGCTAGCTGTTTCATGCAGTTTCGTAATAGTATCAAATAATCTCACTTTGCTCCTCTCCTAAATCCTTTTTTTCACTCTTTTCAACCTCTTTTAGGGTAAAGGATGAGCATTCTGAATCCAAGGTACTTCTCCCATCTAAAAAAGCACGCAGAAGGAATGATATCATCAAGTGGTGCCGTCTGTGGGAATGCCACAATGTCCTTAAGAAAAACCCTTGAAAATGTGGATGGATAAGAAAGCAAGGAGTTACTTAGGCTGACAAATGTATGCGATATTATGGAATACAATAAACTATGGCCTGGGAAGGTTTTCAACCCCAACAAGGATCAGTTGACCAACCAGAAGAAGAACCAGAATCTGCACCTCGGCCCACAACTTCATATATGGGAGCCCGGATGAGTCCGACATAGTACATATACCCCGAGACATTTTCGAAAACCTCATGGAGTCAATGATGCGAACCCGATCACAAAATCAACGACGACGAGACGTGTCAATGCCACCTAATACAAAAGAAAATCCCAACTTCTGTCCAACGCCCAAGCCCAGGTACCAAGGTGTCCCTCCGACATATCAGCATGAGCGAGCACATGCTTCCTACACACCCCCGATTTCCCCAAATTTTTCCAAAGGCAACCTGTTGCTTGAGTGTCCCCTCGAACTCGTCCTCAATGAACGACACCACAATTGAGCCATTTTGACACCTCTCTCTGCGAATGCTTGGGGAGTTTCGAAGGGAAACGACCACCGCCGGTTAGAATCGACTAATACATTGAAGAACTAGCGGACCCTCTCTGGGACTTGGTAGACAACTTGAAAAGAGAGGTCCAATCCTTGAGAAAGGACACTAATGCTCACGAAGAGACTGTTTATCATGGCACACCCTTTTCTCCTTATGTGTCCCAAATCTATATTCGACCCAGCATGACGCCCGCTAACTTGCTAGTTTATGCAAGTGATAAGAATTGTAAAGACCCGCACGAACACATTAAATAGTACGTAACCAACATGGATCAAGTCTTAGTTTCTGACCCTGTGTTGTGCCGGGTGTTTCGATCTATGCTAACAGATAAGGCCCAATAATGGTTCTCTCAAATTTCAGAAGGGGTGGTCCGCAACTTTGACCAGATGACTCCGATGTTCATACACCATTTTGCATGTAATATGAGGTATCCTAAATCCTCCAGCAATCTTTTAGCGGTCAAACATATGAAGAATGAGATCATGTGGGATTAGATGCACTGCTTCACGGACGAAGTACTTGACGCGCCTCACATCGAACCAACTATACTTTACAAGATATTGGTCTAATGCCTTCAATTGGAGGACTTTGCTGACTCGTTGATAGGAACTCGAGTCAAGAGCCTTGATGACCTCATGCAAAGAGTCGATATGTTCATCCTATAAGAGGAAGCATGCAAGATTAAGGAACACCTAGAGAGTAAGCGAGCCCCTGATTCCGTAGAACCCAAGGCGCGCGGGATAAACCTCTGCAGGAGTAGGGGGATAAACTTGGACCTAGGTGGCACCTGGAACCCGTACCACTGTCCTTTGTGTCCATCAAGCCCTCATAAGTCTTCGAAATTATGGAGCACGACCATGTTATGTTCTGGCCCAAAGAAGCCAAAGAGCCTAATAGACTGATGCACACCTGCAAGTTTGTCTTTATCACCGCACCTACGAGAATCATATCGACAATTGCATATGGCTACATAAGGAGAAGTAGGCTACTAAGCCTAGGGTTTTCTTAAAAAATACGTGATCCGGGAAAATTGGTAAGGACCACTCCCACCACAGACAGAGCAACCCCTCCAGCCAAGTAAGTTAGATAGGGCAAAGAAGATGCCTAGCGTTTCCACCATTCGACAAGAAACTTATTTGAGGGACAAGGTTTATCACCTCCACACGTCATTCATATTAAGAGAACCAGTCCACAAGGCGGACAATCAACATGATCGGAGGAGGAACCCATGCCCTTTCCTCCCCAACCCAAAAAAAAAAATTATGTGAAGAAGGCGAGGCGAGGGGCGGGTACTATCGATATACTAGCCATCGAAGAGGCACGCATACCTCATATTGTGTTCAGACCCATGGTCTCAAAGGGATCATATATCTGCATAAAGAACCCAGGGTGATACCGACCACCATGTTTAGAACGGAGCTGCAACACATCTTGACAAATAATGTAGTTCGGTGGATGCACTTTTTTTGCCCACCTATCGGGCCTTAGGGCTCAAAAGATAGCCAGATGGACGCGGTTGGAGCCCCCCTTGTGGGATTCTCGGGAGAATGTTGACAAACTCTTGGAACCATAAGCCTCTCTGTATCGTGTGGTCAGGGAAAGCTTCACCAATTTGAGTCAGTGAACTTCTGGGTCGTGGATGCCCCGACACGAACGTATAATGTGGAAGACCCTTCTTGCGACTTTTTGAGGCCGTCACATCTACTGTACACCTCAAGGTTAAATTCCCTACACACGCGGGTATTGGCTAGGTTTGAGGTAACCAAGCTCGAGCTAGAGAGTGTCACATGAACGCCCTATCCACCCCCGATATTCCTACCTCCATGACAGAGGACAATCTTCCCCTACATGACCATTCTGCTAAAAAGATCAAGCCCGATGCGTCTAAAATGCAGACGACCAAAGAGCTAAAAATGATAGAGGTAGTAGAGGGGGAGCCAACAAACAAGTTAAAATGGGAACATGTTTGGAACTCAGGAACGCGTAGAAGATATTAGAAGTCCTCGTGACGTGTATTTTCTTGGGAAGGAGGGCCTCTGGGAAGAATTCCCCCCTTAACACTCCCGACACTTCCTTAATGTGAAATCAAATGCTCAACCTGTATGCCATAAAAAAGAGCGTTGGGGGTCGAAAGGGATAAAATCATTAAGTTGGAGGTACAACAGCTGTGATGGTTGGCCCAAATCCGAGAGGTTGTGTATCCTCAATGGTTAACCAATGTAGTGTTAGTTAGGGAAATAAGAGGGAGATGGTGGATTTACAAATATAAACGAAGCATGCCCAAGGATTGCCATCCGATACCTAGTATAAACCTACTAGTGGATTCATATGTAGGACGTGCGCTGCTATCCACCATGGACGTAGACCAGTGATATAAAGAAATAGTAACGGCAGAGAGACTAAGACAAAACAAGTTTCATCACAGATGTCAAAACACTTGCTATTTGGTAATGCCTTCTGTGTAAAAAAATGCGGGAGCCACTTATTAACGCCTTGTGAACATGATGTTCGAAAAAATGATCGGAGAAACTATGGAAGTCTACGTAGATGACATGATAGTCAAGAGCCTTAGGACGGACGAAAATGCTCGCAACCTCGTTGAGGCCTTCGGTATCATGAATTGATTTGGCATGAAGGTAAACCTTGGGAAATATTCATTCGACATTAAATAGAGGAGGTTTTGGAGTTATATGGTCACCGAGAGAGAAATCGAGATAAAACCCAAAAAGGGCAAAGCCATCCTGGAAATGCCACAACAAGAAATGGTAAAGGACGTACAAAAGCTTACATGCCGGATGGTCTCGCTCAATTGATTCATCCCGCAAATACAAATTCTTCTCCTCAGATTCATGATTGCAAAAACAGAAATTACAAAACACTACAACAATTCTTGTATATAGGAGGTGAGGAATGGCCTCCTATATCCCTGTAATCGCCTCTTATATAAATAATAGGAGGCGATTAAGTGTCAGCCCACGCTTGCCTCTTATATGGACGCCTTTTACCATATAAGAGGCGATTATTTGCCATCAAAATGCTGAAGGCGCGTGGGAGTGGATAAATCGCCTCCTATATTTGGAGATGGGAGGCGATTACTCCACTGCAGTTTAAGTGGGGTCAGACGTCTATTTAATATATTATATTGCGGTGGGAGGCGATTTATCGCCTCTTATAATTAATTTATCATTTAAATATAATGCAAAATGTGAGAATGGTGGGAGGCGATTATTCACATTTAATTTATCATTTAAATATAATTTTGGCTTCTAATTATTGTAAAAATATGAAAATGGTTGGAGGGGATTATTCGCCTCCTACCATTTACAGAATTGAAAATAAAATAGCAGCAAAATTCTGCCGCTAAATTTTTCACAAATTTTCATTTGAAATAATTGCTCCTAATTTTGTTATTTTTGAAATTAAAAAATAAAATTGAAACACAACATGATTTAATTCATCAACATTAATATATACAAAAAGTTATTACTAACATTACAAAATGATGAGATTCATATAATATCATTATATTATTTAGCTACATTTGGTAAATACTATGACATGTAAATAGAATAATACAAACATAATTAACTTGCAACATATATCACTACATTCCAATACCTTACATAATAAATCCAAAAAAAAATTATTTATTGTGTTCATGAATAAAACTAGCTAGCAAAAAAAAAAAATGAATATGAACACCATCTTCATCTTGCATTAATACTCCTTGTATTCTTCCTTGTATCTTTGGTAATAACTTCATCTTGTGAATGTTGGTGAAGATTGAATATGAACACCAAGAAAAATGTTGCAAGACACATTCATGTTTTGTGTATTTTAAAAGATTGTTTACTTGTTTTTCAGGTTTTGTGTATTTTGAAAGACACATTCATGTTTTTTTTTTTTAGAAATTGGAAGGTATTTCACCTGTTTCAGTTTTACATACTGAAACAGGGGAAAATTGGCAGAGTGAGTTGCTGTTAGTTGTTGTTAGTTGCTGAGTAAGTGTTGGATTATTATGTTGCATTGATCTGATTTCTTGTATTTCATGTATTTATGAGAAATTAGTATAGTATTATGATGCATTTTGTGTGAATAGTGTGTTGCATTTGATCTCTAACAGTTATTAATTTATTTTTTTGATGTTGGACAGTTGAGGTATATACGTGAGTCTATAATAGATCACACCGCTAATATGACCAGGTGGCAACCGTTGAATAAAGCTGCCTGGTTGCGTGCTGTGAATGGTGCCAAGAAAAATTTTGTTCCAGGCCTTTCAAAGTGTGGCGACCCAGAGTTCGTCGGCTTCGAGACAAGGGTGAAGCCTAAATACGGGCATATCAGCAAGTACGAAGACTTGCTTGAAAAGCAAACTGAAGCTATAGCATGCTTGATTGAAGCGAATACGGCAAAGGATGAACAAATTGCCAAACAATTGAAGGAGCACCAGTCCTTGAAGCAAGTGGTGAAGGCCATATTCGTGATGCAAGGTCTAGCGATTCCTCCTGAGTTTGCTGGTCTATTCGCTGAACCTGAAGCCGCACCGCCATCAGCTGAACATGAAGCCACTGCTGGAGCATCACCCGCTGGACCATCAACGACAAGATCATCTGATATTGGACAATCACCTACCGGGTCTGCTCCGATGACAGTACCCTACTATCCGGACATGTCAGCCGTTGATCGCCAGTGAACTTGTATTCCTTTTATAACTCATTAACTTTGGAACAATGTTTCACTTTTATGTATTGGCCTTTAAGTTGTTGGTTTTGGAACAATGTTTCACTCTATAACTTTAAGTTGTTGGTTTTGGAATTGGCCTTATTTTGGTAATTGGTTTCATCTCATGGTTAGTATCTTGTTATATGCAAGATATTTATGTTTTGGTAGAATTGTTGAATGAATTATGGAGTTTATTTGGTATTATTGTTAAAATGAATTTTGGTGTTTTGGAGTAGGAATTTTAGAGTTTGGTATTTTGTGTTTGCTATTAGAGTGTAAAGGCAGCATGTTGGTTTTGGAGTTGTTATTTTGGTGTTTCTTGGTGCCTGACTAGTTAATACAATTTTGTTATTATTTTTTTATTTTTTTTAAGAACAGAAGGCAATTATTCGCCTCCTAAAAATTTGTAATTTTTTTTAAAATTTGTTTTTTTCAAAAAGGCGAAATTTCGCCTCCCACCATTTTTTAATTTAAATTATTTGTTTTTAAAATACAATCGTCATTTTTCCTTTTTTTTTTTTTAAGTTTTGCGGATTTGTGGGAGGCGAAAATTCGCCTCCCACCACGTGGCAGCTTCTGATTGGAAGCTTTTCCCCATTTGACTGGGCAGTCAGCTTAAGAGATATAGGAGGCGAAAATGGGTCTCCTGAATTGTGGAAGGCCTGTAATCGCCTCCTATATTGCATTCTACTGTAGGAGACCTAGAATCGCCTCCCATATCCAGCAGCTATATTGAAGCATTCTTGTAGTTAAAGTAAACTAATAACTAATACATAGCAACTATTTATATTACAATTCTTCCAACAGCACTTTTCTGTTAATAAGCATAAGCGTGAAATAAAGGTGTGACTTTCTAAGAGAAAAAAGGCGCGAAAGGACAGTTAATAACGGCTATTACCCGAAAAGAAAACTTCGTTTGTTGATTTTGAGCTAAGTATCTTCTGAGAATGATACTTACCATCTAATACTAATCATCAACCCCTCAAAATATTCCTTCAAATGTTTGACAATAAAGTCACATTCTAATTTAATACACGAATAAATAGATGTTTAATCGGAATACAAATTAGACGAAAAAAGGCGAGACATCGAATTTGTATCCGTCTCATAAAGTTACGATTGAGATCGAATTTGCCATTTCCTTTTCCCGACAAAAAGCTCGACTCTTTTCAAAATAAGTATTCACAATTTACCATCTAATACAAAAGTAACTATCCATGTTACAAGCAACATGGTTAATGCCTTTAACAAAACTACACTCCTCACTAACATTTCAATATATCCTGATAATTCACATCCCTCACAACAACAAAACAAACATGAAAATGGAACTCCACCTAACCACTTTTTCAAAAATTAAACCTTTTCGAAGTGAAGCACCTGAATTAGCCCCTGATTTCAACAACATATCCCCATCACGAACTGCAGAATTATGTTGCACTGACACTGTAGGCCCGACCTCCGAACTCTCACAACGCCCAATTCCAGCTTCCGACAACGTGTCCAAATCATCACCAAGCCCACTTTTAGCATCATAACACAGTCCCAAGTTGTTCTTTAGCCTCATTTTTCTCCTCATTCTCCAAACAACCTCTCTTTTAAACGGAACACGCCCCGACAACCTGTTGTTCTCTAACATGAGTTCACTAAGATCCTCCAAATCCCCGAAACTCCCTGGAATCGTCCCGTTCAATTTGTTCCCATCGAGATGAACCACGCGAAGCCTTTTTAACCGGCCTAATGACTCTGGAATCGACCCTTCTAAATCCATGTTCGACAATCCGAGAATCATTAAATTACTCAATCCTTCCAACATTTTTCCTGGAATCGTCGCGGCTGATAGAGCATTTCCGTTTAGAATCAAAGCCTGAAGGGATTTTAAACTCTTCAAAGAATCCGGGAGTGGACCTGACAGAGTATTGTAGCTTAAATCCAATAGAATCAGATTTTCCAGGGCGTTCGTTTTCGGTAACGTGCCTGTTAAACGATTCCTGCTCAAATCAATCTTCAACAGGGAATTGGAGCTTAAAAGAGAATCAGGGATTAAGCCTGTTAAATGATTTTGATTCAAATCCAGGACACTTAATCCTGGAAACGAGACATTCGGTATCGAACCCGAGAATCGGTTGACACTCAAATCCAACGACCTCAACCCCCTGATTCTCCCCAACGAACCAGGAATCGAACCATTGAGATTGTTCCTATGAAGATCAAGAACAGTCAATCTTGTCAGGTTCCCTATTTCTGTCGGAATCTCCCCGACATGACCGTTTTCTCTGAGTACCAATGTTTGTAGCGTCGAACCCAACTGTCCCAAAAAGACGGGTATCGGCTGTGGATTGTTCGTTAAACATCGGTAAAAGAACAGAGTTCGTAAATGCGGCAGCTTGACAATAGCGGGCGAAATGTAGGAACGTGGCGCGTCACAAGTGGGGAACGCAGTGTCGTCTGACAATGCCCCGAAGGATAACGAGACGACGTGGAAAACGTTGTCTTGATCGGGCATACATTCGATTCCATGCCAACGTCCACGACAAACGTCGGGAATGTCGGTTACCCAATCGTTTCCCGTGGCTTTCATGATTTGGTAGACGGCTTCTTGTTCTTTTGGGTCGGTTCGTGAATGATCGTTCGCTTTTGTGGAACGGGATTGGGGGCCGTCAACGAGGGGCGTGCCGGAATCGGACATGATCACGGTGAACGTATTGCCTAAATGAGCGTTCGTTAGTATTAGTAGTGAAAGGAATGTAGTGAGTTGAGATGGAAAAAATGCCATTTGTTCCTTTTGGGGTTTAAGGGGGTGGGAAATTTGAATTGTTGGAAAAATTGGGGTGGGGAAAGTATATATATAGGTAAGTTTTTTTTTGATGAGAAGTTATGGGAGGTGGGTGAGTGTGGGGTGGGGCAATTTAAGTGAGTAATTATGAATTCACGAGATTGTGAGGACTTGGAGTAAATGTTGATTTAAGCATTTATATATATCACGGAGTTCAGCACTCTTGTATTATGGTATATAGTATATACTATGTGTGGTGGTCCATGCTATAAGCATATAGTGAAATGGAAATCGATTGGTGAGTTTTGATGTCAAAATTCAGTTATTCTTTAATTTGTTGGTCTGTTGATGGTGGATTTATTTTGGAAATTATTATATTCTGCACACTGCACCTAAATTTTGTTGCTATGAGTCTATGACACAATCTGAGATTATTAAAGTGCTCTATAAATTAAAGCGTTTCTTGACAAAAAAGTGACATACATTATGTCCTTGCTCACAAATCCTAAGAATGAAAGGTTGTTTCTAATAGGGTCAAATACAAAGTGACTAGAGTTGTGATACGATACATACAAGTGACTAGAGTTGTGATACGATATTTAAAATGAAGATTTTGATTTTGTGATTATGGAATTTGGATCTTTTATCGAATCAAACTCTTTCGGTATAATTCAGTAATTAGGGGTGTACGCAGGCGATTTTTGGCGTTTTATGCACAAAAGATTTCATCCAACCCATATTTGGTGAGTAACAAATTTTTAAATTTGTACGGTTGCATTTATTTTACAACTAGTGCGAGTTTTGATTAGATTGGTGATAGCGGATTTAAATGTAATCACAGTAACACATTTGTATTATATGGTGTATACTCTGTGCCTGTGGTGTGGTACTGTGGTCCATGCTAAAAGCATACAATGCAAATTGATTGATGAGTTTTGATGTCAAATTTGAGCTTTTCTTTAATGTGGTGGTCTGGTGATACTTGATGGTGGTGGATTTATTTTGAATATTGATTATATTCTGCACACTGCACCTAATTATATTTTTGTGACGGATCTATGACAAAACCTAGATACTTAATGTGTTTATTTTGGTCTTATTTCGTCTAGGTTACAATACACCGAGAAATCGATACAGTGGGGCCTGACTTAACCAAAATAATGCTATCCTATTACAGTGAATAGACTAGCTTGGTCCGGAACACCTATTACACATAGATAAATATAAGGTTACAGGAAGTAATCCCTAAATGGCCAAGTTGAGGGAACAGTCGAGCGTGAGAGATTTGTTACTCTTTGATTGTTGACTTGCGGGCGTTAGGTTCTTATGATATCGGACTGAACTTGGGAACTTGCCAAGCTGCCTACGTATCCCATTAAGGGAATCAAGCCGAACGTAGTTCAATTGTCTCTTTTGAAATGCCTCTCTATGGTCGACCCTTGATAGGGCTGCTTGGTTCATTTGGTTCAGCATTGGAGCGACTGCACGGTTTCGATCATATTTCTTTGTAGGATGATCGAAACCTCATCCCACTTCTTGATTCGGAACCCTGACTCTCTTGGCTCTCCGGGCATGTAAGGCTTAGATCTTAGGACGCATCGAATTGGCTTGATTCGATGCGTCCATGTCGAACAAGGTGAATTCGAGACTGCTTTGCGCGACTTCACGGTTTCAATCATATCTCCCTAACGGATGATCGAAACCTCATTCCGCTTCTTGATTCGGAACCCTGACTCACGTAGCTTTCTGGGCATATAAGGCATAGAATAGGGGCATCGAATTTGGGCATCGAATAGGCGCATCGAATAGGTGCATCGAATAGGGGCATCGAATTGGGGCGCATCGAATAGGCGCATCGAATTGGGGCGCATCGAATTGGGGCGCATCGAATTGGGACGCATCGAATTGGGGCGCATCGAATTGGGGCGCATCGAATTGGGACGCATCGAATTGGGACGCATCGAATTGGGGCGCATCGAATTGGGACGCATCGAATTGGGACGCATCGAATTGGGACGCATCGAATTTGGACGCATCGAATTGACTTGGATTCGATGCGTGGCATCTCCGTCGGTCCCCCTTACTTGTGAGGAGTGAGGGGGTATATATAGGCATGATTAGAGGGTCTTAAAGGTCATTTTAGGACCGCATCGAATTGTACAAATTCGATGTGGTCAATCCGCATCGAATTGTGCAAATTCGATGTGCTCTGCGCAGCTTTACTATTTTGAGCATAACTTTCTCTCTGGACCTCCGAATCGCATTCCGCTTATTGCGTTGCGACCTAGACTCATGTAGCTTTCCAATGACATATTACTCAATGTCTAATTAGCTATATAGATATAATGGTGACCGAAATACGGCTAAGGTAACTCTACCTCTAAGCCTTCTCGACACACACCGGTCAATTTCGTGCCATCGTGGCTTTTCTTCGACATGACACATTATACCATATCACTAGTCCCCCAGTTTGGAGTGTGATTTTGGTACATAAGCATACTTCAAACTATAATGAAGTGTTAGAGCCATTTTGCCTCAGTTTTGGGGTGATTAATGTCATTATGCACCAGTGACCGAATAAGCCCACATCATATAATCCCCCCAGTTTGGGAGACGGTGTCGATTAGAGAGCGGGTGCCAAACTTATAAGATGTATTCTTGACTTACCGCTTTATGCTAGTTATTTGATAATACTGAAAATCATGCCCCTGATTGGGAGGCAGTCTGATGTGTGCGATTAGCGCTCAGTGGAGATTGGCGCTCGGAGGTGTGTGTGCTAGGCCCGTAAGGCTCAAGTTCTGATTGTAATGAACAATTTCTAATTTCCTATTTTTGTGGCACTGCGTCGCCTTTTTATTAGTCGCATGGTTATCATTTATGACTATTCATTTGTTTGTTTAATCGAAGGCTCATAATCGTTGCCTTTTCTTTCAATTGCTATCGTTGCTTTGTTTTTAGGGATTTAATGGTTAGCACTTGCCGCTCTGGGGCAGAGTGCCCGTCCCATTTCCTTCTCATTGTGGGTCCCCATTAGATCATGGATGGCGTTATTTTTATGCAAATAACTTCACAATGCGTGATTCTGCTTTTGCCGCATTTTTGAGGCAGTGCTGCCATCGTTGCTTAACCTTGTATGATTTGCGCTTTGAGGATTATGGCCTCACTCGGGTATAGGTTTTTTGATATATATATATATATATATATATATATATATATTTTTTTTTTGATTGGTGCGTCCCAGTTGCTGCATTAGCGTTGCTGGATCGTGCGAAGGCGCGACGTTTATTTGCCCAATAAGGTTTTGCAGTTATCTTTTGAATTAATCGTTGTTGTCTTTGAGAGATAGACAACTTAGATAATACGTAGATTATGTTGCTAAGAACCTCGATCGAGCGAGATATTGTCTCAATGGAGACCTTCGACTATGATAGAAATGATATATAAGTGATGGATCTAAAGCGATCTAGTGCTAAGCTTTTCAAGCTTCCTGCATTAATCTTGCAGTTTATGCTTGGTAGAGATCTTTGTCTATCTGGACATTGTGTCGCATTTGTTCGGATATTTTGTTGCATTCTTGCTCAATGATTTCTCGCGTTCTGTTTATGGAACTTTGTGCTGTCACATGTTATTGCTCTTCGACGTTGACGACTAATTCAATGAATGGATATATGCACCTCTTAAGGTGATAATCCTTTTATAGTAGTCTAAATATGCACTCATTTTCGATATATTCCACTTATTTATCTGACCACTTCGGGCCATTATTTCATTTTTGAAATTTTAGGTTTACATTTATCTTGTCGGGCTGATGCTTTTGGTGTTGCTTTGGACAAGTTTGTTTCGTACCATTTCTGGTAGGTTTGCACCGTGTCGCTTTGTGTGGACATTCTTGGTGCCATTCTGGATACGTTTGACGTACCGCATAGGACCAGATTCATGGAAATTGTGCCAATTTCGCTCATTCGGTGGGTGCGATCATTCGTTAGGAGTCCCCCCAGTCACTTGCTAAGTAGTGATATTGGGATATATCATTTTGATGATATTAGGGCTTTTTTGTTCTGCGAGCAATTTTTGCATTTCACTTGCAACGGTTTTTGACCATGCTCAATGCATGTTCAGTTGCTCTTTGTTTGTTATCAATCTCATAATTGTGTGATAACTTATGATTATTAACTTCACGTTATATCTCCGTCACGACGCTCATGGCGTGCATGAGGAGTTCCGTCATTTCGAGGCGATTTATATTGCGGTCATGACACTCGGTGGCGCGCATGAAGAGTTTAGCCACTTTGGGGCTATTTGTACTTTCAGCCACTTTGGGGCGATTTATTCTTTCAGCCACTTGGGGCGATTTGTTCTTTCAGCTACTTGGGGCGATTTGTTCTTTCAGCCACTTGGGGCGATTTGTTCTTTCAGCCACTTGGGGCGATTTGATCTTTCAGCCACTTGGGGCGATTTGTTCTTTCAGCCACTTGGGGCGATTTGATCTTTCAGGGCGATTTTTCGTTCTTCTCGTTTTTGTTTTGTCTCTGAACTCCTTGGTTCCTCATTTGGGGATTTTAGCATCATTTCTATAAGACTCCACCTGCGCCGTTCACGTAGATAGATACATTTAATAATTTGGAAAAGGTTGGGCTCAATTACTTACCGAGGGGTTTATGTTTCCCAATCTTTGCACGGGACTCAACCCTTCGCAGGTCATACATTTTGTTAGCTCCTGGTCGCAATTGTTTCTACTCCTTTGCATAATAACGCCTAAGATGTTGCACATTCCAAGGTCGCTTGTATGATCTTGAAGGGCCCCTCCATATTGGTTCGAATTTTTCAATGTGTTGTTTTGTTGATACACTTCTGAGTACTAGATCTCCTACCTCAAATTTCATAATTGGACTCTGTTATCGTAACTTTTAGCATTTGCTGTTTTGAAAGCTGCAGTGCGTTGGTACGCATCTTCCCTTATTGTGCCTATCATGTCTAGATCCATCTGACGTAAGCGGACTGATTGTTCGGGATCATCGTCGTGAATATTGCGTGTTGGCATTCCCATTCCGTCAGGTAGAACAGCCTCAGTGCCGTAAACAATGAACGAAAAGTGTTTCGCCCGTCAATGTTCTCGTGGTTGTTCTACACGCCAATAATATTCCTTGGAACTCCTCTTGCGAGGTTTTTCCTGTGTCTTTCATCCTCTTCTCGAGGTAATTCTTCGATGTCTTGTTATTGGGTTCCATCTATATGTAGTATACATGTGATGATGGCCCTGCTGGTTCCTGCTTGGTCTGATAATCAATGCAATACGACCTTCGATACCACCTTAGGGTAAAACAAATCATGACACTATTCGGGGTGTCGTCGTTTGTCCGTGCAGGATTGGAATTGAAGAATCCATAATCATTCTCTGATAATGTTAGTTTTCTTGGTTGAATTGCGGATTTGTTTATTGCTCTTAGCACCACTCAGTGTTTGCTTGGGACTGAGTTCCATATTATCAACTCCGTAGTTGTTTCTCTATCTCGATACAGCTACTGGGACTCTTCGCGGTTCTTTTCTCATTGGTTCATTCCCTTTCTTTGCCATTTTACCTAAACAGACGCTTAAGCGTAAGCGAAATGGTGTTCCCACAGACGGCGCCAATATTTTGGTCTTATTTCGTCTAGGTTACAATACACCGAGAAATCGATACAGTGGGGCCTGACTTAACCAAAATAATGCTATCCTATTACAGTGAATAGACTAGCTTGGTCCGGAACACCTATTACACATAGATAAATATAAGGTTACAGGAAGTAATCCCTAAATGGCCAAGTTGAGGGAACAGTCGAGCGTGAGAGATTTGTTACTCTTTGATTGTTGACTTGCGGGCGTTAGGTTCTTATGATATCGGACTGAACTTGGGAACTTGCCAAGCTGCCTACGTATCCCATTAAGGGAATCAAGCCGAACGTAGTTCAATTGTCTCTTTTGAAATGCCTCTCTATGGTCGACCCTTGATAGGGCTGCTTGGTTCATTTGGTTCAGCATTGGAGCGACTGCACGGTTTCGATCATATTTCTTTGTAGGATGATCGAAACCTCATCCCACTTCTTGATTCGGAACCCTGACTCTCTTGGCTCTCCGGGCATGTAAGGCTTAGATCTTAGGACGCATCGAATTGGCTTGATTCGATGCGTCCATGTCGAACAAGGTGAATTCGAGACTGCTTTGCGCGACTTCACGGTTTCAATCATATCTCCCTAACGGATGATCGAAACCTCATTCCGCTTCTTGATTCGGAACCCTGACTCACGTAGCTTTCTGGGCATATAAGGCATAGAATAGGGGCATCGAATTTGGGCATCGAATAGGCGCATCGAATAGGTGCATCGAATAGGGGCATCGAATTGGGGCGCATCGAATAGGCGCATCGAATTGGGGCGCATCGAATTGGGGCGCATCGAATTGGGACGCATCGAATTGGGGCGCATCGAATTGGGGCGCATCGAATTGGGACGCATCGAATTGGGACGCATCGAATTGGGGCGCATCGAATTGGGACGCATCGAATTGGGACGCATCGAATTGGGACGCATCGAATTTGGACGCATCGAATTGACTTGGATTCGATGCGTGGCATCTCCGTCGGTCCCCCTTACTTGTGAGGAGTGAGGGGGTATATATAGGCATGATTAGAGGGTCTTAAAGGTCATTTTAGGACCGCATCGAATTGTACAAATTCGATGTGGTCAATCCGCATCGAATTGTGCAAATTCGATGTGCTCTGCGCAGCTTTACTATTTTGAGCATAACTTTCTCTCTGGACCTCCGAATCGCATTCCGCTTATTGCGTTGCGACCTAGACTCATGTAGCTTTCCAATGACATATTACTCAATGTCTAATTAGCTATATAGATATAATGGTGACCGAAATACGGCTAAGGTAACTCTACCTCTAAGCCTTCTCGACACACACCGGTCAATTTCGTGTCATCGTGGCTTTTCTTCGACATGACACATTATACCATATCAGTGTTATATAAACCTAAAACTACAACATTTGACCGGTATTTAGTATTAAAAACATTTTGACGAAATAGTGACATACATTTATGTCCTCACTCGCAAGTCGCAATATCCAAAAGATTACTTTGTAAATATAATGACATGCAGAATGATTAAAACCGTGCGATTCTATATTTAAAAGGAAGGTTTGGTATTTTCTAATTATAAAATTAACTTGTCTGCGGAATCAAAACTCCTTCAGTATGATTCGGTAATAACCACTTAAATCTATAATTTTCTATCGATTAGATACTTTCGTGTGACTTTTTAAATGAAATTAAAGCATTCTTATTTCTTACCATAAAAGCAAACTCACGAACTCGTAAAGGTCTTAAATCTCCACAGTACATATTACAAGTAAAAACATAAATATTAGAAACGTCACGTGTCTGAGATCTGTTGTGTTGATACTGTTCCAAATACATAATAGATTCATTTTCTAAATCAGTAATAAAAAACTCAACGTAATTTATTTGGCTAGCTATATTGCCAAAGCAACAATTGCTGCTGCCAAAACTGATTTTTAGAACAGTCTAATTTATCCTTGTTGGTCAAACACTCTAAAAGTTAATGTTATCATTTCCTTAATACACTATTCCTCATTAATTGTCCTCCTTAAATTACAGAATTAAGATTCTGTTTCATAAATAGCTACAATTGTTTCCTTAACTAAATAAATGAAATACTATAAATTTATTACTAAAATAAATATGAATATTTTAAATGATATAGATTTTTTTGGTAAATGATATTATATATATATATATATAAATCTTTTAAGTTAGAAGTAACAGGAAATTATTATTAGATTTTAAATTTGAAAGGTGGTAAATTATGCCAAATTCAACGATTACTTAAAGGAAGTGCAGATTTAATTTTCTCATTTTTCTTTGATTATTGGATCCCCAAACCACAAGAAAATTATAGCTTTGGTACTTAGGTGGTGTTTGCAAACTCTTAAAATAAGCTATAATCAGCTTTTTATTTAAATAAGTGATTTTGGGGTATTTGCAAATTCAACTTTTTCGGTTACACATTTTTTTTAAGTTAAACCCTCCACAATCTTAAAGCTAGTGTGAGGATGCTTTTCGCTTTTGCTGGCTATTTTTATATAAAATAATTGAATAATTTCAAATTCAAGATTATCTTGCAAACACTCTCAACTTTTAAATTTAAGTGATTTTGAAGCTTAACGTAAAGTTATTAACTTCTACGTTTGCACTAGAGTTTGCAAACACCACCTTAAACTCTATAATTAATTACGAAATTTTATCTTCGAACTATTATTCATATTTTGTGGAAACAATTTTTTTTTTTTTGCAAAGAATGGATAGTATAATTCTTAAGAGAAAATATTCCGTGCAATTGTTGCATTACTGATATGGTCCAACCACATGAATTTGTATTAAATTTGGATAATTCGTTGCACCATGTAACCACGATTGAATAAATAATTATTTCTTCCAATCAATGTAATAAAATTATAATCAATTTTAGGGACCCTAAATGCGTTGTTTATCTATTAATATGATTTTTGTTAACATTTTGTTTTGATCATATTCAGTAAGACTTGCTTTCCCCATTTTTAATTAATTATAACCAGATTGCATATAGTTCATTATAATGCTATTATTATAAATTCTAAAGCATGTGACTTTATTTGAAGTATGAATATTATGAACGTTATAAATAGCAGTTAATTAATTTATAATTTAAGGACTTATATATAATTATATAATTTAATCCTGTTTATAATTTGTATGATATATGCATATATACTTGTGTAGTGTGTGTTCATGCATTATAAGGTAAAATAAAAATATTTATTTATTTGAAAGCTTAGTTGTTCCTTGTCAAACGCTTTTATGGATCTTAAATTAGGAGTAGAATGTGACTATTAATGAAGAGAATATTGAGTTACTAATTTGGAAATAATAATCAATGAAGAGTATTTTAAGGAAAATCAAATATTAGTCTTCCATGTTATTTAAGGGTAAATTAAAGAGTTTATAAAATTTGCTTTGGCAGCAACATTATTTGCTTTGGCAATATCGCTGGCTAATTTGTTTCCATACCTTTGTTTTTTTTTTTTGGTTACAAGTAATGAAAGCAAAATAACTAAGACATGCCAAAGCTAAGTCTTCTTGGAGTAATCCCACAATTCGAATCGGTGGAGTATCCCAAAATACCACTCGTCCCTTATCTTCTAATTGTACCTTCGTCAGAGCGTCCGCGACTTTATTTGCACCTCGAGGTATCCATATTATCTTCAGGTCCCAAGGAAGGTGAAGGAGTCCCTTACATCTTCGGAGTAAGTTTGTCAACCTATCGTGTTGTTCTCTGACACTTGTGACTTTTTTGTAGCATTTCTCGGAGTCCATCTCTATCTCCAGTTTTGCTGATCTCCTTTTCCAAGCGTATTCCATCCCTCTTATCAACGCCTCTAGCTCTGTTTCATCCACGGTCGGTGCATCGATGACGACTTTGAACCCCCAAATCCATTCGCCATTATCTGACCTCAAAACACCTCCTGCAACCCCCTCGTTCTTTGTCATACAAAGACATCCGTCTACGTTTAATTTAAACTACTCTTGCTTCGGTCGTTCCCACTTTTCATTGACTCTCTTATTCTTCGTCTTCGTTCGACTCCCTTTCAAGTCAATACTTAGAATTCTTACTTTTTGAGTAATGCTTGTCGTATTTTCCTTCACCCTCCGGAACACCATATTGTTTCTCGCGAGCCACAAATACCATAGTGTTGCTGCAAAAATTAAATCCCAGATCACACCTGGAATGAATGCGCATTGGTATGAATTACGGCGCAAATTAACACGCAAACAATCTTCATCCTGCTCACTCTCGAATTCCTCTAAATTTGCGTCGGTTAAGAGTGTTCCCCATACTTCCCGAGCTGCTACACAATGCTGGAATATATGCATCACTGTTTAGTTCGGATCATCAGAGAAGTAGCAAATCGCTGAGTTCGAAATATGCATATCCTTCCTCAAAATATTCGTTGCCAGGCGATTTTGGACTCCTAACCATAAAAAAATACTTCAATTTGTTGCTGCGTTTCAACATCCATATCCGCTTATAATCTGTCCCACGCCCCACATAATCACCATAGTTTTTGTGGAATATTTTGTATGTCGATTGGCATGTAAAGCTACCATCCCCGTTTCCATTCCAAAGAATCTCATCCTCCCGATCAATCAAGCGTAGGGGTGGAAACGGGACGGGATCCCGTCCCACGAGATCATATTCCACGGGATCCCGTGTGCACGGGAATGAGAAATTCACTCTCGTTCCCGTCCCGTTGTGAGCGGGACCCCGCCTACGCGGGATCTCGTCGTTGGCGGGATTAACGGATGGGATCCCGTCTGCGCGGGAATCCCATCGTTGGCAAGATTTCCGCGGGAATATCGCAATTTTTCAGAACACAAATGGGGGAAAATGTGAGAAAAAATGTTTCTCTACTTTTTTCCCTATGACAATCGGTATTTCTGCATACTTCGTATTAGAAAAATGTCTTCTTTTCGACATTAACAAGTAACACCTTGTTAACATTAATCACAATTCAATACGAATCACATTCACAATGAATCACAATCGCTATTCTCTATCACAAATCACAAAAAAAAAAAAAACGCGACTCAAAAGGCAAAAATTATCTAACGATTATACTGTAATGTTTTATTTATCTTCTTATACTCCCCTTCTTTTAATTTATTTTAGCAACTAACCCCAAACCCCTTCTAAATTGCATAGGCACTAGAAATTGGCGGGATTGCCGGCTCCCGCGGAAACCCAAAAATGATTCCCGTTCCCGTCCCGCGACTGGCGGGAATCCCATCCCGTTGACCGTGGCGAGACGGGAACGGGATAGGAAATTTCCCGCGAAGGAAGTTTCCCATGGGATGGGACGGGAAAGGAAATTTTCCCGTCCCGTTCCCACCCCTGATCAAGCGGACATTCTTCTTCATAATCTCATTACGGACGTTTCCATACCTTTGTAAACACTTATAAAGCTGTATAATTACAAGCATACCTATAGTTTAGGAAAAAAAAATCTCTTTGGTCCTTTATTATGACATAGTTACGATTTTAGTCTCGTAATGTGTCATTGTCAATATGTAGTCCCTTATTGTGGACTTTTATACAATTTTGTCCCACAGTTAGTTTTTTGCCCATTAACTTATTTTTATTAGCAAAAAAACACCCCATTTGTTATTTCTAATTAGTAAAAAGTCTGGGTGTGTTATATATTCTCCTAAAATCATATTTTTACCCAAGAAAAGCTAAAACTAAAAAATTTGCTAAGTTACAATGTAAAATTAGATTTTTTTAATAAATTCTATTATTAGAAATATTTATATCTAAAAATTTTAAAAGAACAAAAGACCTAATTATAATAAAAAAATTTAAAAAAATTTCTCCCTCTCCACCTAGCCCCCACCACCACCGCCACCACACAATTTGTTTCTTCTTCTGTTTTTTGTTCATTTTTCGGTCCAATTATGATTTTACACAAAACAATTTTTATTTGTTTCATTTTTAAAAAAACTAATTATTATAAAGTAATTCAAAAATTTAAAAAGAAAACCTTCTCTCTCCCTCCCCACCTACTCACCCCCACTGCACCGCCACCACCCAATTATTTCTTTCTTTTTCCCTGTTCCAACATATCCATAAAAAGATCCAAATTAAGGTCATTTGACATTGATTAGGTGGTGGCTGATCAGTGAGGACTTGGGCAAGACTTCTCGATTTTTTAGTTCTTTTCCTCTTATTTTTTTCTGTCAAGCACTTAAAATAAACTAGAATAATAAATAATTTAAAAAACTGAGTTACTTAAAATTAGGGTGCATAAATCTGAATTGTTGACATGAAATTAATAATTTTTGTTTTCTTGTGAAAATCATAAATTTGACCAAAAAATGAACAAAAAGAAAAGGAAGAAAAAAAAATTGGGCGGTGGCGGTGGGGGTGGGGTTGGGTGGGGAGGAAAAAGTTTTTTTTTAAAAATTATTTTACTATAACTGGGTCATTTTTTCTTTTTATATTTTTAAATATAAATGTTTATAATAATTAAACTTTATTAAAACAAATCTAGTTTCACATTGTAACTTATAGAATTTTTATTTATAACTTTTTTTAGGTGAAAATATAAATTTAAGAGAATATATAACACACTATGGTTTTTTACTAGTTAGAAATAACACATGAGGTGTTTTTTCCTAATAATAATAACTTTGGGGGCAAAAAACTGACCGCGAGACCAAAATTATACAAAAAATCACAATAATGGACTAAATATGGACAATGCCGGACCGAAATCATAATTATGCTACAATAAAAGACTAAAATATATGTTTCCCCTATAATTTCATTATTACAACAAAACACAAAGTAAAAGTTGTTACAATAGGGTCCTAAGTCACTCCATTGTTGTTTTATCTTCACGTTTGAAGTCTTGCTCACAACTTCAAGAAGTTTTACTACTTTATATAAGATGCGTGTTTGGTGCTTGATACGATTTGAGTATCAAACCCAAGTACTAAACATCTAATCAGACACTGACTCGATATCTGGTGTGTGATCATTTATGAATCAATTGATCGATTTACTAAACGATATATACTGGGTAACCCTGTCTTCGACGATTTGATCGACATGGTACATTGATGACACCTTTGACAATTTGTGCATGGTAGTGTTCGCAGGGAACATTTAATGACACATTCGACCAATTTCTTACAAGATTGACAGCTAGAAAAGCAAGACGTTATCAATAGCCGGGAGGGCAACTCTTATCCATTCGGTGTCAGCAACGATTTCTATTCATATTATGCAGTCGAGTCAGCTGCCGGAGAATGTTTGTGATAAATTGGATGAAATCATACTTCCTTTGGTCTAAAGATCCGAGCATAATGCGGGTGCGCGAACAAGTGCGCGTGCGCCAATGCGCTAAATTTAAAAATATATAATTTTGAGTGTGCCTATAATGTGTCGGTTATAAAATAAAAATTATAGTTGTAACGCCCCAAAATTTTGCATGAATTATATAATTTTATTTTATGTTATTAATGATATGTTATGATTAATTGAGTCATTATTAAATGTGTAATTTTAAAATAAGTATCGATATACTAAATTTGTGCATAATTTAGAAGTATATTTATTAAAGTAAATAGTCTTAAAGCTATTTTCTATTAGGACTCTAAATATTTGTAAATAGTTACTAATACGATTTTAGGGTTACATAACATTTAGCGCAGCCTTCGTAGCTTTTCTCTTTCTGTCTGCAAACGCTTCTCTGTTGGTATCTGTTCATTGCTCGGGTAAATTATCTTGTTTTGTTTGTTTATTATTAATTCAGCAACTAGATTAATTAAAGGATGTGAATATATTCATGTATCATGGATGTAAGAGTTCTAATATAGGCTTGTGGAGCCCGCGATCTGCGTTAGGTCATAAGGAAATTGATGAATCAGAACGCCATTCATATTTAGAGAACCACATCATGATTAAAATATAGTAAACCACATCATGATTAAAATATAGTATATATATGTCATTACCTTGAATTGATTGTTAGGATTAGTGAAGTGATGAGCAGTTAGAGTAATAATTCGAGAAAAGACTAAATCTCTTTAGAAAAAAAAGAGAATTAAGAAAGAGATAACACAAAAATCAACTTTTATTTTCTTCTTACCCTTTTACAAACGTTCAGATCATATTTATAATACAAAAACTAAACTACTAACTATCCGGTTGCTGCTCTAATCTATCTGCTAAACTGGTCATAAATCATAACTACTAACTGCACTAAACTGCTACATTTACATAACTAATATATTATAATATTAATATAATATATAATAAAATATATTAAACTAATAATAACTTAGTGGACCGTAACAATCCACCCCCTTAGAAGGCCTTGTCCTCAAGGCCCAGAAATAATCTAGCCCAAATGCCCTTAAACTGATCATATTCATGGCATGACATTACGGAGTGCACCGTGATCTATATTCCAACCAATATAAGCTTGTGACGTGCAGACTTCAATTTCATGTTTCACTGATTCTGCTGGATTGTGGCCCCGAATCTCACGCTCCATATCTTGATAAAAAGAAGAAAATAAAAAATATTCTTCAACATTCAGAGCAATTGTCGTCGTCGTTCCTTTTCTTCGTAACCGTAACAATGCAATATAGAAGACTGTCCGGCCGCGCGAAGGAACTGGAATCAGGTGGTCGAATTCTTCCTCTGCCCTTTTGCGTAAGATACTGTTGGTATAAAGTTGGTATTCATGAACCACCAGAATCCCATTAGATGCTTTTAGAAATTGGGCAATCTGATAAAGAAAGAAAACATAGTGTTTGCCTCTATTTTTGGGGAAGGTATGTCGTTTCAGTTGCAAAGAACATAAAAGGGAGATAATAATGTTAAATAGAACGGTGGGGCGTGCGGTAACATGACCTATTTGTGAAAGGACGGTTTTGAGATTGCATTTTTTGTTGAAATTTCGCCGTGGGATAGAGAATGGAAGTATGAATTGGGGTGGTTATTGCTTTGATTTTATCGATAAACGTAGTAGAAAGTTTACTCTCAACTTGTTTAAAGTGGAGTTTGTATCGTGACAAGCAAAAGGTGCGTCGTCTCCAGCCAACATCGTCATTTTAGATTGAAAAGTTTGAAATTCTTCGATAAAATGGCGATGTTGAAGTCAAAATCTTGCTACTTCATTTTGAATCTAGCGGAGCGTCTTTGTCAATAACAAAGTCGCGGATGAGGCGTATGTTTTGGTCTTATTTCGTCACGGTAACAGAACACAATAAATGATACAAAATGAGATCAAACAATGCTATTCCAATATTACTAACGGACTAGCTTGGTCCGGAACACTTAATACAAGCTTTCTAGATAGAAATAACTGATTTACAGAATAAATAAAGCGTATCGAATTTGCAGTATTCGATGCTATCGTGTCGAATGAGGGGCAGTTCGATGCAGAATAGTTATCACGGGGTGAGAGTCAATCTGGAGGTATCGAATTCGATATGTCTTGCAGATGTCGAATTCGATGCGTACTGACGTATCGAATGGAGATATGGTATTCTGAACGTGTCGAATTTGGGTAATTCGATATGCCTCGTGTCGAATGGAGTGTATTCGATGCTGACTGTGCAGAGCTGGTTCAGATCCCAAAAAGCCCTTTGAACACAAGGGGACGGGCTATTTATAGAACCCGTCCCGTGGAACCCACACGCCAATATAGAAAGGCGCATCGAATCATCGTTGTTCGATACGCGCATCGAATCAGGTGTATTCGATGCGCTGTTGGGCCGGCCTAATAAGAAAGGACTATACTGCTGAATCGATGCGCGCATCGAATTCTCTATATTCGATGCGCTTATGGGTCGGCCCAATAATGTTATATTGGGCCAATCCTAAATTACACCCATCATATAGTCCCCCCAGTTTGGGAGACGATATCAATTTAGAGATCGTCTTCCAAACTTTTAAAAATATATTTGTACTGATTTGGGATATTTCTAATCATAGTAAAATCGGATCAGGTCATAATTCTTGTAATAGTAAGATAATTTTTAACGCATCGAATTGTGAGCCATTCGATGCGTGAAATAGCACGCATCGAATTCTAGCTATTCGATGCGGTTATTCGATGCGTCAGCGTAGCTGGGCCTAATGGGCCTCCCGTCCCCTATATAAGAGGGGTGCTGCATTGGCGCGATCATTATTATGTCAACAGACTCTGCTCTTCAGGTAAGACGCATCGAATTTGCATCATTCGATGCGACCCACATCGAACGACAAGTGATTCGATACGATCAACATCAAATTTGTAAAAATTCGATGCGTTTAAAATTTTCGCTCATCCTCGTTTTGAGCCTATCGTTGCGTGTTTTTGATTTGCTGTTTACTTTGTGTAGGATATAAGCAACCAATCAAGACTTTCTTTTACCGAGAATAAACTTAAGGTAAAAAAAATTTTGTTTGTTATTGTGCCTTGTCGTTTAGTTTTTAACACGTTCAATACTGTATATATATGAGTGATGTACGAGAGTGTGTAGTGACGTATGCGTCCTTAGTCAGTCTCGTTTTTAAATATATTTCAGTTAACTCTCATCAAAGATGGTGAGCATTGAGACCCATTCCGGGAGTGATTCGAGTTCAGGCTCTAGTTCCAGATCGATTAACAAAGAGAATCCTTCAAATGCACCCGCAGCGCCGACCACAGGCGATGCAGATGTCTTTGATTTAATAGACAGAATAACCATTGATTCCCCCGCGGATAATAATCCTGCTCCAGAGTTGAATCCAACAACTGAGGTCAATAGCAATGAATCTTCGCCCTATAGAGATAATCGTGCTCCGAGCGAGGGTGAGGAAGATGTAGATTACATAAATAAGGAATTTGACGATCATATCGAGGTCCCAGGAATGACCTATGATCAATACGTGTCTCGTCTCCAACATAATCGTAAGGGATTGCGCGAGAAATTTAATATTCCTGACAAGTATAAAATCGTCATTCCTGGCCCAAACGATCGAATGCATACTCCACCACCTGGTCACATTACTGTGTTTGTCGGACAGCTTTTGAACGATTTGCATTTTCCAATTCCTTATGAGCTGAGATGGCTTCTGCGGAAGATAAATGTCGTTCCTGCTCAACTTACGCCAAATTCTTACGGGAGCATGATTGGTTTCATCATAGTAATGAAGGCTTTGGGCCAGCTACACAGTCCTAATGAATTTTACGCGTTATTCGAGATTGCGAGACGCGAAGAAGGTTTCTACCATGTAAAGGCCCAAACTAACCGAAAGTTTTTGAACGGTGGGGCAACCGGGTACGGAAAGGATTGGAAAAGAAGATATTTCTTCATTAAGGAGAGTTATGAAAACGAGTTCTTGGGATTTCGCCGGGATTGGTTCACTGGTGCAAGGGTAACAATTCCCAGTGGAGTTTCCATACACCTGTGGAATTGCGAGTTTATTCCCAATTTAGTTAGAGAACATCAATTTGATGTTAAAAAACTCGTTGAAAATCGAGTCCTTTCTTTGGCTGGGTTGTCTCCAGTGAAATACAAGGGAAAAATGACCTTTGGTATATAACTGATCTTTCTGAGATTCTTGTTTATGTTTTTTATGTATTCTAACGATTTATTTTTGTTGCAGAAAAATACTTCATGAGTCGCCACTCCAGAATGAACCGAGCGTTAGCTGCCGATATAGCGAGCTCGCAAACTGATACTGTGCCCGAAATTCCTCCTCCCCGTAAAAGAAAGGGCAAGGGCAAAAAGAAAGTTGTCGGCACTTCTAGCGCTGCTACTGCTGTTTCTCCTGTCGATCCTTTCGAGGAGTTATTGGGGAATGAGGCTGATGCTACCGAAGGGGGTGTTGAGGCATCTCAAAACACAGCAGTTGGACAAGATGAGGAAACTGAACATCTTGTTCAACACAAAAGGCGAAGGATGCCTCAAAGTGGGTCGCAAACCAAAAGGGTTGCTCCTCTGGTGGGAGTAACTGATAAACCCGGTACCTCCAATGCTCCTGCTCATGCATCTGATCCAAATGAAGAAGTCGGGCCTAGTCAAGGCCCTCGTGCACGAGCTTCCGGGTACGAGCTCTCAGAAGCTGAAGCCATTGAGCATTTGAGGGCATTGGTACCTTGCCTTGCAGTTCCTCTGCCGATTTCTGCCGACGAGGGGAAGAGAGTGGAACGTAATACGCTGCATCTGCTGTCAGCGGTAATCATCTCAAAGCTTTGAGTTGTATTTTCTTTGAATTGACTATATAAGTTCTTTCTCACCTCTCATTTATTGTTAGGCGGGAGGTTTCGTGGACACAATGGTGTCGGCGCTTATGGAGTTTAAGGAGTCAGCTAGTGGTGCTGACAATTCTGCTCTTCAGGCTGCTCTCGATACCAAGGAGAAAGCTTTGCAAGCCGCCAAGGAGGCGCAAGAGAGGGCTGAAAAACTTGAAAAAGATCTGAACCAGCAAATTACTGAGTTGAAGTTAGAGGTTGGTGCAGCTAAGTAAGAAGCCTTTAATGCCGATGCCAAAGGTTATCAGCGTGGCCTCGAAGAGGTAGGTTATACGTTCTTTCTTGTCGTTTTCATATTTCCTCTACCTGTTATCATTTTAATATATAACTCTTATAGGTTTCTCCTCAGCAAACATTGAGTATTGCCGAACAATTCCTCCGAGGCAGTACGTTTCAAGAAATGTGCGCTCGTCGAGACGATCGCGTGGCTCGAAATGCTCAAGCTCTGACAGTGCACCAGTTTTATGCTACAACTTACGTTCGTGGTAGTTTCGAATCCGAGTGGTTGGATCTGTCTTTAGGACCAAACCGTGAGAAATTGCCCCCTCGAACATCTGATCCTGCAGAACCTGACAAATTTGCCTCATTGTTGGACAAGGAGGATCTTATTTTCAAGGGTCTTCCTCCACCGCTCGAGATGTCTGAACCATATCCCTCATCTGAGGATGAGGAAGATGAGGAGGAAGACTGAATGTTGCTGAGGCTGTTTTTACTATTTTCTTGTTTGTGAACAATTTTATTATTATTTTAATTTGTGTATGGCGCTGCGTCGCTCTGATGTGTTTGAACAATTTAATATCTGTTGTTTAATTTTCTGGGATAATAACCGTTGTCTTTTATTTCAATTTCCTATCTCAGTCCTTTACTTTATTTTGACAACTCGATGATTTCTTATCAATCTTTGAAAATTGTTATACCATTAAGAAGGGATATTATATTCATCGCTTTGGATATAATATCTTTCCTTTTCTCTTAATATTTTTGCTTTATCCTTGTTAATCTTTTGCGAGTTTATTTATGTTTTTTTTTTTAAACATAAAATTTATAATGGTTACCATTTCATATGTAGTATCTGTTCATTACCTTTCGAGCATTGTCACTAGGCTTCTTCTTATTTCTTGCCCTTGGCCTCATTCGGTATCTCATGGTACTTCTGGACTGAGTGTCTATTTCTTACGTCGTCCTTGACTTCTTCCGGTGTCTCGTGCCACTTTGGGGCAGAGTATCCGTTTTCTTGATTTCTTTAGGGATTTCCGGTATCTCGTGTCACTCTGGGACAGAGTATCCGTCCCTGCAAGTTCTTCTGGGATTTTCGGTATCTCGTGCCACTTTGGGGCAGAGTTTCCGTTCTCCTGATTTTTATGGATTTTCGGTATCTCGTACCACTTTGGGGCAGAGTTTCCGTTCTCCTGATTTTAGGGCTTTTCGGTATCTCGTGCCACTTTGGGGCAGAGTTTCCGTTCTCCTGATTTTATGGCTTTTCGGTATGTCGTGCCACTTTGGGGCAGAGTTTCCGTTCTCCTGATTTCTCAGACCTGCACCGATTATATTATACAAAGTAGATAATGCTCAGGCGAATCAAATAATCGGACATAATCTTCTTTGAATAATTCAAATTAGCTTATGTAAATAGAACTGAGCTTTGAGCATCGCTCATTTGCATGACTTCCAGTGCTGTCCTTTAGATTCATGACTTGGGGTACCTGTTTTAAGTTCATACATTCTTGTCTCTCATGCGTGTTATAGCAGAGAGAACGAATAAAAACTTGTTCAAAATATTCAAAATGCTAAACAACATTGGTAAATCGAAACAGAATCTTTAAGCGATACGCTCCATATGCCTTGGAGGCAATACCCTTGCCGCTGCTTCTTCTTGTTGTGGCCCATTCCTGAGTGAAGTTACGTAGCATTTCCATCCTTTGATGTGATCTGCTATGACCTCACTTGTGCCGCTAGAAGTTGGAAACTTCACCATTTGATGATAAGTTGAAGGTAACGCTCGGAAATTATTAAGTGCAGGTCTCCCTATGATACCATTGTATGCAAAATGCATATCAACGATCACATAATCCTCCATAAGCGTCTTCCTCTGTGGTGTTGTTCCCAATGAAGTTGGTAGCTTGAGCATTCCAAGTGGTATTATTTCTGGACCTCCAAAACCATGAAGAGATGTCCTTACTGGTTCTAACGCCTGATCATTCAAACCCATTTTGATTAGCGTAGAATTAAACAGCACATTTACTGAACTCCCATGATCAACCAACATCTTAGTGACTCCGTAGTTAGCTATATCCACTGTGATCACCAAGGGGCAATTCAAGTTTGACATCTGTAAAGCTTGTGGACTCAACTTCCTCAAATCCGTTGTAGAAAATGTGACTTCTTCGTGCGGTATCTGCTCGATTCTCAGTATACTGGCCATGTCCACGAAATTATCCGATTCAACCATTCTTGTGATCCTCCTTCGACCATTGGTGGAATCCGCACCAACATGACCTCCTGATATCATATTTATCATCCCTTTCCTGGCGTTCCCATCTTCAATTTGAGGATACTGGAAAAGTTGTGGTTCATCAATCATTCTCTGCTTATCCTTCCTTGGAGATGGAGTTCTCTTCCAGTTGTAATGGTTCTCCTGTTCTTGTACCTTTTTAACAAACTCAACGAGTTTGCCATCCTTTATTAGCCGTTCTATTTCATCTTTTAGGTTTATACAATCCTCTGTTTCATGTCCTTTCTGATTATGATATTTGCAGAATTGACTTGAAAACATCGTGGCTTTAGATTCCCTCATTGGCTTGGGATCCTTCAGCCATCCTTTCTTCTTTGCTGCCCCAAAGACTGCCATGATGTTGGCATTTAACGGCGTGTACCTTCTCGGTGAACTATCCCTTTTATAATTTTTGTTCCTGTTGTTGCTGTTATTGCGATTATGATCTTCTCTGCCTCTTTCTCTATCTCTCACAGCCACACTGGTAGGAACTTTGGTCGCCATCATTTTCTCGAAATGAACCACATCTTGGGCTATTTTGTTGATTTCTTCAATGGTGGTGGGTTTTAGTTTCAGTAAGTCTCCACCAAACATGGTGTTGGTAGTTGCTCGAAAGAGTATACTTGCAACCATCTCTCCCGTCGGGCTATCAATCCTTAATAGCTCTGTGTTGAAACGTTTCATGAAGTCCTTTAGACTTTCATTAACTTCCTGTTTCATCGTGTATAAATGGGAGTGATCCAAAACCAGTCTAGATTGACTAGAAAATTGATCCTCGAACATTTTTCTCAACTGGGCGTAACTTTTAATCTGTCCAGGAGGAATTCGGTTGAACCAATATACAGCCACTTCCGATAAAGTCGTTGCAAATATCCTGGCTTGCATATTGTCCTTGAAACCGTAAAGGGACAATTTCCTATCCAATTTGAAAAGGTGATCCCGAGGATCAGATTTTCCATTGTACGTTTCCAGTTCCGGGATTTTATCTCCTTGCCCCAGAATCTCCAACTCTATCTCTCGGCAAAAAGGACTGCGATTTACAAGACTGTCCTCCCTTGCTGTTTGAGTCTCAACTGTTGCTTTCCCCTTTTCCAATCTTGCAACATTTCTGCTCACTATGTTATGCTTGCCATGCGAATCATAACCTCTCGACTGTCTTCTGTCCTCTCTATGTTTTCTTCTTCGCGATTCCTCTCTTCGATTCTCTTCCTCATCCCGTTCCTTTCTGGAATCACGGCTCTCTGAGCGTCTTTTGTCTTCTCTTCTTGCTCGCTTAACAACACATTCTGCCTCTTTTTCCTTTTGTCTCTTCTCATGATGCCTTTTTGATTGTATCTCATCAGATACTAGCTTCTTTCCCCGCTCTTCATGAATGGATTTCCCTTTGCTCCTTGTTCCCTCCGAAGTATGTCTACTTCTTCGGTCGTCTTGCTGAGACTTTTCCTTTTCTTTTCCCTTCTGCTTTCGGATAGCTGAACCTTGTTCTCTCAAGTTCTCAGAATATTCAACAGGAGATGGTATCATAGCGGGAGGCGCTGGAGTGAGTGCTTCAGTCACTACGGCTTTTATCATTGCCATTAATTCATTTTTTAATTTATCTGGGATTGTGGCACTCGTCGTTGAAGCTCCAATTGCATCGGCTTCGTTATTAGGTACCTCCTCAGCTTGAGGTCCTTGATTCTCTTTCCTGGCCGGAGTTGGTACTACTGGGGGTGCTGTAGATGGTCCAGCAATATCTGGCATGTTCCATTCAGGTGTATCCGGTCGATCTTCTCCCGTATTTCCTTCTAGAGCTTTACTCTGGGATCTGGTCATTCTAGTCATACTACCTATCAAACCAATATAATTTGTGTTCCCACAGACGGCGCCAATGTTTTGGTCTTATTTCGTCACGGTAACAGAACACAATAAATGATACAAAATGAGATCAAACAATGCTATTCCAATATTACTAACGGACTAGCTTGGTCCGGAACACTTAATGCAAGCTTTCTAGATAGAAATAATTGATTTACAGAATAAATAAAGCGTATCGAATTTGCAGTATTCGATGCTATCGTGTCGAATGAGGGGCAGTTCGATGCGGAATAGTTATCACGGGGTGAGAGTCAATCTGGAGGTATCGAATTCGATATGTCTTGCAGATGTCGAATTCGATGCGTACTGACGTATCGAATGGAGATATGGTATTCTGAACGTGTCGAATTTGGGTAATTCGATATGCCTCGTGTCGAATGGAGTGTATTCGATGCTGACTGTGCAGAGCTGGTTCAGATCCCAAAAAGCCCTTTGAACACAAGGGGACGGGCTATTTATAGAACCCGTCCCGTGGAACCCACACGCCAATATAGAAAGGCGCATCGAATCATCGTTGTTCGATACGCGCATCGAATCAGGTGTATTCGATGCGCTGTTGGGCCGGCCCAATAAGGAAGGACTATACTGTTGATTCGATGCGCGCATCGAATTCTCTATATTCGATGCGCTTATGGGCCGTCCCAATAATGTTATATTGGGTCAATCATAAATTACACCCATCAGCGTATGATTGATTTGATATGTGCGACATTTGCGAGTTCATCAATATGAAAGCACCAAATGTTAGAGCCTAATTCGAGAAAGGACTAAATCTCCTTAGAAAAGAGGATTAAGAAAGAGATAACACAAAAATCAACTTTTATTTTCTTCTTACCCTTTTACAAACCGTTCAAATCATATTTATAATAAAAAACTAAACTATTAACCAATCGGTTACTGCTCTGATCTAACTGCTAAAACTAAACTGCTACATTTACATAACTAATATATTATAATATTAATATCATATATAGTAAAATATATTAAACTAGTAATAATTTAGTGGACCGTAACACACATTAGTGTAAGCATAACATATATTTATTCATCTAATAAAGGATAGAGTTAAAGCATAATTTTTGTAATAATCACTAATCGGTAGGATAATTAACCGTTATGTGCATCAGTAGATAGAGTATAGAATTAGGAATCGCACCAGATATCCAGTTTGTTTAGGGGTTAACTTAAAATAATAAATGCTTATTAGAAATTCTTCTGGCTTATAGGAGGTGAAGGTTAGGCATTCTCCGAACTCGTCTTCCTTTGTCGTTGTGCTTTATAGGTGCGTGTTCCCAAAACTATATTAATTTACGGGAAGAAAATACGTGCTACATGTATCTTAGTAGTAAATACATACATATACATATACACATTGTTGTTTAACGTGATTGAAAATGTATTGTTAAACTTTGAATGTAAATGATTGCTTGCTTCCAAGAATGTTATTTGATTATAATTGTAACGTTATTGATTGTTTTCTGTGGGAACGAATGATTGAATGACTGACTAACTGACCGATCGATTTGTCTTTGACCGACTTTAATGGATCCACGGCTATGTGAGCGTGTTGTAACGCTGGGCAGTGGCGGGCTTCCCAGATGGTCTTCATGCCCATGTCCCCTCTTCCTTAGACCTGCGGGAGTTTCGTAGTATCTTAGTGGAGTAACTGACGAGCATACCTGTGTGGTATGTGGACTGATTTCAAGGTAGCTCCTTGAATGGGGATAATAAGGACCGACCGAAAGGTGTTATAAGGTGGGGTAATCTGATAATAAGGTTGAATATTGTACCGTACCTCGACCGACGGTGAACCGTTTGATTATTGATGTGCCTTAATTGCATTTTTGCATTCGTTTTCAAAATAAAAACGCATGACATTCCCTCGCACACACAACACAAACACCACTAATATTTTTATCTCACGCATGCATTATTTCTATCTAACGCATGCATTTTTATCTCACGCATGCATTATCTCACTCATGCATTATTTGGATTGTTAAATGTTGAATTTTGTTAGCGCTGTGCGCGATCTATTTTTATTGACATTGGTTTAGTTATTTTTATTGGACTTGTTACGGGATTTGATTTAGCTTAAATTACGGGGCGTCACAATAGTATTTGCATAGTTAATCAAAGACAAATCTGAATTATTGTGTCACTTGATACATTCATGTGCTAAATCAAAGAAATGTATGATCACTTGTATTAAACTATGCTATTTTCAGGCTCTGATTCATTTATTAATTAAGATATGAGTTTCAATGTACTTAGTTATTATTTATTTTCTTGTTTTCTTTCTTAGTCTCTTGATCCCACAATGTATTCTTTCACTCTTCTTCATATTGAAAAAAGAGAAAGATTCATAAACGGTCACAAAATTCACAATAGATGCTTAAAAGAGAGCAAGAACTACATAAAAAATCTTAGTTCACCTTTAAGTCGAGAACATGCATTGAGTTCGCTAGTTCGCCACTAGGACAGGGGTAGTAGGAGGATTATGTGACCTAGCGCATGACACATGCTAAAAGGGATGATGGACTGGGGCTGCGTACTTTCTGCCTTAATAATGAGGCACTCTTGTCTAAATTTTGCTCGAAGATTATGCAAAAATAAAACTTCCTCTGGGCATAACTTGTGCATGCCAAGTACTTGAAAAAATCTAGGTTCATTGACTATGTCTCGAAGTCGAATGATAGCATCACATGGAAAAAAATCATTCATTGCATGATGCTTATAAAGCCTTACGTCCGATGGAAAATCGGGAATGTTGCGTCTATATCTTTTTGGTTTGATAACTAGCTTGGAAAAACAAGGCTATGCGAGGTGGACGATAGGGATTGAACAAGCCGACTTGGGCCTTTTTTGGCTAACGTGATCGATAGCTCGGGAAACTCGAATCTCAATTTGCTTCACATGATTATCCCACCTTATTGGAAAAGGGAGATTTTGGTATACCATGTTGTTCTGCGAGATGTCGAGGATAAGTTAATCCAGAGCGAGACGACAAATGAAACTTTTACGTGCCACCAACTACACCAAGCTGTCGCGGCACTTATCACGCCTTGACTGGATTTAGAAAATTCTGTGTACATACGGTTAGCTAGCGAAAATCTCCTCCCAACGAACCAACTGAGGAAAGTGAGGAAAATCGCAAAAAAGCGAAGTGTGTCTCCTATGCTCGGAGAACGAGGAATCAGTGCTTCACATCCTTAAAAATTTCCCTCAGCTAAGAAAGTGTGGCGGAAATTAATCTCCGCTTCCCCGTGGCACATTTTTGAACAAGTAGATGATACGAGCTGGTTAAAAAAAGAATCTTGAGAATAATGGTACATTTAAGACGTTTTTTTCCACATAGCTATGAATTATGATCTTTGCTATTATATGGATGATTTGGAAGGCGCAAAATCTTGGGTTTTTAAAGGAAAGGGGGAAAAGACGGCTGCAACATTTTGCCAAATTAAACAGCTTAGTATGGATATCATGTTGGCACACTAGAAAAGAAAGCAACCCATCGAGGAGGATTGGAAGAAGCCGAAGACTAGATGACTAAAGTTAAACGTGGATGGAAGTGTGCTCATGCAATAAATTTGTTGCGCGGCGGGTGGAGTGCTCCAAGATGAATATGCTAAGTGGTTATGGCGTTTCGTGGAAAGAGTTGCATGTTCCGAGATCGAAGCTATTCATGTGGGTCTCGCTCTAGCTTGAAGATAGAAGTAGAGGTAGACTCAAGGAAGGCTTTTATTCCAATTTCAGATGAATTGGTTCAGGTTCATGAACTCCAACAAAAAATTGAGGAGTGTCGCGCTTTACTTCACAAGCCTTAGATTCAAGAGTTTAGATGGATCGCAAGATCATGAAATAGATTAGCCAATGCTAATGTAGAACGTCCGTGCGACACACATGGAAGACCGAGTTTCAAAAAAGGATAAAGAAAAAATCTTAAGATTTGTTCCCCACAGCCACAGGCCACAACTAATTTTTGGCCCACAAAATATAATCAGCCCAATACAACCCAACCCAAACCAACTCACCTTCCAAGTTTTAGAGCCCATCAAAATGCATCTTTTATTACATTATGAATTTAATGATAGCCCATTTAAAAATGGCTCTTCGTTGCAACCCCCTCATCCACCCACCATTGCCGGCGATTCCCGCCATCACCTCTAAAAAAGTCGCCATTTTTAACACTCCGTCACTTGTCCTGCCGGCTCCACCCTCGCGCGTGAAAGCAAATTCACCCCGACACAGTGCAATTATCCCACCACCACGTCAACAGAAATACGTATATCCTGAACCCATTCCCGAATTTGCAGCAGCTGTAAGTCCAATGACTAATAAAGATACAATCTTTCGTGCCAGTTTTATTATGTTCTTAAATGGGTTTCTTTTTTTTTTTTTTTTTTGGTAAATAGGAGACTAAGAAGTTTAAAGTTGCGTTATTGAAGAAGCTGTCGAAGGAGAAGGACACGTTCGGAAATGATCTTCAAACAGTTGTCGATGCCTGTGCTCAGGTAATCATTTTCTTTCTTTTACTATTGGCTTATATGGACTTTATGAGGAACGTTAATTTATTTTATTTTTTATTCCTGTGTGTGATTGAAGTTATTTGATTATTATTATAATGCAAGAATTTGAATAGTGTCTATTAGAGCTTTAACGCATTTAGGACTTGAATATTCAGATTCTAGGTTGTATTCCTCTTTAGCCCGTCCTCATATTTCCCTGCCTGTGGAAATGCTGCGTAACTTGGTCGTTGGTCGAGTATTTACGGACAATATATATAAGAGGGTTGGTGATCTGGTATGCGAGTTCTTTTAATTGTCGATTGTCAGTTTTTGTATGCATGAACCTTTAGGTCATTGCACGGATACAATAGAGTTCTTCTGTAGGCTTCACGGCTCACGCTATTCCCTGCTGGTACCACCACGTGCAACCTGAGAATTTACTTTAAATTGGCAGCTAGTATGTCAATTGTCACATATAGAAACTCAGCATATTTGACAGAGGTTTTACTTGCAAGTAGTGTCTAAGGTAATAAGTTGTTGTCAACATCGTAAGTAGTTTTTGGTGTCGATTAGAGGTGTGAACTAAACCATATCCACCAACTTGTCCAACCTCGTTAATATTATGTAATTTTGTGTTGTTAAAAATAATTTAACGGGTATTAACAACTCAAAATTTAAAGGATAAAATCATGAATACCCAATAGATACTTGTTAAATATCTTTAGAAAGAACACATAATCATGTTACATTTCTTAAGCATGCTATGAAATAGTTCTACATATATCAAGTTGAGCTACTAATTGAGTCCAATTTAGAGCTCTTTCATTTTTTTTTATTTTAGGAGAGCGTATTTCAATGGTCAAATGATCAACCAAAAAAGAAAAGAAAACGGAACCTGATATGATCTATGAATTGTGATGGTGGCATATCTTATAGTAAAATTTTCATAATGTGCTGCTAATACAATGGAAGCTATTATAATATCTAACCTTCTAAGTAACATCCACTCGCATCAAATCAATTAAAATTATTGTTGATGTATTTACTGCAAACCTCGTCATAAGCAGGCGGAGAAAACCTCCAGTTGCTTGTCAAAATTATTTTTTTCACCTTAAGACTGGAATTTCAAACATTGAGTTACTTGTTCAACTTCTATAGGAGGTCAGATACCCATTGGCCTCTCTGATGTTTGCTATTGAGGAGATATTCAGTGGCTAAGCATACTTTCAGACGCTTGAGCTTCAGATGAAACAATTTGCTGTGGTCTTTCTTAGACAGCTCAGATGCAAATCGGGTACTCCTTCCCCCATTACGTTCAACAAACCATACACTTGCACTAGTACAAGTCCCTGAGATCGCCTAACAATTAAGTTATTAAAGACTTTTTAGGCCAATCTCTTTTTTGATATAAACCATAGACCAACATTGAGACAGTGAGTCCCCAAAGTACACAAGAGAAACATGGTTGAGATAATATTATCTCATATATTAGCCTAATGCATATATACATACAAAGCAAACATCTTGTAGTTTAAAATAACTCATGCGCTAAATTCAAATGGAGAACATGGCACGCTGTTTATTCAACTTTACTATTTTCAAAAGATTCAAGAAAGCGGTTGTCACTATTTAGAGATGATCACGTTCTTATCTGTGTAACTCAGAGTCTTCTTTTAGTTTCTTGATGCAAACAAAAAAAAGGCTCAGAGTAACACATGTAAGAGATTCTTAATATCTAGAAAGTGGTAGGCACTTTGTTTGCCAATTGAAAAAAAACACATTAAGCAATATAAATAATGTATCACATTCTTTTTTGAATTTGTCAAGTGTGTTTATTTTTCTTAATGAGTTTATTGGCATTCTTAATATCGTATTACCATTTGTAATATGCAATTTTTTTTCTTTGTATCAATATTCTGTCAGTAGGTTAACGTATGATGACCTCTCACAAATGTTCCTATATGTGCGTCCAGGCATATTAACGTAATGTTGGTTTATGGTTGTAGAGATCGGTCTAAAATGCATTGCTTGTTCAGGTAACTTGGGGGACGTGTACCAATGCAAGAGTGTGTTTTATTGAATGTAATATGAGGAGGAGTAACCCAATATTAAGACTACTATTATTAGAAGTTTTTCATACTCTTGCTGCAACTGCCACTTAGAACGTCTTTACCGGTTGCTGACGCTTAAAGCTACAGATTAACCTGGTTTGCAGTCTCTTATCATGTAATAGACATGAATGATCTGTGGAGAAAAAGACTGGTTTGCTATCAAGCTTTGGTAGTTACTAGAAGAGATGACATCTACTTAATGTTTGGTAGTGTCCATGGACCGTTGCGAATTTCTGGTTGTCCTCTTTTGCGGTCCCTCAAATGGAAGTCAGTGGTGGTACAAACAAGTGTTCACCACCGGACAAGCACACTCACATGTATCATAATCTTCTATCTCTTTCAGACGATTGACATATTTATCTCTATTAGTTCATTTCTTCCAATTCATTCTGCCGTTTACCCAAGATAGTGAAACTACATTTTTTGTCATTTCATCTTATAAGAAAAGTATTCATCCACCAAAAAGACATTTGTATATTCCTAAACAGGCATATTGAACTATGAAACAGCTTGTTATATTTGACTTTATCTGTGCTGGCATTGTGCTGGAAATACATGTAGCTGCCTCCTGGTCCTTTTTAATTGATTAAAATGTTGGGGGTAATTACATCTACACCCTTAGAGGTTTTCTGTTGTTATAGGAACCTCCCTTAATTTTTAAAATAGTAACAGAAGCACCCTTGTACCCTTAAATTTATGTGCAGTAGGATGTCTATTTGTAATATTTTCAAACTTCAAGTGCTTGTGTTTCTGTAATTGTTCGAACTTCAAAATTTATTTTTTTATTTTATTTTTATTCAGATTACAAAGGATGTTCATGCAGTTGGCCAGAGCTCAAAGTGTTATCATTACAAAATGTCAAGAAGCGATAATTGTTTGTTTAAAAGTTAGTTAATTAATGTTAACACTTTCTTATTTTTATATTAGGTATTCAATCATTTCCTGCAAGAGGAATATGGAGGACCTGGAACGTTACTAATCGAGCCTTTTACAGAGATGATGATAACTCTCAAGGAGAAAAATCTCCCCGGCGCACCACTGGCTGCTCGATCCGCGTTGCTATGGGCTCAAAAGTACGTCGATCAGGATTGGGAGATTTGGAACTCTAAGCCCCACAAATAAATTACCACTCATTGTTTAATTTGCATTACTGTATGACAATGAGCATATAATTTAGAGGAGAAAGTGATCAAAAATTACAACTTCTGTTAATGTAAAACTACATTAGTGTAGAAAGAGTAGTTTGATGTGCTATTCTATTAGCTATACAAAGGATTTATTCTACTACAATCTCTCTGAGTTCAAGAACTAGTAATTGGCGTAGGCGTCAAAGTTTCCTGACCGTCTTCCTTGGGCAAGGATTGATTTCCCGACTCAGATATGCTTTGTAAAGATGGGCGCCACGATGTGGAACGCCTTGGAGCGACATTCGTCGATCCTGATCTTTGCCGGTGCTTGTCAAGTCTCATGGCCTGAAAATTATGTATTCTGTTCTATTAGAATTTTCGATTAGGAGATACTCTTGAGCTGTACAGAGCTCTAGTAGTATTGTATTTTACTGACATTATGATTAAGCGCTTTTTTATCTTGAAAAAATAGGCAGATCTTCAAATGATAGCAAACAAGATACCTGATCTTTCTTGTCCTGTGTGAACTTTCCATGCTCAATTTCAGAACTAGCACTCCTCCTCCCCTCCAACTGCAAATCATTGCTATCGGATTCCGACAGACTCCTCTTCATCTTTGCATGTTTCTTTGCTCTAAGCACTTTCATAACCTCTGCAATAAAAGGTCAAATCTTTAACCAAAATCACCACAACCAAATTCAGGGAAAAAAAAAAAGAACCTAACAATGAAGTAGTAAACCAACCTTGAGTGGTGACAAGTCGATACGCCCTGCCGAGCACCAGAGTATCAGTTGCCCTGAGAAGCTTAACTCTGGTGAACCTTACAGTCTTGTTGTCGACGGGATTATCTCCACTGCCGTCGGAGATAGTAGGTAACGGAATGATGAGAGAAACGTAGTGACCGGGGTTCATTTTCATGACCTCACTAGCCGTTACAGGCCAGTACAGCCTATCTAGTTTTCCATTGGGGTGTTGTATCACAAGAGCTGCCGCGTCAACTGCCTGGCAATTTCCCATTTTCCTTATAGAGTAGAGTATATACTTCACTTTATTAATAGGAGTTATGGTTCTGTGTTATATTCTGTTAGGAGAATGTTTGTGACGAACAAGAAGAAGAGGGAATGGAAGGAATGGAATATAAGTATGATGAGAGAGATAGATAAGGGAAAGAAATAATGAAGAAGAATGTGACTGGTTACAAACAAAGAAATAATATATAATGCTCCTTTTGTAAAGGGGATATGATATGCTGCCAATGTAATATGCGTACTAGTAAAAAATATGTATGTCAAGAAGAAAAGTCAAAAATTTTCTAGGTTACACACAATCACACAAAACTCACGTGAAATAAGAGTGACCAAATCTTGTACGTAGAAAAATTGACAAGGGGTTCAAAAGTCATGTTTTTTTTTTTTTTTGGCATGTGAGTTTTGTCAATTACTTTACACAAAACTTTTGATTCATTGTTGTGTTCCATCATGCCATGACACGGACGCTACACGGTATTTTATTTTCTCTTAGTACCTTTGCAAGGACTAATTTTACCCACCGATTGACAGTTCTCCCATAGGTTTGTAATAAGTCCCCCCCTACATTGGTAAAATCCATTTTTTTCTCAACTTACTTTTATGATTTAGATCATTGTCAATATCCGAGATATATATGAGAGAGGTTGGATGTATTATTATAATGCTTCTTCGCATTTTCCGTGATGAGAAATATGTGGTATGCGTTCGTTTACCATATACGACAATGTCCATTTCAATATAAGTAAATGGAAATATCATGACGAAAGTGTATTAGCATACCATTATTATTGTACGTACGATGGCCTTTTTTGATATGACACTGATAAATAGGTGGCCATTGGCCTTCAAACTATAGATTATTGATTATCACGCGCGGACTTTGCTAATTATTATTCTCAAATCATTCGTCGGTATGCAAAATATTCTTATGTTAAATCAAATCAATTGTTAAGGATAATTGCACCTACACCCTGGAGATTTAGTTTAATTGAACAAACATTCCCCAGAATAAGACATGAGTATCTTGAGATTAGAAAATCACTAACAGGCAATTTAAATAGGGAGGCCCTCCTAAATTTAGAAAGAAAGATACATTGAAAGTGTATTTTTGAAGTTTTAACCATTAAGACTTATTTTAGTAATTAGAAGAAACCTCCGAGGGTGTATATGCAATTATTACTATTTTATATCCGAATTTGATTAGCCACCTGTAAGGCTATATAACTCACATTTGGTTGACATTTCAACTTTAAAGCTAAACAACAACTTTAAAGCTAAAAAAAACAAAAAAATATTTGTACTTCACTTACAATATAAATTAGGGATAAAAGCATCAAGCTCCCGAACTATGCGTGTTTTGGTGATTTGCATCTTTAACAAATTTAATAAATAATTTGCCCGCTAAACTATGCATATTTGTGCGATTTGCGCTCTCAGTGCACTTTCGGCCAGAATATTCTCCGTTTGAAGTATTTTTTCGTCTTCTTTTTGTCATCAACTACAAAAATACATCTAGTACAACACGTATGAATTGGGTGGAGAGAATATTCTGGCCAAAAATGGCCGAAATACACTGAAGGGGCAAATCACGTTCCCGACCATTTTTGGTTGGAATACTCCCCGTTCGAGGTGTTTTTTCTCTACTCTTTGTCATAAACAATTAAAATACATCTAGTACAACATATATGAGTCGGTTAGGAAAAATATTCCGGTCAAAAAATGGCAAAAAATGACCGAAAATGCACTGAGAGAGCAAATCGCACAAAAATGCATATTTTAGGGGGGGGAAGTGCTTATTAAATTTGTTTAAGTCGCAAGTCGCAAAAACGTGTATAGTTTGCTTTTATCCTATTAATTATTACATGTACGAACTTTCGGCCACAAAAAAAAAAGTCATATGCGTCATAGGTAAAAAGAAACTCAAAAAAAAAAATGAGGAGAAAGAGTAAATAATTTTAATGTGTTTTGCATGAATTAGCAAAATCCAGTTATAAGATGAATTGGCCCCGTCGGTAAAAAAGAAAAAAAAGGAGTTTCACCTCTTTTCTTTCCTGAACTTAAAAGGAGAGTGTATTTATAATTTATATTTTACATGGGAGTTTTTGGCAATTAAGTTACGCAAAATCAAAGTTTCGTCAGATCTACTTTATTGGGTTTATTATGGTTTTCTACTTTTGTTTCATATATTCGGAGTTATTTTTTTCTTTTAGTCCTTAAGAAAATGATGTTTGCCATTTTGGCGGAACCGCCACATGACGACCCATAATACTGATCTTGAACGGTCAACCGTAGGAATTATGGGAGATAATTATGTTTTTATGATGCTTTTTATTGACTGTTCAATAAAATAAATATTTTAAGCAGGCTCTATTAACAAATTACTTATCAGTTCAGCCTCTTAATTAATTTAATATTATTGATTGCGTTATTCCACGCATTTCTAAATTGTTGATGAGGAATCAATAATCAATAATATAGTTTACCTATCAAAAAAAAAAAAAAAATCAATAATATAGGGTGGAATACTTAATGCAACAAACTTCCCATTTGGCTGGTCTGGATGGATGTATAAGAATGTTCGTTTCAGATTAACACGATTTTTAAACTTATAATTAAGAGGATAACACGTGGTAATTTATTAGAAGGTAATGAAGTTGAATTGCAGCTTATATAAATCGGAAAAAAACATTATACAAATGCAATCAATTCTCGCTTACCAGATATATTACTTGTTTCTTTCTATATAATACTTACTAATGTCTGTTATTAATGTGAGAAAGACGGGTTTCCAAATACTCTTCTATTTATAATCCAATTTTACCTACCTAACGTGTTATCACGTGGGATATATAAATTAGTTTTCACATGCATGAAAGATAAATGAATATCCTTGCAAGTTATCATAAAATTAAAGTTGTCTTGCTTCATAGTGCATTAATTTCTAAGTTGCGTTTGGTTATAATGTAGTGTACTAAAATATATGAAGTAAATAATTACACCGAGAGAAATTGAATCAACTGAAGTCTCCCAATTTGGATGAATTTTTTTAGTTGGTTCGATATGATGGCGGTGATTTTGGGAAACTTAGCGGAACTCTACTCGTATTTTAAATTCTCTTTTCTAGGTGCAAAAGGAAGAAAAGAATGGAGTTATCTGTGGTATTTTGGTGTGTGGCAGATTTGGTCTCTCCGCAACAATGTTTACTTCAAGAATTGTCGTGTCAATGGTGAGGAAACGGCTGAAACATATTAGATATAGTATATCTTTTTATATTAGTTAGAGTATATTTTTCCATAGCTATAATATCCTCTATATCTTTCCATCTATAAGATAGAATTATTGTTGTATTTAGAATATATCTTTCCGTAATTATCTTTGTACATGTAGTTGTATAAATACCCTCTTTACAATTAATAATAGATATCACTTTTCTCATATCTCTTATATGGTATCAGCTTAGCCCTACCTCTAACGAGAAATTTCGATCCAATGTCAAGTCCACCAAAGGACTCCAGCAACCCTCTTTCTGCAGTCGCTCCTAGTGGTGCCCCGTCTTCGGACGTTTCTTCGACGCGTCGGTTCTCCATGGCGCCGTTCACTGGAAATGGTTTGTTTGGCGGCGACTCTCCTATTCCGATCAACGCCTACCACCATCTGCCACTTCGTCTCACGGGTCCCGATTTTCCATCATGGCGATCTCACGTTCGCCTATTTGACTTTCTCGATGGAACAACTCCGTGTCCGCCTTCGGGTTCCGATCCCAAGTCCATGGCTGCACATATGTTATGGCTTCGTTAGAATTCCCTAATCGACCCTCTTCGAATCTGTCACCCCGGAGATTTCTACACTTATCTCCAACTGTGACTCTTCCGCTCATGCATGGCGTGAACTTCAGCGTATTTACGCGAATCGCTCTCGCTCTAGAGTTATGCAACTCAAGGATGATCTCAACACGCTCAAGTTGGGCTCCAAATCCGTCTCGGATTATCTTCAAGCCTTCAAATTCAAGGCGGACGAGCTTGCTATCATTGAGGGAGCAATTAAGGATGACGATCTTACTCTCTACATCCTGAATGTTCTCGGTTCCAACTATCGAGATATTGCTGGATCTATCCGAGCTCCAGAAAACCCGATCCACTTTGCTGAACTCTATGACTTGCTGGTCAGTCATGAGAGTTATTTGCGTCACCTTGATTCTGATAATGCATCCATAGTTGAAACTGCGAACATGGCTGCCTCCTCCTCACGCAACTCTCGACAAAATTCTCGCAGACGAGGACACAACAACACTGGTGGCCAGGGGTTCTCCAACTATAATCAGCGTGGTTCTGGTGATTCACGTTCGCATCCTATGCGTCCGCATAATCAGCCATCTCCTCATTTTACACAGCATCGTTCTCAAATTGTATGTTAGCTTTGCAACATCCCGGGCCATGGTGCACGCACTTGTCGCCATTATGGTCCTCCAAGTGCTCATTATGTCGCTTCTCCTCCGTCGAACGAGCCTCCTAACACGGACTGGTTGGTGGACTCCGGTACATCACAAAACCTTACGCCTAATCTTCAAAATTTGTCCATTCACTCGGAGTATGATGGTCCTCATCAAGTTGCAACTGGTGGTGGATCAAGTTTGCCTATTACTCATATTGGTTCTTCTCGTGTTTTATGTGGTGCTCGCGAGCTTCTTCTTGATAATATCTTATGTGTTTCGATGTCTCGACGCAATCTTCTATTTGTGCATCAGTTTACAAAGGCAAATGGTGTTTATATTGTGTTTCATCCCTCTCACTTGGTGGTTAAAGATCGCATAACATGAACTAGCTTAATTTCGGGACCTTGCATTGATGGTGTTTATCGGGTTCAAATTCCTCGCATGTTGCGTTCTTCTATCAATGCCCTTGTTGGAGAATGGGTCACTCGAGATTGATGGCATAATCGATTGGGTCACCCATCCTCTCGGATTAATTCTCTAGTTATTCACAATTTTAGTTTACCATGTACACCGAACACTTTGGATATTGACAGTTGCAACTCTTGTTTACTTAATAAAAGCGAGCAACTTATTTTTCACAATACCTCACTTGCATCTGATCGAGTTTTACAATTTGTGTATGGTGATGTGTGGGGTCCTACACCTTCTACTTCTTTGGATGGTTATAAGTATTATTTAATTCTTGTTGATCATTATACAAAGTATTGCTGGTTTTTTCCTCTAGTTGCGAGGTCCGATGTATTCCGTGTTTTTGTGGAGTTTAGATCTCATGCGGAAAAACAATTTGGTTGCTCCATCCTTAATTTTTATTCTAATAATGGTGGGGAATTTGTGGCATTGCGGTGCTATTTTGTTACTCATGGCATCAGTTGGCTAACTATGGCACCTCACACTCCGCAGCAGAATGATACAAGTGAACGCCGTCATCGCACAATTGCAACTATTGGACTCGCTCGTGCCAACTTGCCTCCCCCTTATTGGGCCTATGCTTTTGGCACTGCTGTCTATCTTTCGAATCGGCTCCCTAATCATGTTCTCAAGAGCAAGTCGCCGTTTGAAGTTATTTTTGGCCGTACTCCAAATTATCTTCGCCTTCAGACCTTTGGTTGAATTTGTTACCCTCATCTTCAGGCCTATGTTTCGAACAAACTGCTTTCCTCTTCTCGGGCATGCCTTTTTGTAGGATATTCAACTTCTCAAGCGGTATATAAGTGCCTTGATCTCAACACGGGGCGTTTATACATCTCTCGACATGTTCGGTTTGTGGAATCAGTTTTTTTGTGGGCTTCTCCTTTGCCAAATGTTGCAGCTCCTCTGTCGGATACGTCCTTTGGAGTCTCAATTATCCCGAAACCACCTGTCTAGCAACAACCCTTGCCCGCTGCACCATTGGTTCCCTTTGATTTTGCACCTCCGATTGCTATTGCAACTCACTTGCCCGCTGCACAACTAGTCCGTGCTGATGTTGCAATTTCTACTGCTATTGCACCCCCTTCATTCGCTGCATTTGTTCCTTCGGAGCAAGCTCCTATTGCAACTGTACCTGCTTCTCCTCCCCCAGACATAGCTCACTCTATGATTACTCGTTCGCACAATAATATCTTTAAGGCTAAGCAGATTCATGTTGCAACAATGCATTCTATTGATTGTCCTGTCCTGTTGCAAGTACGAGGAGCTTGCTTGAGACCATAGATGAATATTGCCTTCTCGGTTAACCGCCTTGCCCAAAGCATGTTTGCCCTGGATTGGGCCAATTGGGCTGCCTTGAAACGTGTCCTTCGATACGTAAAATGCACGATTTCGTATGACATACTCCTTCTTCGTACGAGCTCCTTCTCCCTCACCGCGTTCAGTGACGCCGATTGGGCTGGTGATGCGGTTCATTGCACGTCCACTACTGCGTATATTGTATTTCTTGGTTCCAATCCCATATCTTGGTCCTCTCGAAAACAAAAGCAGTTGCACGCTCTTCTATGGAAGCTGAGTATCGTGCCTTAGCTTCTACCTCTGCTGAAGTTCGTTGGTTGCAATACCTTTTTGGTGAACTCGGGCTTCCAGTTGCATCTACTCCGCTGATTCGTTGTGATAACATGAGCGCTCTTCGGCTTTCTTTGCATCCGGTTCAGCACTCCCGTATGAAGCATAATTCTGTTGATCTTCATTTTGTTCGTGACCTTGTCTCTAAAGGTTTGATCAAGGTATCTTATGTCAACACCCTTGATCAATTGGCGGATCTACTCACAAAGTCCCTCGCTCGCTCGCGGTTTCTCCTTCTCCGTTCTAAAATCTTCGTCGCCGATGGGACGTCATTTTTCCGGGGGCGTATTAGATGGAGTATATCTTTTCATATTAGTTAGAGTATATCTTTCCATAGCTATAATATCATCTATATCTTTCCATCTCTAAGATATGATTATTGTTGTATTTAGAATATATCTTTCCGTAATTATCTTTATACATGTAGTTGTATAAAAATCTTCTTTATTATTAATAATAATTATCACTTTTCTCACATCTCTTATAAAACAATCATGGCGAAGACTTGGAATTGGATCTAAGCAAAAAATAGTAATTTTCACGACTCCTTCTCTGTTTGGCATAGATAACCGGCTTGCTGTTTTTAGCTTTCAGTTAATGGTTTTATTTCTTGAGTTTTCGTTTTATGTTGTAGATGTCTAGATGTTTGAATCCGGGATAGTTTTGTTCATTTGAGAGTATCACTTGTTGTTGGAGTCGGTGTATAAACATAGCAACAATTTTCAGATTTCTATAACATAAATAAAATAAACATGTAAGCATATATTATCAACAAGAACATAAACATGATAATGTTCATACTAATATAACTCAAATAAATAAACTTGATAAAACATAAACATAAAAGAACACTCATACAAATATAACTCAAATAAATAAACTTGATAAAACATAAACATAAAAGAACACTCATTAGAAAAATGCAAGGATGATAGAAAAACCTCAAACGATTAAATAATCGTTTATAGTGGACGAGTCAGAAGCAAGCCTCTTCCCCTTAAGATCACTATGCCGCGGCTACCGCTTCAAGCCCTCGTGCGGCATTGACCTCCCAAGGTACAACGTCCTTCTCCCGAGATAGCAAGTGAAGCGCTATACTATCCCCTCAGTCGAACACTAGCGATACTTGCAGAACTCCAAATGATTATGCTATGAGTTTTATGCACAAAAGAATTTTGATATGAAGGATGGTTTTATCTTGAGCTCTAAAGACATCCTTCTTTTCTTTTCAAAACCATGTCTCTCCAAAAAACATCTATGTAGGGATTATATATAGAACTTTGAGGTGAGCAAATTACGATTCACACCCTCTAACTCTTGGCTATTAATATATATAAATATATTATGCCACATATTGGAACCAATTCCAATATAATTTAATTAATATTTTGGTCTCAACACCAAATTAATTAAATTCTCCAACAATCCCCCACATGAATGTAATTGGCTAAAATGCACGTGAGCCTAACAATGCTAAATGCAATTTCAGAGTTCTGCCGGAACTTGTTGCCTCAGGATAGATGGTTTTGGGCCTTGAACCTTCCTTAGTGAAATACCATCAGATATACTTGCCAACCAGTGGACGTGATGCCTTGAACTATTCGGCGTTTTGTGTATACCAAGACAATGATACTCACACAACTCATTTCAGTACCGTATTGGTTCTCGTTGTTGTCCGTTTCGGCCCTGGACTGCCTTGAAAAATTTCATCGAATGCTTTAGAGATTTAGCCCTTCTGTATCATCTCATAGAAGCGGCCCCTTCACATTCGACATATGTGATCTTTCATTAAGGGTATCCTGCAATACCCCGCTTGTGTTCACAAGACATAAGGATTATTAGAACCTCAAGTTCTCCTTAACCTGTACAGGTCTATCACTCTTTCATTCTAGAAATGGGTTGGGAACTCGATTTCCCGAGTGCTTTGTTCGACTCGCCCCAGCAATTCGGTTGTCCCTTTGAACCTGCAAATTGGGGTTTACAATTCAGGTAGGGTTGCCATCATGTGGAGATGTCTTTTGGTAGACTCAATTCCCATTTCCCTCGATGAATTTGCTACTTAGTCTCTCGCTAGACCTTTCGTCAATCGCCTCCAATATTCTCTTTAAACTCTTAAAGTCTTCGGAAAATATTATGATTAATTTTCTAACTTAAAAGTTTAGAATAATCTTAACCAACGCTTTCTTCTTCTAGCCCCCACATTTCTTTTCTTTTCCTCAAGAAAAAAAAAATGTCTCTAGCTTCAAAGAAAATAGAATTTATTTGATTTGCGTACATAGCGTCTTATTTCAAATAAATTTGAATATTTAACCTATTTAGTAAAATAAATAGTATTAAATCTCACTTGCTTCTCACTAGGCAATTTAATTTACGCAGTTATATTTGAACTCAATTCCAAATATTTTAAACAAATATATATATATATATATATATATAAATACAAGTCTCGCACTTGTTTTTATTTTCTACAAATATATATATATATATAACATAAAGTATGACTCTTACAAGTCTCACACTTGTGTTATTTCCAACAAATTATATATATATATATATATGAAATAATATACAAGTCTCACGCTTGTTTTATTTCCTACAAATATATAATATTCAAGTCTCAATACTTGTGTTATTTTCAACAAAGATTTATGTATATATATGTAATAACATACAAGTCTCGCACTTGTGTTATTTCCTACAAACATATATATAAATATATATATATATATATATATATATATTATACAAGTCTCACACTAGTATTTCCAACAACTATATATATATATATATATACACGCACAATATACAAGTCTCGCACTTGTATTTTTTTTTCTCCATGTCATAAAGACATCACAAGTAATCGAGATAAATTATAATATTTGCCTCACATGCAACTTCGATTACATTTATTCGTAAACTAGTCTCCTCACACGAGACTTTTTACTACATCAAACTTGAACACTAGTCTCAGTACTAGCCTCACATTTGTTAGAGTTACCTCCAATTAGACTTATCTTTGATACTACTGCAACCAAGTACACGTCGTAATCAGAGTTGTGGCCATTCACATGAATACGCTGGCATTTCTCCTTAGTACCGACTGCCCCTTTGTTCTCGTTCTTTTGGAACGTCGGTAACAATCCTGGGCCTTGTGGCCAGATTTACCGCAAACATAGCAGTCATCTGTGAACTTAGTCACTTGGGCATCCCCTTGAGGTAAACATAAATGTTTCCTTTTTGCCCCCACACTCGACCATCTTGGCCGATGAAACCGTTAGACTATGTCTCCACGATTGCAGCACATTGGGGATCCTCACGATCCACCTCATGTTTCTCCTCATAAAGAAACCTTGACAAGTTCAGGGTTTTCAGAAAACACAATTTTTCTATTTTTAACGTCAAAGTCATATTCCTGACTTTTCTAATTTCTCAAGTTGAGAACACGGCATCGTGGTTCTCAGAACCATCATAACGGTATTAGTACCATTAGTCTTAGAAGCGACATAACGATCTCAATGTCATAGCTTCATTTGTGGGGACTCTACGCTCGTAACATTGTAGTTACACTTTGAATTTTCATCAAGTTAATTCACAAGTCTCAATACTTGGAATTAATAAAATTCTTTCAAAGGGTCCACATGTAATTTTCAAATGTTAAAGAGTACACATGCAATTTCCTCCTTAGGAAAAATTCCTAATTTCAGAAAATTAGGCTTATAGTTTCAAATATTTCACATAATATAATCTTCTCAAAAGTCTAACGCTTTTATTATATTATTATCACTATTTTAAGAATCACATAAATATGCATTAAAATCATGTTCCACGTAACAACTACTGCGTGCAATATGATCAACACCACTTGACCAAATCAAAGCGATTAATTAATAAGTAATATCACAAGATTTTACTGCCCCACAAAACATGTAAATACGTTACATGTAATATAATCTCCACTAGTCAACATAATTAATTAAGCACGTATCAACCATAAACAAGCTAATTAACCATATTAGGAATTACTCTTATATTCTTCCAAATAACGCATGCTTTAATAACAATTAACATTGTTACATCCCATTACCATACAAGCATGCCTATGTTAAAGAATATATTCAGTTACATACTTATTAGAAAACCAAAACAAATCCCGCAAAGCATGTAACGTCATAGGAGATAATGCAGTAATTTAAATATGCAGCACTAGCATATAATATATACCGAAATGAATTCACACTAATAACAAAATAATTCTAGCACAACAGAATTACCCGGTAATTAAGGCACTCAAGGAAGTGATGGACGCTCCACATTATTTTCCTCCGTGTAACGAAATTTTCTCAAAGATAACGTACTGCTCTTAATTACAGTTATAGACTTTCATAATTTTGGATTTCAACAATTATAACAAGTTAATGACCACATTCAGCAGCTAAATTTCAGTAAGCCGTTACACATGTGATTAATGAAATTAAATAATAAGGAATAATGAGCACATGGATAACGCTTATTCACAAAAGCAGTTAAAATATTAACTCATAACTTTAAACATGATTCATGCACATTTACTTGAAGATAATCATGTGCGGTTACTCAATCAACAAACATTAAATCAGTCAACTAAGTAAAAGGAAAACCGTGCTGTTAAGGGAAACATACCTAAGAAAATTAATTGGTAAAGAAACGTTCAGCTGCTCTCCCTCAAAACCTCAACGAATTAATGAAAACAAATGTACACTTGATCGCTCAAACAATTAGCTTCTCATACATGACCAAATATTAATCAATTTCTAAACAGATCTTAATGAAAGAAAATCACACGTACAACTACATATCTCATGAAATATATTTCTGAAAATTATGCTAAGAACAATTTGAAGTTTCTCATACCAACAGTAAACGAAAATTAGTATGACATGTATATAGCATGAACAAATCCAAACTAAGAATTAACAATACATGCATACAACGGTTGTGAAGAACCAATCTACAATTAAAAATAACGCACAAAAAAAAGCTGTACAACTAATTATCCAAAAACCAAGAGACGCATTTTCTCGAATTGTTTCAAAACTCACTTGAAGATAAACATACACTCAACCTTTAAAACCTGGAAAATTATTCTATCAGCACCAAGAACATATAAATACAATTTGGAAATATCTTATGAACACCGGAAATGAAAATAGTGTAGTGATCTTAAGATTGTTGGAGTCGGTGTATAAACATAGCAACAATTTCCAGATTTCTATAACATAAATAAAATAAACATGTAAGCATATATTATCAACAAGAACATAAACATGATAATGTTCATACAAATATAACTAAAATAAATAAACTTTATAAAACATAAACATAAAAGAACACTCATTAGAAAAAATGCAAGGACGATAGAAAAACCTCAAACGATTAAATAATCGTTTATAGCGGACGAGTCAGAAGCAAGCCTCTTCCCCTTAAGATCACTATGCCGCGGCTACCGCTTCAAGCCCTCGTGCGGCATTGACCTCCCAAGGTACAACGTCCTTCTCCCGAGATAGCAAGTGAAGCGCTATACTATCCCCTCAGTCGAACACTAGCGATACTTGCAGAATTCCAAATGATTATGCTATGAGTTTTATGCACAAAAGAATTTTGATATGATGGATGGTTTTATCTTGAGCTCTAAAGACATCCTTATTTTCTTTTCAAAACTATGTCTCTCCAAAAAACATCTATGTAGGAATTATATATAGAACTTTGAGGTGAGCAAATTACGATTCACACCCTCTAACTCTTGGCTATTAATATATATATAAATATATTATACCACACTTTATATTGGACTCAATTTCAATATAATTTAATTAATATTTTGGTCTCAACACCAAATTAATTAAATTCTCCAACACTTGTACTCTCCTTTTTTCTCTTAATAAAATTTCACTTTTCTGATCAATTTGTTTTTTTTAACAGAAAACAACTTATTGCTAATACACGACAGATTCCATATGCCACAATTCAAGGACGAATTAATCTTTCTGCCATGCCCACCTTAACCGCTCATGCCCGTCAACCTCTTAGATGTGGTCTTAGCCACTTGGCATTTATTTAAATAACCCTATACATACATATTTATTAAATATTGCCAGAATTAGAAAGAGGAGAAAAGAAATAATGTCTATGTCTGACAACATATTGTCGACAAATTTATATATTCCATAATGTTCAAGTGTGGAGTCACTTGAACATTTGTTTGTAACCGGCCAAATAATTTTCTAGTTGTTTATTAAGTTCCCAGAAATTATAATTGCTTGTTTTATATACATGATGCATGATCTTGGGTTAAGTAAAACACTAGCTCGTCGGTTAACTTATAGGGTACAGTTTTATCTTGGTACTAATATTATTTTAAAATAGTGTAATTAATTAATCCTTTCGGGAACAAAAAAGAAAAAATGATACACCAACGGTTGGAAAAACACTATTATAGTTACTAGCGCTACTGTTTGAAAGTAACCAATATCTACAGGGAAAAAATCGAAATTGGTCCTTTATTGTGTCTTAGTTACAGTTTTCGTCCTTTATTGTGTCCTTGTTTTATTTTGGTCATTTATTGTGTGTTTCAGTACGATTTTGGTCCTTCAGATGGAATCTCAGCCGAAAATGTCATGTACGAGCACGTGTTGCCCTCAATTCAATTTTTTTGAATAATCCACAAACATATTCGCATGTTGGAACAACAATTTTAATTTTTTTATTTAAAATTTTGACCCGTCCGATCCGGATAACCCGGTCAAATCGGGTTGGCCGGTTCAGAATTTTAAATAAAAAAAAATAAAAATAAAATTGAAACGAGCGTTTCCACATGTGAATTTGCATGTGGGAATTAAAAAAAATATTTTGGCCGGCAAGTGCTCCCACGTGATATTCTCGACTCTGACTTCTTCCTGAGGACCAAAATTATAGTGAAATACACAATAAATGACCAAAATAAAACAAGGACACAATAAAGGACCAAAACTGTAACTAGAACACACTAAAGGACTAGTTTCGATTTTTTCCCAATATCTACATAAATTATCGAAGCAGCTAGAACTTTTTAATCCCTCTTAATTTACTTGTTTATTATTATGTCGTTAAATTCTGGTTGCGAAACATTAACTAATATGGAATCTGCACAAAGTATAAAGTGGCATTATCTTTTAAGTAACCACTTAGATTTCAGCGAAGATGCTCGAATAGAATAGTAAAGCAAAATTTAGAAGCTACACGTTATAAAGATTCTGCAGAATAATATCTCCCCCTTGTGTGTATCATTATATTACCTGATTGGTCATGTGAAATAAGTATAATAATAGAGCACTAATCTCGTCAACTGTTAAACAATATAAGTATTCGCATGTAAACATTAACAACTAATAACGAATAATTACATCTACATCTTCGAAATTCGGTCGAGTTATTGAAAATGAAAATCTTCTTCATTATTTGAAATGATTACAAAAGCAAATCATGAAACTTAAACAACGTGTATAAATATGATATACATCCGTTGTTGTCACATTTGAAGGGGTGTTTGAGTGTTTCCATGAAATGTTGTGCAAAATAATATTCAAACTCAAACAACAGGGAATATATATATATATATACACACACACACATATATATATATATATATATATATATTTACGGAATTTTAGGAAGTGTGGAACTATTTATTTACTACTGTATTGGGAATCAAATAATAAATACAGGCCGGTGCAAACAAGTCAACATATCCTAAGCAATGGTCACTACTTCCAAAACTGGAGATATCGTTACCGAAAAGCAAATCCACACTTAATCAGCTGACTAACTGATAACTGTTCTTGTTTTAGGATTTAGTGCAAAAGGACTCTAGATAATTAAGTTAATTAACGAATCATGTTGCACTAATTGATGACCTTAATGTATGACTAACAGTAAATATTTTTCCTCCTCAAAGCTTCTATTACAAATTTGTAATTTCCTCCTTATTTTATGAGTCTCCTTGAATCATAAAGTACCCCATGAAGAAATCCCTAATTGATCTTCTTCAAGATCATTGACTTTTGTAAACCAGAATCACCTTAATCAACTGGGAACTGAGGTTTGAAGAAATCTTGAACAATATATGACTCACATGTGTCTTAACTCTTAACAATTGATCAACCGTGAGTCTATGTAAGCCATGTGAAATAGTCCAAAAACATTAAATGATGAAATTGACTAGTTCTCGTTCAAGCATGACCTAAGTTGGGGACTACAAAACCTCTTATAAAATTAAATGTTATTTCCTACTTGTTTTGGCACCCAAATTATATATCATCAATGCTGAGAGCCGCAGTTTTCTAATGCTGGGATAGCTTTTAAGTGGGAAAAATTGAAATTGTCTAATATGCTCCATTATGCACAACTATTCCCACACACAAAAAGGTGGACTCCAATACCGACTCTATGTGTGTGGGGCTCACATTTATGTGAGTGAGAGGAGTTGTGCATCAAGGAGCACACCTGAAGTTCCTGAAAAAATTGATATTGTATTATAACAAGTTGTTTTATAGGTTTGTACTATTTGTGAGACCAGTGGCGGCGCCACAGTGTGGCTTCAGGTGGGTTGAAGCTCGGTATAAATTTTTAAAAAAAAATCCACTAGGCATACTTATTATTAGCCCAATAAAAATATATTTAACCTGACCCAATAAAAATGAATTTTGGATTTAAGTTTGTGGGTCTAACATATTACTTAAAAAAAAATAAAGAAGAAGAAACTCCATTGTATTTGTACTGCTGGTCTGCTGCGCACAAAAATAGCTTAGCCTCCAAATCAACTCTTGAAATTGGTGAGTTATTCCTTTTAATTAAATAAAGTCTTATATTTTAGCTTGTGTAGTTGTGTTAATTTACTTTTGATAATAAAATGAACTAAAATATTGGAAATTTAGGGATTAGGGACCGCGAAGTGGTGCCTAATCCCCCACTTATTGCACCATCTTTCCACGAGGTTGTTTCAAAATTGGAGCCCATTGTTGCTTACTCGCTGCTGAGGGACACCAAAGTAGCTGAGGATGTTCCTTCATAGAAAGTTTATCACGACCTGGCTAGTGCTCTTAGAGAGGGGTTCGACCTCAACCCACTTTATGAAGTAGTCTACCGCGACTAGTAGAAATCTCTTCTAACCTTTATCAAGGACCTGGCGCACACAATATCGATTCCCCATCGGGAGAATGGACAAGGGATGGTGTCGGGTTCCCATGGAGCAGCAAACTGGTGTATCATAGGGGCGTGCATCTAACATTTTTGGCATTTTCGAGCATACTCTTCGCAGTTGGCTACCATAGTCTGATAATCTTGGCTGCCATGCTTCTTTCCCTAAAATGATAGCCGCAACACCTTTCATGGATCTCCCTAATGATATACTGGATTCTTCATTGTTAACACACCGGGAGGTTGGATAGGACCACGAGCGTCGGAAGAGCAATCCATTTTGTATATAGTACCGAGCAGTCCGGTGGTCCATAGCGCGCTGCTTGGCCCTATCATAAGCATACTTCTCTGAATCCCTCATGAAGTCCATACTTGGAAGTGGGTAGCAGTCCTTGGGACATGCACTGTTAAGGTCGGTAAAGTCCACACACATGAACCACATTGGCTAGCAACTGGTAGGGCACCTCTCGAATCTGGTGGAGGTCCAACAGTCATTGTACTTCGGCCCAAATTACCTTGGTACATTCCGGCCCCATGTTACGCTTCCTCTGTTGGATGGGCTCGACCGTGGGATACACGTTTAGTTCGTATACACATATTTCCTGGCTTATCCATCCAGGGAGACCATCCTTCCCGGCGAAGAGATGTTGATATTGCTTTAGCGTGGTCGTGATGGACTTTTCCACGTTTTCTCCGATGTTGTGCCGATCTTGACTATTTTTGTCAATCTCTTGGCCAAAATTCATAATGAGAGCTTGAAAGTGTGATCAATGGAAGTTTATTATGCACACTATTTGTTGTTAGTTTATATTTTTGATGGATGTTGTGTAAATAAACTAATAGTGCTTCTTTGATGGAATTTTGAAGAACCGTAAATTTCAACTTCGATAGTACTTTTATTCGTGTAGTATAATGATATTCATTCTAGCTTGTATATTTAATATTTTCATTTCGATTTACACAATTTTTAAAAAGTTACTTAAGTTAATAGCAGCCCGAGGTAGAAAAGAATCCTGGCTTCGCCCCTGTGCGAGACCACTATATATTGTTAGGAATACCATGTTTGTTTGTGAGGATTTAAACATTCTCATTTTCTTATTTATTACACATCTAAACCTAACAGGTAAGGAGTACGGGAAAGGGGTATGAAGTAGTAGGCTTTTCTGAAAATGGGTTTTAAATAGATTTCGTTACATACTTATTTAATAATAATAGGAAGCATATGTAACATTATTTCAGTGTATCTTAAATAGTGTTAAGAAGCAAGAGATTTTGTGTAAGTCTTACCTTATTGATTTGGGTATATATTCTTGGGTGGCATATAGAATAACACAAAAGAAATGGCGTAGAAGATCCTCTTAATTCTAGTATGATTACTTGGTTAAGAGAAATAATTCACTTCAAATTAAATTAATGTTTTTTTTTATATCTTTAGTTATCAGCACACTAACACAACACGTAGCAAATGTGAATTAGATCGAAGTGGACAGTCAAAACAATGCCGACTCTTAAATTAGTACCATGTGATGGTCCAAAGTCGAAGCACTAACGCTCAAATTCTAACCAAAGGTCGAATTTGATGAATAATTGAGAAAGTAACGTTACAACGGGTCTGACTTAACCAAAATAATGATAATCAATTACAAGGAATAGATCAGCTTGGTTCGAAACACCTACTACAAGTATCCAGTGCTAAAAAAACAATATAACCCTGATCAGCAATCAGTCGAACGAAAACGGTTTGATGCACCTGCAATGGTCGAATCTGGGCTGTTTGGTACTCCTAAAGCTTCGAATCCTGAAAACTGTAGAATCACCTTCTTTCGATACTCGAAACTCTCGAACAAGGCGTGCTCGATGGTTAACAATCGAATGAGTAAAAGAGTCTGTCGAACCGAATATCAGTCAAACAGAAATAACAGTCGAATGGCTGAATTCGATCGTAGTGGGTTGGTGAACAATAATTAATGTGTGACGTGAATATCGGGGAACGAGTTATATATAGACCCCGATCCACGGGACCCACACCGAGTGCGGAGAATAACTGTTGAATGGGCCGCGTTAGACAGTCCCAAAATAGTCAAACCGGCCCAGTTCGACTTATGTTTTTGGGACTTTTCGGGGTAGGTCGGCCCAAAATAGTTTTGGGCCTCCTAAAATACCCCCACCATATAGTCCTCCCAGTTTGGGAGTCGGTCTTGATACAAGAGCGTGTCCCAAACTCCAAATTTCGTAAATATGTCATGCATCGAGTTGCAGTTTTCCTCGTGCTTCAAAATATGCCCCACATTTGGGAGTCGTGACCCGTATGTCGGTTACCAAATAGATTCTATGTGGCTTCAAAATATGCTTCCCTTTTGGGAGCCGTGACCCTAGGTCGGTTGCCAAATTGGTTCTATCTGGTTTCAAAATATGCCCGCCATTTGGGAGTGGTGACCCGTAGGTCGGTTGCCAAATAGATTCTATGTGACTTCACAATATGCCTCTTATTTGGGAGTCGTGACCCGTAGGTCGGTTGCCTAATAGATTCTATGTGGCTTCAAAATATGCCTCCCATTTGGGAGCCGTAACTCGTAGGTCGGTTGCCAAATAGATTCTATGTGGCTTCAAAATATGCCTCCTATTTGGGAGTCGTAACTCGTAGGTCGGTTGCCCAATATATTCTATATGGCTTCAAAATATGCCCCTCATTTGGGAGTCGTGACCCATAGATCGGTTGCCAAATAGATTCTATGTGACTTCAAAATATGCTCCCCATTTTGGAGCCGTGATCAGTAGGGCGGTTGCCAAATAGGTTCTATCTGGTTTCAAAATATGCCCCCCCATTTGGGAGTGGTGACCCGTAGGTCGGTTGCCAAATAGATTCTATGTGGCTTTAAACTATGCCCCATATTTGGGAACCGTGACCAGTAGGTCGGTTGCCTAATAGATTCTATGTGACTTCAAAATATGCCCCCCATTTGGGAGCCGTGACCCGTAGGTCGGTTGCCAAATAGATTCTATGTGGCTTCAAAATATGCCCCCCATTTGGGAGTCGTGACCCGTAGGCCGGGTGCCCAATAGATTCCATGTGGCTTTACAATATGCCCCCATTTAGGAGCTGTGACCCGTAGGTCGGTTGCCAAATATGTTCTATCTAGCTTCAAAATATGCCTCACATATTGGAAGTCGTGACCCGTAGGTCGGTTGCCAAATAGATTCTATGAGGCTTCAAAATATGCTCTTCATTTAGGAGTCGTGAAATTTCGTGGAACTGGAACAATCGAATATGTTAAGGTTCGACTGCTATGATACGTATCGAATTGTATGTGTCCGATGGATATTTCATGCATCGTGGGTTAATGTCTTAAAATAACGATCGAATGTGTGGCGTTCGACGTTATTGTAAATTGTCGAATTAGGCGTGATTCGAGTGTTATTATCTGACCGTCGAATATCATGAGATTCGATTGTTGTTTCCGGTTGAACATGGCAGTATTCAATTGTTTTTTCGTGGGTCTAGCGGGCCTGATCACTTCTATATAAGGGTGTACGGAGCTAAGTAAATCATTTTTCGCCGACTTACGCACAAATGTGAGAAGTGTCGAATCAGCCCAGTTCGACACTTATTAGTATCGAACCAGGGGCTGTTTGACTGTTAATCTAGAAATTTTTTTCCTGGTTTTTCTATGTTTTCTTCATTTTTTGCTTATTGTCTGTTTAATTAATGCAGTGCAATTTCTCGCTGATTCAGTGAATTTTCGCCACTTTATTTCAAGGTAGTTTAACTGTCTGTCTTTCTCGATTCTGCCATCTGTTCCTTAATTCTTCTTTTGTTCTGCATGTTTTTCAACATATTTGTGTGTGACGAGGATGACATATCCGGTGTAGTTAACTTTCTTTCTTTTTATTTTTATTTCAGTTTGTGTAAGACAAGATGTCGAACAAGATTATGAGTGGTGACTTTGTGTCTAGGAGTGAGTCGAGTAGTACCTCTAGTACCGACTCTAGTAGTTCGGTGAGGGCTCCTGACGCGGGCTTTGTGGGTGATGACCTGGGTGAGGAGAATGCCCCTAGCTCGTTATTTATGATGACCTGGGTGAGGAGGCGATCAATGCCTTGAGGGTGATATTTATGATTCTCGCGACGACTTTTTCGACTTATGCGGAGAAGCGGATACAGTTGGAGCAGCTCGCACTCCACATAGTCAATTTGATATTTAACCTTGGATTTCCTACTTTGTTATGTCATTTGAGTTTTCTGTGCTTATTAAGTGTTGAGTTGTCTTTTTCCAGAATGACAGAGTTGTCGATGCCATGGATGAAGGTTTGATGCTAGCTCACGAGGAGAGGACAACTAGGCTAGAGCGCCTGAGGGCGTAATTCTAGGGAAGTGACCCTGAGGCGTTGAAGGCTGAGGTGGATGAAAAGGAGAAAGCCTTGCAACTTGCTAGAGACACTGTTGCCCGAGTGAGTGGCGATCGAGAGGCTGTGAGACTTGCCGAAGCGAGGATTCAACAGCTCGAGGTGCAAGTCAATAAGCTGAAGGAGGGAAAGATCGCGTTAGAGTTGCGGGTGGTGGACCTCAAGAAGGAATTGGCCACTGAGAAAGAAAAAGTCGCGCATGCGAAGGATCTTGGATATGCCCGCGACTTGAGTAAGGTATGCCATTTTCGCTGCTTAGATATTGGGTTATTTACTTTCCTTTGACAATTTCATGTTTTTGGCATGTATAGCCTCCCACCGTGCAGCAACGAGTGGAGATCGCGGAGGAGTTTCTTTGAAGCAATACCTTCCATAAGATCAGTCTTCGACGCGGAATTCAGGACACCAAAAAGGCTCAAGTGCTCACGGTGCAACAGATTCATAGCACCGGCTATTTGTGTGGTCAATTCGACCCACAATGGTTGGATTTGTCATTGGGTTCCGATCGCAAACCTCTGTCCCCAGCTATTGATAACGAGCCCGCTCCTACAGATGAGTTTGCCAGTTTGCTGGAAAACGAGGGGTTGATTAATCGCGGGATGTCTCCTCCTCCTCCCTTGCAGAATTCCTAACATTCTTTAAAGGACGAGGATGATGTTGAGGTCTAGATGCCTCGATATGACTTTCTATTATTACGAACAATTTACTCATTTTGTTTTGGCACTGCGTCGCTCCATTGCCTTGGATAATTTAATTGCTTATGTTTTTTCTTGTCTCGAATATTTTGCTATTGTTCGTCTCACATTTGTGAGTGTCATTTATCATTTTGATTGCTTGTTGGCGCGTTACTTTAAAATTTGGGCGTTTAGTGTCTGGTTATCCGTAATGTTGATGCGATGCATGCATTTGTGCGCCATGGATCTTCTTTATCAATGTTGTGCCATGAGTAATGGTTTAGCTTGCACTTATTTCAGAGTGCTATCTCATTTACATGATTTTAGGTTTGCACCTGCCTCATCCAGTGAAAGTGTCCATCCCTTCCGTTGCCTCGGACTTTAGGTTTGCACTTTCCATGCCTATGGCGAAGTGTCCGTCCTTTTCATTATAATGGAATTTTTCGGTTTGCACTTGCCATATTCTTGACTTAATGTTCGTCCCTTTCATTTTTGTGGGGCTTCGGTTTGCACTTGCCATATGTTCGGTGAAGTGTCGATCCCTTTCATTATTATGGGACTTTTAGGTTTGCACTTCCCTTAACTTCGGTGAAGTGTCCGTCCCTTGCCCTATCTTCGGCGAAGTGTGCGTCCCTTTCGTTTTATCGAGATTTTTGGTTCGCACTTGTCTTATTTTGACTAAGTGTCCATCTCTTTGAGGGCTCTGAAGCTCTCACCTTGAGTTGGGTTCCTGCATACTGGTACCTATTTTATCATTCCTCATTAGGTAACATAAACATATTTTCTAAGAGCAATCTGAGCGAGAGATGCCCATATTGTGGTCGTACCTGTCTCATAACGCAGTGATCCTTTCTTATTGTACCTCTTAGAATACTTCTCAAAATATTGCTGCAAATAACGACTAGATATCATTTAACAGAAACATATATAGTGCATTCACAGCCTTATCGACAACCGTTTTAGGTCTCGTGTGGCTTCGCCCTGGGTGTACCTGCAGCGACCCTTCATTGAAACTCATCAAAAAAGGACCATTCGTAACGCCTGGTACAGATAGAAATTAGATAATAGATAGGGCTGAGCCTAGCATACAACCAAGTTGCCTACGTTTTCCGAGGGGTTCCCCGGGACTCAAGTCTTCATAGTTCATTTTTTAAGTTATTACATGTTAGCCCTTAATGCACGAGGTGATTTAGGGAACGAATAGAAATTGTTCAGACAGTACGAGAATTGAAATAACTACCAGAAGTAAAGAGCATTTCAGTCGATCCCCTCCATCTCCATGGGACTCAGTGCGGCCAGTGCCTCATGCTCCTATTGAGGTGGCAATTTGAGCGACGCTATGTAACAGAGACAGCCTTGCCTATGATCAACAATAATCTCACATGTTCCTCCAGTAGTCGGGAACTTCACCATATGGTGGTGCATTGATGGTACTGCTCGGAAAGCGTTGAGCGCCAGCCTTTCCAGGATTGCGTTGTAAGGGAAGGGTAGACCAACCACCACATAATCAACGAGCATTGTCTTCCTTTGAGGCGACGTCCCTAACGAGGTGGGAAGAGAGACAATTCTGCGGGGAACCACCTCTATTCTGCCAAATCCACACAATGAGGTCCTGACTGCTTCCATTTTTCCATCTCTAAGTGCCATTTGCTCCCAAGTTGAGGCCATAAGCACATTGGCTGAGCTTCCATTATCTATCAAAACTTTCATCACACCGAAGTTAGCTATATCAACCGTTACCACTAACGGACAGTCTAACTTACCAGCCTGAAATTCTTGTAAACACAGCTTTAACATATATGCTCTTGAGAATACAATCTATTTTGACCCCATTTCCTCTATCCTAAGTAAATCCACGAAACCCACATAGCGATTTTCATCGATCTCCTTGGTGACCCTTTTTCGTCCTTTGACGAAATCAGTGCCGAATGGACCTCCCGAAATAATATGTATGATGCCCTTTCTGGGTTGGTTGTGCATTATCTCAGGATAGTCCAAAACATTCGATTTATCCGTCATCTTTTGCTTGTCTTTTCGGGGAGAGCGAGATCTATCACGATTCGCCTTGTCTTCTTCGTCCTTCATGCCCATTACATACTCGGCAAGCTTGCCATCTTTTATCAATCATTCTATTTCATCTTTGAGATCTTTGAAATCCTCTGTGTCGTGTCCATTTTGCTTGTGGTACTTGCAATAACGAGTTGACAGTCTCGTTGTCGGAGAATATTTCATCTTCCTAGGCTCTTTTAGCCAACCTTTTCTATTTGCTGCCCCGTACACTATCATGATGTCAGTGTTTAGTAGAATGTATCATCTTGGAGAAGAATTCCTGTGCCTGTTGCTCATATTCCTGTTGTAGCCTTGGTCGTCTCTTCCTCTTTCTTTAACCCTGGGGGCATGGACAATGGCCTTTGTCGCCATCATTCCCTCATGGTGAACTACTTGATTTGCGAGTTTGTTGATCTCTTCGATCGCCCTTGGCTTTACCTTAAGCAAGTCCTCGCTAAAGGCTTTATTCCTAGTTGCATGGAAAACGATGTTAGCGACCATCTCTCCTTTTGGATCGTCTATCTTCAATAGTTCCGCATTGAACCGCCTCATATAATCTTTCAGGGTCTCCTTGTCCCCTTGCTTCACTGAGTATAGGTGGGAATGATCCATCACCATCCTTGACTAGCTCGAGAATTGATTCAGGAACTTCTTCCTTAGCTCCTCATTGCTGCTGATTGTCCCTGCGAGGATTCTGGCAAACCAATCCTATGCCACTCAGGTTAGAGTGGTGGCAAAAATACGGACCTGCAAATTGTCACTAAATTCGTGCAGGTTAAGTGTACTATCCAGGAAGAAGAGGTGCTCCTTCGGATCCGTCCTTCCATCATATGACTTCAACACCGATATTTTCTCTCCATGTCCCAAAACTTCTGCCTCTATTTTGGCGCAGAAAAAAGTGCTTCTCCGTGTCCTCCCCAATAGCACCATCCTATTCTCCACCTCATTCCTCTTCTTGTTCAGTCTCTCCAACTTCCTTGCAATTTTGGCTCGCTCCATCCTCGAGTCATTTCCTCGACTGACCTCGCCGTATCGTGGTGCCTTCTAGATTGCACCTCGACTAAGTCCGACCTCACCCTCCGGTCATCCATGCATGCTCTATCTCTGGCCTCATCAGCGGGGTCCCTAGTAGTGGATCCCTGCTCTCGTGCGACTCTTCTTGGGACCTAGAACGACGATGAAGACACCTGCTGTTGAGGAGCGGGCAAAGCCGCGACCACCATTGTGCGGATTATGGCCATAATTTCATCCCTGAACGCGCTTGGAAGTCCGACAGTAGCACTTGTCGGTGCCTTCGCATTTGGTGCGAGTTGATCCCTTGCACTAGCCCTAGCTGATCCTGTTGAATTGGCGGGGACACCACCTCGGCTGGAGCCGATGGTGCCCTTGCCCTCGGAGCTGGCTGGGGACCGGCCAACAGGTGAATCTCAGAGTTTTGGCTTCTTGCCGCCCTGCTTTGCGATCGGGTTACCCTAAACATCTCACTTGAGCTACTGGGACACATGTGTTCCCACAGACGACACCACTATTTTGGCCTTATTTCGCCTGGGAACAATTACACCGAAAGTAACGTTACAAAGGGTCTAACTTAACCAAAATAATGCTAATCGATTGCAAGGAACAAACCAATTTGGTCTGGACACCTACTACAAGTATCTAATGCTAAGAAGACAATTTAACCCCGATCAACAAACAGTCGAACGGAAGCGGTTCGATGCACCTGCAATGGTCGAATTTGATAACTGTTGAATCTTGGCCGTTCGGTACTCCTACAGCTTCGAATCCAGAAAACTGTCAAATCGCCTTCGTTCGGATACTCGGAACTCCCGAACAAGGCGTGCCTGATGGTTAACAGTCGAATGAGTAAAAGAGATAGTCGAACCGAATATTAGTCGAACAAAAATAACAATTGAACGGCTAAATTCGATCGTAGCGGGTTGGTGAATAGTAATTAATGCGTGACGTGAATACCGGAAAATGGGGTATATATAGACCCCGGTCCGCGAGACCCACACCGAGTGCAGAAAATAACTGTCGAATGGGCTGCGCTCGACAGTCCCAAAAACAGTCGAACCGGCCCAGTTCGATACTTATGTTTTTTAGCGTCTTCGGGATAGCCCGACCCAAAACAGTTTAGGGCCTCCTAAAATACCACCACCATACTCCAAAGATGTAATCCCTGCAATCTCGTATAAGAGTGGATAGAGAATTTTGAACGAGAGTCGAATATATAAAGAACATAATTGCAAAGGGTGAATTATTCTAGCAAGAGGTCTAATTTCGATCTTGATCTTTATATGTGAACAATAATTACAAGTGTGGAAAATCCAGAAATTATACATTTGATATCGGTGAGTCGAAGTAGGCATAGGATCGAATCTTGGCCTATTTAGAGCCCTGAATGTTATAGAACTTGTGCATTGGATTGAAGATAGAGATCATGTCCCCTTAATGAATGATTGAATTTGAGGGGCATTTGATCCTTGATCAAGGGGACATTGCACGCTAACCTTCGAATTACTGGAAGTTAATTCTAGCATTATTTAGAGATCTACCAATCCAATTTGCACGTCTAGCCCACGAGTTCACATTCACATTACGGAAATAAATGGTTAAGATTCTCATAACCACCCTGGCAAAGGACACATAACACTGGTAAAATAAATCACTTTCATTAATAATGCCTTTCCGGTATAAAAATACCGGAGTGGGTAATTTTTTGAGCAAAAAAAAAACAAAAAACAAAATCGTGCTAAAATGATTGTGAAATGGTGTACACCATAGGATTTTGCCATATTTTACCATTGTCTTTATTAACCAGGCATTTTCTTATGATAAATTATATAGAACCGAGTCCAAAGAGTAATGCTAGCTGTGAAACGTTTTTTTTTTAATGAAACTTATTAAGAGGGTAATTGGCTTTCTAATATGTTCCCTCGTCTCTTTTTATTTTTATCTTCAATTGCCTTCGTTTTCATCTCTTCGTGTAAATTTTGTCACACTACCTTTCACGTTGAAAACACATTCCACTACTAAAATATGTACACAAAAGGGGCAATTATAAAGGACAATCCAACATCATTTTTCTACCCTCTTCACCACTCAAATCGACAAATTATTGACAAGAATTTCATTTCGCGGTTTCCCTAAAATTTGCATGAATAGGAAGTGCTGAGTGCATGAGATAACAATGATAATACCCCCTCAAGAAAAGTAGTCTACTTTTTTCCTTTTCTCACGATCCACGCGACAATTCTTCGCTTTCAGTCTCATGCAAACGTTGAGAAAAAAAGACTGAGAATCATAGATCAAAATTATTGGTAATTAGGCAGGAACATGTAAAAGAAAGCAACCAATCAAATTGTGACTCGTCGATCAGGGTCATCCCTTGCCTCCTAAATGAAGAGGGTTATTTTAATTGTTGCCTTAATACTTGCAGACAATAAAGTATGATAATTCCAAAACCTATTGGTTTCTAATATATAGGATTATGCATAATGTCATTTCGATCTTTTGCATCGGTTGTTGACGGGCTTGTAGTATAGCTTTATTTTTGAGACAATGAATGTTAACTCAACTAGCGAAACATTATATTATAAAAATAAATCATAATTAAAAACATGTCCTAGCAAAACATTTTCATCTACGGGTTTGAACCTTTAACACTTCAAATTTTGTGTTTTGGCATGATACAATAATAGGACTACTAAAAAAACTCAATTATTCCCATAAAGTATGTGAAAGAAAAGACTGGTATATGTTAATAATATTTTGCGTATATCGGTCTTGGGTCCATTACTGGTCAAACTCCATAAGGAACCCGTTTGAGTCCAAATTTTCTTTATTTAAGCATAAGATTACGCAATTTTCACAAGAGAACAAGACAATCTGCGGAAATAAATGTTATTATTGCTGGCATGTTTCTGATAAATAGGCAAATGGGGTCAATAAGCGAGAAGATAAGCACCATTAAAAAAGTTTAATTTTTGGTGTTATTGCAGGGTGCTACGAATGTCAAGTCTTATACAAATATTGTCACAATTATTTTTAAAAATAAGGGCTCAGAAATTGGTTCATTTTACTTTTCCCTTTTGTGGTCCAATAGGGAAATGGTACGTAGGATATCCTTGTTTAAACAGTGTATAATTGCTAATGGCAAAAAGGGACACCTCATTCAAGCAAAATTGCTAGGCAGGTTCAACGCACTCGAGCAAGAAAATAAAAATACAATACCACGTGTTGTTACGAACCCGGAAAATTTCAATTTATCATGATATTTTTCGACTTTGAACTATAATATTGCATTCAATATCAAATCTCCAGATGTCACAAAACTTGTTATATGTCTGTCTTGTTCAAGAAATACTAGTACATCAAGGTAGTAGAATAAAATAATGGGACTCTTTCTTTTAGTCTTTCACTCAACTAGGTGACAATGATTGAAATAAATGTACTGATGACCAGTGATATTTCAATAATACTTCCTTTGATGGTGTAAGCCCATTATTGCAAAACATGAGTAATTTATGCTGGATACTGAGAAATTTTTGACTGAAGCCTTGGCCCAAATCTTATTATTTTGTTTACACTTGGTGTTGATACATTTTTGCTATGGTACGGACATTGGACCATTTCTTATTTTATTTTTTTGGTTGGAAAGAAAGATATCACAATTCACAACTGGTCAATTGAGCAAAGAATAAAGTTCTACAGTTTATCCTGGGTGCAACTTCAAGCAAACTTGGGACTCTCTCTAGCTTGAGAAGGTTTTACGTTCAGGGCATATAAATCTCCATTTGGACATAGAAAGAAAATTATAGGAAGATGAAAAAAACTAAGGCTTGAATTTGTTCAGGTGAAAACTGGACTATTATTCAAGCATGTCATGGCTCGAATCATCAAAAAACAAAACATAGCTAACATAATGTTCAAAATAGCACGTAGCTAACATAATGTTCAAAAAGTAGTCATGTACGAAACTAAACTAGAATATAAAATCACTCTGAATCTCAAGATATTAACATTCACTCTCTCAAACTACACTGATGGGAAGAACTTGTTGAGGTTGAGAGGCAGAGAATAGAACTCTTCACTCCTTGTGTCTGTTTTATAAGACCGGAACTTGTCCCACCAATGCATACCCCTATCCTTCCTTGATGTGGCGTCTTTTGGTGGCAATGTGACATCCAAGATAAACGCCGAGACTCCAGCAACAAATGGTTCGGATGAGAAAGGAATGTTGATCATGTCATTGAACTGATACGACAAAATAATGCATTAAACACGGAAGAATGTTGGAAGAATCTAAAAGGTGGGACTGCTATCTATTTAGCCATGCAAGTGTAAATAGTTATTTCGTGCAACAGTTGCATGATGGTGTGGTGTACAACCATTAAAAATGCAGTACTAATTTAGGATACTAAATTTCCGGCAGTTCTCATCCCAACTGTGCATTTTAGTTGTACCAATGTCGTCATTCAACGTTCACAAGAAATGCCTATCCAAATGGAAATGAGTGTGGGCTTACCCATCTTGCATTTGTGTGCACAGGGCCATAGTTTTTGACAGCTTGATACTCATTGAAGTATTGCGGTACGGAAAAGCCCATGAAGATTGAGAATGCTAGAACAAACTTTGTTCTAAAGCTGTTGATGTTGCAAAACTGTAAGAAACCGAGGCCTCCAGCTCCTGATCAAGACATGCGTAAAATGAGTTATGGAATTTACATAAGTAAAATAGAACAAGAATGGAAAAATGATACAATTAAACGGTGAACATACCAACATAAGCAAATAGAACACAGTACAAGGCAGCGACGATTGGTGCAGGGATTGAAGCAAAGACAGCTCCAAATTTTCCTGATGTATGTAGCTTTTGTGAGAACTCAAAAGAAGCAGAGAGATTGTGGATATGTGTTGCAATGAGGAACAGATAAACGATAAGACAGGAAACTTACCAAGTATCGAGAAGAATATCATAAAACCGGCAGATATTTGTATCACCCTTCGGCTTCCAACACGTGTCAAACCAAGCAAACCAGCATTTTCACTGTTGAAAAAGATAGTTAAAGATGTTCATTCAAAAAAAAAAAAAAATGCGTTTCTGATAACAGAGAATCTTACACAGACACTGATGATCCATTTCCAGTTCCAAAGAAACCCGAGAACAGTATTCCGACACCCTTGAGCATATAGAGAAGATAATAAAAGCCAATCAAACATAATGAACATTAAGGTTTATAAATACATGCAATAACATCTTCTATGGCTGCTAAAATGCAACAACTCTTTGAAAGAAAAATTTAAAATAGCTAAATTATGGTATTGTACAGATTGCTACGGTGGAAAAGAATATGAAGAGAGACATTAAGCCCATTTACCTGCCAACCAACGCCACGGCTAAGAACAGACGGTGGCAAAGGAGTTGCACTTGCATATCTTGACACAGCTATGAAAGCACCAGTTGACTGCCAACAGCGTGGACAAAGCAAAAACGTTAAGATAATTATAATGGAAGAAAATGCCATTGCTAAACAGCTATTCGTGATGTTGAAGGTGGAAACAGGAGAAGTTGAGTTTAAGAAACATTCAATGATTATAATTTTGATCATTAGTTTCTTACAGTTGACACTTGACATGAAGCACACCTACCTCAACTAGAGCTACAAAAGAAGTTGCCATCATGGCAAATGATTCTCCAGCATGGAAAGTAGGAGCTCCCCATTGAAATGGGTATGGGACTCTGATCCTGTAAGACAAACGATAAATTTGCAGTTATATGGTAAATGTGATATATTATCTATGTGATGACTGAATACACATTATAGTAGAAGTTGTAATTGCTTATGTAATTTTATAGTAGAACTTGGAATTATTCAGGACTTGCCTAAATGTACGAAAACAGGTTATATAGCACTTAGATATAATTGCAACAACTTCCAAGACCTTTGTTGAATTACGGAATGCAGCCTAAGTGATTAGGGGTGAGAACATCAGTGACTATTTGCACCACCGTTGCCTCTTGTAATCTTAAATAAGTACACAAAATCCGCAGAGAAGTATGATTATTCAGTTTACAGGAGACGAGAAATACCAGGGAGCGGCACCGATGATTCCAGCACGGTCGGTTCTGCAGCTTACTTGAGTTGTGTGAGTGGCATGCCGATATGCACCGCCAACTGTGAGTAAGTGTGCATAAATCCACACTATGACCACAGTGAATAAGACAGCAAAGCGGTCAAAGACATGCTTTCCTCCTTTAGTCACATGAGGTAAGTACTGCAAAAGACACACACAGAGTATAAGTCAGGACATAGGCTATAGCCAAAAAAAACAACAAAATGTTGATCTTTCCATGAAAACAATAAGTTGAATATTGTGGAATTTTGAGGAAGCATAGTAGACTCTAATTTTACATAATTTTGTTACTTCATATTTTAAAGAAAAACAAGAAGATATTCATTCACCTGTGAAAAGATCACAAGTAAGATAAGCTGTGGTAGTCCAATCTCCACACACCTCGCAAGCTGGAAAGATAGATAACAGGAAAGAGTTCATGTCGGCAAAAGGACCAAACTACAATTGTGGATATAAGTTCCAACCTAGAATTAATTTTCCAGTTTCTAAAAGATTATGTAAATGTTACCTGTGGAAAGCCAAATTCATATAGGCCAAATCCTGTCAGAGCTACCAATGGAACTGTCGAAAGAGGACTCATGAACCTGAAATTTGGAATAAAAATTAGAATTGTCCCGGTGCATCCATTGCCTAAGATAAAGTTCTACAACAAACTTGATGCCATTGTCTCAATTGTTCTTTCTTGCTTTTCTATTTATCTTTCCTTGTTTCACCAAGTCTCCTGTTGTATATGCGTACTTAACCTGGTCACGTTTCGCCATAGGCCACTGAAGCCGATAATAATCTGAAGACTGGAAGCTACAATCATGGCCCCCTGAATTCCTCTCATGATCTTCTTGAATTTCTGTGCAAATAGGTAATGTAGGCATGAAGTAAACTAATACGCATTTGAGCACTCGTAGAAACAAACAATGTAAAATAGACTTCTTCATCACCTCATGAGGATCCAAAATATCACTATACCGACCAGCCAAGACAATCGACAGAGTTGCCGGGATAAAAGTGTAAGAGCCCCCAATCACAGCCGGTAGCCGAGTCCCAAACAAGGACTGAGTGAATGTATTCAAACCAGTGACAAACTGTAGTGTCTGAATCATCAGAGCTTTATCTGCCTACAGGGATCCAATTTTTTTTGTTACCTTACCACAAAATTCTCATGTTACTTGAAAATAAATTCTCGAAAAGTAACAAAAACAGAATATTAGCCGAAATCCTTACTGGGGTTCCTCCCATTTGAGGGATGAGATAAGAGGGTATGAGGACAGTTGTCCCAAGCATCACAAGGTAGTGTTGGAACCCAAGCAGTATAGCCTCAGCTACATTAAGAAACATTAATCCAGAATAGATTTCAGAAATCTCTCATTTCATTAACATTAAGCAAACCAACAAAGAGATATACACTAACAAGCCAACAAATCAACATTGAAAAAGCGGAACCAACAGATCATCACAAGACTAATTAACAGTAGCATAACTTAGAAAAACACTTGATGAATGGTAACATTATTAAGTAGCCACAACCTAAAACAGAAGAAAAATATCCAACAACAATATAATTAAGAAAAAGGAAGATAGAGAAGTTACGCCAAGGAGGTGGACTAGTGATGCAGTAAGAAACACCAGGTAACTGATCTTTAACTGGATGTGGCAATTCACCCTGTTTTGCTTGTGGTGCAGGTGCACCACCACCTCCTGCAGACATGATTTCTTTCTTCTTACAAGAATCACTGAAAAACCAAAATCCCACTAATAATTTCCACACTATGCAAGAAAAGAAGTACTAAAAACCCACAAAACCGTGTTGTGTTAACTAAGAATATGGAAGTTGAGAGCTACACACACTAACTGTCCCATAACTGTAAATGGGAATAAAAGGAAACCATGCAAAACTAAAAAGAAAAAAAAAATACTATTTTTCCACTCTCAATGATGAAAAAGTGAGGACTACTACTTGTTAAGTATGTAATGTTTTACAGCACAAAAGTACTAAAATCCCTCATCAAATTGGAGAAAAATATACATTAATATAAAGAAAATGTGAATATGGCCCTCAAATCAATTTAAGCTTAATTTTGACAAGAAAAAAAAAAGAGGACTAGTTAGTAGTACTATAAAGAGAAAAAGTAAAGTGGGAATAAAATCAAAATTCCTCATTGCGAAACTTCTTAGGGAATATTAATTTTTCATTCAATTATCTCTCCCTCTCTCTATCTCTCTCACACAAACACTTGCATGTATTAAAAATAAAGTTTAAAAAGAAAGATCAAATTTTATAATTGGTGGTGTTGGGCATTTTTTCTCTTTGTTCTTCTCTCACGCAAAAGATAAAGGTGGTAAGCATCTGCCACCTTTTGTAATAGTCGTTTTAATTATTATCATACACTATATATACTATTCGATTTCATCATCAACATGTTTACATGTATATATTATATATATATATGTATGTATGTATCGAAAAAAAAAGGACACATTTGTTTGTGCCTTATCCATAATATTCCACGGTTAGGCCAATGGGGGTAGCTATGTATGTTGCAGAGTTACTCTGCCTCACGCACTTATTTCATTTCCATTTTTGGTACGCAGGGTCACCAACTTTCAAACATTTTTCTCGATGCAATTATTCACTTCATCTTTTTGGACTCTATGTTACTAAATAAGTAAAAGCTATTTTTGTTATTATTGCAGTAACTATGATCACAAACGAAAGTATGTATGTATGTATGTTCAATTTAATTCCGAACGAAAAGGATATATTAGTATAAGTTATATGTACATTCTGTAAAACTTAAACATGTAACAAAGTATGTACCATGAGATTAAGGTCATGAAGAAGGCAATTTGGTTCTCAGAGCACTTGATTGACATCATCACCCCATGAGATTTCAGGGGATCAGAGGCCTGTCACAATTTTGTCTGACATAGGTACGACAGTAAATTAAACGTGGCACACTGTGATTGACCCCAAAGCTCTTATACGATAAAGTTACTGTCGATACGTTTGACAGTCCTACTACGACAGCTGTACAGTGTACATGCAACACCAAAAGATGGTTACATGTTAGCACCCTTGTTTTTTCTGGGTTTTTGATATATATATATATATATATATATATATATATATATATATATATATATATATATAAGCTTTTTAGGGGTGTGCACAAATAATTGGGTCTATCTAATTAAAAAATATATTCGAATATTTGATCTACGTTTTTATTCGTTCATAGATTGGACCTAACTAAACTCAGTTTTAGATTTATTAAAAATAAGTGTTAACCGTAGAAATAAGTACGAGACTAAAAGGAGATATTATTCCTAAATATAGGAAATAATACATGGACAATACTATTGTCACAAGTACTTCTGATGAGATGTACCCACTCCTAATGAGGAGGCCCCTCGGATGTTGCTCAAACTCCTCGGTCACTGACCAGAAGCGGTGAGAAGTAACATCCGAGGAGATACTTAAGCGTCCCTTGGAAAGTCAACGATGAATAAAAACAAGATATCGACACGACGTCGGAAAAAGAGAAAATCCGATGGACCCGCGCGACTTCGATATCCATCAATGCGCCAAGAGGGACCACAACGGACCCAAGTCCCAGAATCTTACGAGAAAACTTCCTTGCTGAACACTCCTCAAACATCAATTACCCTCGGAACATCATTCCGAAGAACAAATGCTACAGTAAATACTAGAGTCCAAAAAGGCCTTCTACGAGGGCCTGAGTCACAAAAATATCACTTCCCGAAGGCCCAGCAAAGCCCTCGGAAATCAAATCAGACCCCTCAGAAACCCTGCCTAACCCGCGGGACCCGAGACCAAGATAGAAACACCTATCGGAGTACACATCAGATAAAGGCATCCCAAAGAAAGACTGCTATCGGAACTACCACAGCATCTAATGAACGTTCCGCCCCACCTATTTAACATTTTCGAGAGGTATAACCCATCGGAGAGAATAAGTCAGAAGAATCAACCTATCGGAGCCCGTGGGAGCTATCGAAAGAGATATAATTCACCCTAGTCAGCACCCCGTCAGCAGATATACCAAACAGATAAACCTATCTCTTCGCACATGCATAATGACACCTGTGAACACATACACAGTGACACATGTCCCTAAAAGACTTCTATAAAAGGTAGAGATGAGAGATCAAAAGGGAGGGGGCGCTCCCAAGGGAACTCATGTTCTCTATAAAACTAAAAGAAAAAGGCTTCAGAGGAGAGGGGCGAACTCCTTTCTTTCTGAAGGCTTCACAAAGGTCAACTCTTTCAACATATATAAAATCAACACAATCAATAAAATCGACATACTCCAAATAATCAACACCAAGAACGAGAACTACGAGTGGCTTGATTCCCAATCGGGGGATACGTAGGCACCTCGGAAAATATCTGAGTCCAACCCCAAATCAATAAAAACCAACAATCCCCTCGGGTCTGGATCGACGTTCCAACCCAAAAATAACTCGTTAAATCGGGAATAATATCAAACCCGTTAACAAAGTGGCGCCGTCTGTGGGAACGCCATAATATTTGCCCTCGAGAGTATTCAACAAACGTGGGAGAAGTCACGATGGATGATCTGTTCGAAAGTGAAAGTCCTCAAACTCACCGCAACAACTCGGAGGAAACTTTGTCAAACTACCCATCAGGTAGTAGAGATTTTATTAATATTCCCCGTTCTGTCTATGAAAGGCTTGTAGATGCCACGGCTATGCCGGCGCTGCAAAGGAAGGAAAACTCCCGGAACTGGTCCTCTGTCTCCCTCGGACATAGAGATTTCCCATCGGAAGAAAGTACCCCCTATGTGGGATGGAATTCAACTCCTGTCCCCTGGCACCGCGAACCCCTGCAAGAGTCACAAAGGTACGTTAGTTATGAGAGAACCCTGAGGAGGGGCCGAGAAAGAGAATTTTCCCCTCCCTCAGAATATCGGGGAGATAATGATCGCACCCTATGGGGAGTGATGGATGGCTTACGCAAAGAATTAAGTGATATTAAGAAAACCATGGCCCATAAAGAGGATCCCACATTCAAAACCTCCCATTTTTCTCCTGAAATTTCCCTAGCTTCTGTCCCCTCGGGGATGCGACAGGTTAATGTTCCCTTATACACTGGGGAAGCTGATGGAAAGGATCCGCAAGACCACATCCACCAATACCTGGTCCGAATGGATCTATCCTCGGCCCCGGATCATGTTTTATGCCGCGTGTTCTCGGTTACCCTCGGTGGGCGAGCACAAGATTGATTCACTCACCTTCCTTCTAACTTCGTCACGAGTTTTGACCGACTAGCTCACTTATTTGTGCGGCAATTTGCCTGCAACCGACGATATCCTAAATCCGCTACCCATCTCTTCATGGTCAAACAGCAGAAAGATGAACCCCTACGAGGGTATATAAAACGCTTCACGGACAAGGCTCTGGATGTCCCTAACGTTAGCCCGACCATACTAGCGGACATACTAACTCAGGGGCTTCGAACAAGGGATTTCTTCCGGTATCTCATTGAAAATCGTGTCACAGACATGAACGAGCTCATGCAGAAGGCCGAGGTATACATTTTAATGGAGGAAGCGGAAGGTACGAAGAAGCGCATAGAACATGAGGACAATGAGCATCTAGAGCGCGCCGAGAGGGAAACAAAAGCTCAAGAAAAGAGTAAAGAAGGAAAACCTAACCCGCGTAGAGACGAAGGCGGTATAGTCAAAAAATTCCTTCGACCCATGCCGCTACCCCCAATGACTATTACTCCCCCGGAGGTACTCAACGTAATGAGAGGCAACAACGAGTTGCATTGGCCTCTATCAGCCAAATTCCCTAATCGAGACAAGGACACGGGTAAGTACTGTAAATACCATAAAACCTATGGACACACCACCGAGGAATGTACCACCCATCGTAGAGAAGTACTTCGCCTTCTAGAAGTGGGATATTTGAAGAATTACCTTAAAGAAAATAATCCTGAAGAACCCAGAACGAATGTATGGAAAAGGTCACGAAGGGAACAAAAGGAAGCAACTCCTGGTGGCCGGTCCCGAGGGAGAACCACAGAACACCGCCGGTCTCGAGAAAGAACCTCGGAGCATAGGCGACCCCGAGAGTGGATAGGGGAGCGTCAACGGAACTCACGAGAAAGAACGACAGGGCATCGAAACTTACCCCCTCCACCGGAATTGTATGAAGATAACGCCCCATCGGGACGAACAATCAACATGATCGAGGGGGGAGATATCTCAATAGTGCCCCAAGGTAAGAAGAAGAAGTATCTAAAGGAAGCCAGGCGAACAGAACAAGGACCCCCCATGTGCTCCGTTCAAGGAACACAACTACCCAGCATTACTTTCGGGTCCGAAGATCTGAAAGGTATAATTCACCCCCACGAAGACCCCTTAGTATTCATGGCCATTATCCACGGATTTGCAATTCAGCGAATCCTCATTGATACGGGCAGCTCAGTGGATGTCTTGTTCCTACCCACTTACTTGGTCATGGGATTGAAAAAAGAACAGCTAGAGATAGCGGACGTTCCCTTAGTGGGTTTCTCGGGAGAAGCCTGCCACACTCTCGGAACAGTGATCCTGCCAATGTCATGGAGGGAGGGAGCCCTTCGAAGAACGGATCCCACTAAATTTTGGGTAGTAGAGGCCTCGTCACGAACATACAACGCTATATGTGGAAGGCCTTCCATCCGAGCCTTCGAAGCGATCCCTTATACTCTACATCTTAAGGTAAAATTTCCTACCCCTTCAGGTATCGGAGAAGTCCGAGGAAGCAAATCTAAGGCCAGGGAATGCCGCATGAATGCTATTCCCTCGGAGGAGGACGAGGTCCCCCTCGGAAGTAACAAGAAGCGCAAATCAGAAGAGGTTCGGGTTCAACCTGTGGAAGAATTGAAAATAGTGGAAATAGTGGAAGGACACCCTGAGAAGGTGATTAAGATGGGCACCAATATGGAGCCCACAGTGGAAGCCCAACTAACTTCTATTCTCCAACAATTTCACCACCTCTTCGCATGGGAAGGAGGGCCGCCCGGACGAATCAGTGACAAGGTATGCCAACACTTTCTTAATGTGAAACCTGGTGTTAAGCCTATCCAACAAAAAAAGAGAAAGATGGGGCCTGAGCGCAATAAAATCATTCGCTCAGAAATCCAACGCCTTCTCGACCTAAAGCAAATTCGAGAGGTCATTTACCCCGAATGGTTAGCTAATGTCGTACTAGTTCCCAAGCACGGAGGAAGATGGCGAATGTGTGTTGACTTTACCGATCTCAACGGGGCTTGCCCGAAAGATTATTATCCCTTGCCTAGCATAGATCAACTGGTCGACTCCACTGCTGGGTGTGCACTGTTATCAACCCTAGACGGGGACCAGGGGTACAATCAAATCCCGATGGCAGTAGCGGACCAAGACAAGACTAGCTTCATTACCGAGGTGGGCACATTCTGCTACCTGGTAATGCCATTCGGACTTAAAAACGCCGTTGCCACTTACCAAAGGCTAGTAAGTCTCATGTTCGCGGGACTTATCGAAAAGTCGGTAGAAGTCTACGTGGATGATACTGTGGTTAAAAGTAACACTGCTGAAGAACACCCCGAGGACCTACGGAAGGCATTGATCATCATGGATAACTTCGGAATGAAGGTTAATCCTAGAAAATGCTCCTTTGGAATCCGATGAGGGAAATTTTTAGGATTCATGGTCACTAAAAAGGGAATAGAATTAAATCCCGAGAAGCCGGAGGCTATCGTGGGGCTACCCACCCCAAAGACTGTCAATGATGTTCAAAAGTTAACAGGCAGAATGGCCTCCCTGAGCCGATTCGTTTCCAAATCCGCAGAAAAAGACTCCCATTTTTCAAAACACTCCGAAATGTTAAGGAATTCCAGTGGACTCCCCAGTGCGAAAAAGCTCTCGAAGAACTGAAGAGGTATATGCTGAAGCCTCCCTTGTTGGTAAAACCTTTACCTCAAGAAGAACTCTTCCTTTACCTATCGGTGGGAGAAGAAGCTATCAGTGCCGTACTGGTCAAAGAACAAGACAAAGAGCATCATCCGGTGTACTACGTCAGCAAAACCCTCCTCGGAACAGAAACCAGGTATACCCTGACCGAAAAACTTGTCCTAACTTTGATTACCACAACACGTAAGTTACGTCCCTATTTCCTCTCCCACCCAATCATTGTGTTAACAAAGCACCCTCCGAGGGCAATCCTTAATAATCCAGAGTCGTCGGGGTGATTGATAAAATGGGCGGTAGAACTCACTGAGTACGATATATCATATGCCCCAAGGCCTTCGCGGTCAGGATTGACTACCCCATTTCCAACAACGAAGCTGAGTACGAATCCCTTCTGATTGGAATGAGACTTGCTCGGGAAGGTGGAATTAGAAGAGTGCTCGTCCATAGTGACTCTCAACTAATTGTTCAGCAATTCAATGGTTCGTATGAAGCAAAGGACGAAAGGATGCAGGATTACCTTCGACTAGTTCATCAAAGACAAGGATGGTTTGATGAGTGCAAAGTCACCCAAATCCCACGGGGGGGAAACCAAGAGGCAGATGCCTTATCAAAAATGGCCAGTCAAATGGCTGCGGTCCACAACCGAAGGATTACTCTACTCCAGATCAATGAGTCAGAGAAGACCGTAAGAAAAGAGGTAAATGCCACAATAGATCCCCCATCCAGTTGGGTGTTCCCAATCAAAACTTATTTGCAAGACCCGAAAAATACTCTAAGGACAAGGCCATACTACGCGCCATGTCTAAGAAAACCATCTGATATTTCCTTAAGGACGGAATACTATTTCGAAGAACGTATATCTTCCCCCATGCCCGATGCTTTAACGAGGAAAAGGCTCAACTGGCCCTAGCAAAAACTCACGAGGGAACCTGTGGAAGCCATACCGGAGGCGAAAGCATGGTCGGACGCTTGATTCGGCAAGGCTATTACTGGCCCACGATGACAAAAGATAGCAAAGCGTATGCCGAAAGATGTAAACCGTGCCAAGCTTACGCCCCTCGGGTCCACCAGCCCGCAGCCCCGTGGGAACCTCATTTGACCCATTGGCCGTTCTCCAAATGGGGCATAGACATAGTGGGCCCACTTATTACTGATGCCGGTTAAAAGAAATTCCTACTCGTGGCGGTTGACTACTTCACTAAGTGGGTAGAAGCAGAACTCTTAGCTCGAATTACCGCGGGCGCCGTCATCAACTTCTTATGGAGAAATATTATGTGTCGCTTCGGCATCCCTCAGAACCTAGTAAGTGATAATGGCCTACATTTCACTAACCAAGAGTTAGACAAGTGGTATGACCACTGGGAAATCAAACATCGCTTTACCTCGGTGGGATACCCCCAAGCGAATGGACAGGTAGAAAGGACCAGTCGAACTCTCCTAAAGAACATGAAGGCCCGACTCGATTGGCATAAGGCCAAGTGGGTTAAAGAAATACCCGGCATACTATTGGCCTATCGGACCACCCAGAGTACCGCTACAGGCGAAACTCCCTTCAGCCTAGCCTATGGTTGCGAAGCAGTCCTGCCCTCGGAAGTCTCCATAGAAAGCTGGCGAGTCCGAGAGTACGAGGAAGTAACCAACAGCTCCAACTTAGCCTTGGCCCTTGATCTACTTGAAGAAAAGAGGAACCGAGTAGCCGTTCGGATGGAAGAATACAAAGCTCGGATGTCACGCTATTACAACGCTAAGGTAAAACCTCAGACCTTTCAAGTTGGAGATTTAGTAATGAAACGGATCGGGGCTTCTAAGAATGTAGGCAAGCTTGATCCCCGATGGGAAGGACCCTATAAGATATCGGGAATTGTGGGGCCCGCAACCTATCTTCTCGCCAACTCCAAAGGCGCAGTACTCAGCAACACATGGAACTCAGTTAATCTTAGGAAGTACTACGCTTAGCATAATGCAACAGTTGTACATAAATAAAAAAGTTGTTTCTATATATTGAAGGCTCCGATACAAAGATCAAAAAGAAAAAGATTGCAAAACAAAACGATGACTCTATAAGAAGGTCATCACAGCAATCTGACCCCGAGGAGCCATCTAATACAAACAGCTAAAACAAAGCATTTAATACTAATAGCGAACCCTCACCCCAGAGGGATATTGGATCGTATCCGATACAAAATGGCCAACGACTATTCCTGCCTACACTAAGCATCCTCGATTGGACGCTTTCCTTCCCGGACAAGACGACGATGGTGCTCCTCGGAGGGGGAAATCGGATCACCTAGTGGAATTACCGGATCCTCGAACGCTGAAGAGGAGACTTCCGCAAAAACCCTACGGATATCCAGCTCTAGAACGGCCAAACCCGAGGGAAACCTGGGCAAAGCCTGAAGAGCCTCTTGACACAACCGATAACCGATACGGACCAGATGACGCATCTCTCCCTGTAGGGACTCCCGAGGGCTAGATGGACCCACTATCCCCAACACCGCTTGAACCTGGGCCATTACTAGAGCTACCTCGTGGGTACGAGTAGTCTCCAGCAGTCGTTGATTCGCCACATCTCTCTCCCTCGTGACATACAACAATCGCTCATCGGAGAATCGAATCTGGTCTCTCAAGGCTTCCATACTCCTCTCTAAACCCAAGACCCGAGCCTTTTCAAGCACCAGCTGGCGCTTCAACTCCCAAGATTTGTTCTTCTCGGATTGCAATATTTCTCCGAGGACATCCCTAGCGGTTTCCCTTCCAGCGGTCAAATGAGCTATTTCCTCGTAAGCCTTACACAAGCACTTCTCTAGCTCGTCCCGACGACGATAGACCGAATCAAGACCAGAAGAGGAATCTCCTCGGGATCCAATGGCATTCAGAATCATGTAAAGTTGCATGAGAACAAATTATTACCACCCGAGCGATAAACAAGGTTAGTATTAGATACAACAAATAAAAGTTGTTATACCTCGCACAAATCCTTGCAGGCTAGATCCTGAAGGCTAGATAGAGGGAGAATTTTCATTAGCTCACAATCTGGTGCATTCAAGAGACCACTCAAAAAGTTCCGACAAAAGTCTGTGACCAAAGGAGAACAAGGGGCGGAACCACGCTCTCCAAGGGAATGAATCCCTGCGAGGAAGGGATTTCCTTCAAGAGGCGGGCGAGCAACACGATCCGGGCCCTCCCCCAAAGGTCTGGACCCGCCTGGAGCCGAAGAGGGGAGATCCTCCCCTACCTCGTTAATAGAACCAACATCTAACACAGGAGAAAGACGCCGTATCCGTTGAGGAATTGGGCACTCCCTCTGAAGAATAGCAGAGATTGAATCCTCCCCGACAACGGAAGCTCGAGTATTTACTTGGGGGGCTGCGATAGGCAAGCTTCTCGGATTTTCATTCCCTAAGGAAGGACTCGTTGCTTCTTCAAAACTTTGCTGGGCTGAATCACCTTCTTCCAATTAAAGGTAATCATCACTTGAGGTTTGTATCAAGAAAGCTTTGTCAAAAGGTTCAATCGCAAACGCGGCCATCTCCGAACCTGTCACAATGGAGAACATATTAAGGGCCCGAAGAGGACAAAAGCATCAGGGATAGTAAAGACCCGAGAAAGAACTTACGAAAATAGAAATTACGGCACATCGGCTGAACAGGGAGACTAAATGCCTCCACCCCTTCTTGAAGCCGAGCCAAAATCAGGGATTTAGGGAATTCTAGAAAACCGCTCACGTCATAAGATCCTGAAACAACCCGGAGCGAGACAATATCACTGCCTCTTGTGCCACAATCTCGGGGGTGGGGGTAACATACCCTAAGCCCCATCGGAGAGGTACTCCACATAAACTAGCCGATTGGCCCTTCGGACGAACAAAAAAGAAACTCCGCCTCCAATCCCCTCAACGAGAGTAGTGGTTGGGTACACGAGTGAAGGCTCTAATGTTTTCCCGATAGACCAGGCTAAAGAAAGGAGAACCACCTGGACAGGGGCGCAAGGAGAAAATAACCCCCACCCGATGAGGAGTCATAGGAAGATTCAAGAGCTCACAACAAAGAATATACCCCACCAAGTGACGATAGGAGTTTGGCATCAGCTAACTGGGACACAGTTGCCAATAACGAAAGAGAGTTTGAAAAAAGGGGTGAAAAAACACCCGTAACCCATAACGTACCTAATCGCAATACACTGTTAGATAACCCGAGGGGGGATCACAAGCCCTTTGATCATAGAACGGTACAAGTACATCGTACTTGTTATAATCCATGTTATACTCGGCAAAGAGGGTCGTAAGAGACCCCTCGTGCTCGTTGCTCGTGGCTGTCCCGACACGACCCCGCCCCATTAACCTTGAAGGATTTAAAGGAAGCAATTCAAGGACTAAAAACTGATCCAAAGGGGTGTAGGGTCCTCGGCCCATGAATACCTCTCGGATGTGATTCATCCTAAGAGAATTAGTGTGAGCAGACCGTGCTTATGCTCCCCTTGAGGAGCTAGCCAAAATAGCGGCTATGTTATCCTCTAAACTGTCTCTCTGAGAAGAAAACCTATCCGAAGAAGCGTGGCGTATCCCTAGCGAAAGCGAAGGAATCCGGACCGAGTTTCGAGTAGAACTATGGGATGAAACGGATCCTCCCCGCCTGTAATGTGGGGGCATCATCTCCTCAAGTAAGTATTTCCTCCTTACTCACTATTATTTAATTTAGGAGAGAGGGAAATCGAAAAACGAGATTAAAGAGATAACCTTACGGGAGAATTATTAGACTTCTCTTAGTAAGTAGGAACATATATGATTAACGTTTAGTTCTTATATATTTATCTTCCTATGATTAAATAAGTCTACTTAGTTAAAGTAGAAGACACGTGTCGAAAAGGTTCTCCTACTTAAGGAAAATACACGCTTAATATTAACATGCAAACTGACACCTCCTCCTTTGGAGAAAACTTAGTCAGCAAGGTTAAATGGTTATCCTTATCTCCTCTGGTTATAATCGATTAGAGAATAAATTTAACCTTTGTGAACGATAAAATGGGATGAGGCGAAAAAAAAATAGTTGTTCATTTAGAAGCCGAGAAGTCCTCGGAAGAGAGTACATTTACAAAAGGAGTTTATTGAAAGCACGAAAAGGGAAGTTACAAATACATAAAAGTCCTAAACTATGCCCCCGTGGTTGAGGGGGGCGGGGCAGAATGCGAAGGAGAAGTCGCCTCGGCCAAAGTACCCATCGGAGCCCAACGAGAAATAGGAGAAAACATCTCTCCAGAACCACTAAGCCGTGGACTCAAACTACTCGCCTAGCGCATCGAAGAAGGCGCAGGAGAAACCCGGGGGGATAGCACGCCACCAAACCTCCCCGTCAGTACTCGGCAGTCCTCGGAAGATGGCTTCTTTAGCTTCCAAAGGTCAGAGGCCTTCGAGAAGTCCACATCCGGCCGTAGTAAGGGCTTCGCCACTCTAGCACACTCTAGATAACCCCACAGCATATGACCCGACAAAAGCTCATGAGATGGGCCCTTGGAGATTTCCGAGTGCTGTCTGGAAGTCTCCTGTTGAGCCAATAAAATTGCCGCATCAACTTTGGCTTGCACCGCCTCGGGAGAGAGGAATGTCGCCAACTTCTTTTCCACTGACTCCGCCCTATGGGTAGCCTGGCCCGACATCTCCTGAAGATCCCTCTCCCTAACCAAGCTCTCGGCTACCTCCTTCTCAAGGGCAGCGATCCGAGCATTGAGAGTCCACTCGGACTCTTTCTTCTCCTTTTCCACAAGGGCTACCCTAGCCTTAGCAGCTTCCTCGGATGCTTCTATCTGCTTACATGTAGATTCCGCCTTCTCCAGCCTACGGTGCAAGCCCTCGAGAGGTGCCAGTTGCTCTCGGAGCGCTTTCACCTCCTCCATATCCTTCAACCTGCGCTGCTCAACAGCGGTAACTGCCTCCCGAGTCTTTCCTATCTGCAAGAAAGAAAGCAAGAGAAAGAAGTGAGAAAAATAGCACATATAACACAAGGAAGCAAAATACGAATAAAAATAAAAGGGGAAACCTGGAATTTACCATAAGCCCCATCCAGTTGAGGCTGGTATATAAGAATTGGAACCCCTCGGCAGGTGCAGAATTGGAGGAAGCAAAGAACTGAAGGATCTCCTGATAAGCATCCCCCACTGTCCAAGACGAAGGCCGCCCCTCTGGTCTACGAGGAGGCACGGGTGTTTGAAAGGTATGCCCCCTCGGAGATAGAGTCACCGGAACGAAATCCCTCGGAGGGCTAGTCCCCGGAATTGGTGTCACCACATTCGAATCAGTAAACAGAGCCCGATGACCTCCAATAGCTGTGGACGTGTCTGCCTCTCCCACTAATGAGCTCAACAGCTCCACTTTGACATCTATGTCTTCAGAAGAGGGATCGAATCCCCCTTGTGTGTCCTAACCATAACTTACCAAGAGGGACGGGCTCGGATACTACCCTCTCTGAGAACTCCGGAGCTGTCGGAGATGAGGGCGCGACTCCGCAAGGAGAGTCAGGAGACGGCTCCCTAGAAGATATGGCCACTACCTCAGCAGTATCCCGAGCAAAGGCCCCCCCGCCAGTTCTCGTGGAAATGCCTTCCTCTAAAACCCTCGGAGAACTCCCCGTCTCGGACCCAGAAACTGGTACCAAAGCTAGACTTAAAGGGCCCACCTGGCAAAGTGGAACCGCGTTCTAGATCACCCCCGCGACATCTATGAACAAAGGTGTGTAATCCTCATGAGTTCCTCCTACCTCCGGACCAGTAGGCCCGCCCACGGGAGCATTAACCTCCTCTTCATCATGATCACCCTCATCCGGAACGTCTGAAACTCCACTCGGAGCAGGCTCCACAAGACCCGACTGCGAGAAATACTTCGCCAAAACAGCCCCTACACCATCCAAGGACCACCAAACAGTTATAAACTTATTTCTATGGCAAAAGAAGAGACAAGAACAAAAACAAGGTACTTACTGAAAAAATTTAGGGCTTCGGAAGATAGGGACAATGGCTTCTCGACTCGGTCATCGGTAAAAACTACATTATGAAGCCCGGATGTCACAAAAAACATCAAAAAATCCTCCGACTCCATCAGAAGTTGCTGTGAAATCACCGGAGATAGAACTACCTCCTGATCCAAAGTGTGCACGGGAGTGGCGTCTTCTCTCTAGTCAAAGGGCATATCCCAAACACCTTATGCCGGTTGCACAAAGAAGTACTTGTTCTTCCAGACGCTATGCGGACTTATTGAAGCGTCTAAAATCCTCTTTGTGGAATGTTTGCTATTATCCCGATGGCGAACGTGGTAGAATGGGTACCCCCCGGGTGAGACCACTATGTCAAAAATAGAAAAGAAATGATCCACCCCGCACTCCAACCCATTTACCTGGCACCAGAAGACGTAAATGCAGAGGGCGGCGAATCTGTTCGGAACCAGTTGGCTCGGACAGATGTTACAAGCCTTGAACACATCGCAGAAGAAGGGCGGCTTAAACGAGCACCACCCATACCGCACCTGGGCAAAATAAATAGTCAACATCCCTGGAGGCGGATGACATGCCCTCTGATCCTTCGTGGGAATTTGAAACACCATGTTCTTCTGGAAGGCTCCAGTGGAGTTGAACAAATCCAGCACCTGCTCACGAGTAGCAATGCTCGGAACCTTTTCAATTTTCGCGAAATTGCGAGCAGCAGCGACCTTCTTCGATTTAGGAACCCTAGCTTTTTTAGAAGACGTAGTGCCGCCTTCGACGGTTGCAGAAACTTCACCCTTCTTTTTACGGGTAAGAACTCCCGTCGGAACACCCCCCGTCCCCACCTGAGGATCAATTGGAGTAGTAACTCTAGAAGCGGTAGAGGCGGCAAGAGGATTAGTGTTGGTGGAAGAGGCCATCTAGACAAAATCGAGGAGGAAAGTATTTATCCGAGAAGAGAAAGAAAAGATGAGGAAACTTTTTTCTTTGAAGGAGAGTTGCTAGGTAGAGAAATTAGGAAAGTGAAAAGAAAATGAATAGTCCTCCTACTTATAGCCGAGAAGGAACAATGGTCACAAGGGTTCAAAAACGTGGAGCCTAGATAAAGCTCCACGTAACTGCCGCGTATAAACGCCACGCACACGACCCATCAGACCATTACCAACGGTCAGATGCTTTGAACTTTGAATATGGTCAACCCCACCACCTGCACCCCGAGATCCCCATGTGTGTAGCAACGGTTCGCCATTGAGGACAATCAGGTAAAATCTCTTTGACCCATTTTTAGAAAATATATATATACTAATAATAATAGTAGTTATAAAAATATATACATGCTCCCTCGTAAAAGCACCAAAAAAGGAACACGGGGAAGACCAAGACTCGGACTAGCTCCTCACCTCACTGAGGACGATGAATAAAATTTCCCTCGCCTCTACGAACGCGATCGAAATTTGGGGGGGCTAGTGTTAACCGTAGAAAATAAATACAAGACTAAAAGGAGATATTATTCCTAAATATAAGCAATAATACATGGACAATACTATTGTCACGAGTACTTCCGATGAGATGTACCCACTCCTAATGAGGAGGCCCCTCGGATGTTTCTCAAACCCCTCGGTCACTGACCAGAAGCGGTGAGAAGTAACATCCGAGGAGATACTTAAGCGTCCCTTGGAAAGTCAACGATGAATAAAAACAAGATATCGATGCGGCATCGCATAAGAGAAAATTCGATGGACCCGCGCGACTTAGATATCCATCAATGCGCCAAGAGGGACCACAACGGACCCAAGTCCCAGAATCTTACGAGAAAACTTCCTTGCTGAACACTCCTCAAACATCAATTACCCTCGGAACATCATTCCGAAGAACAAATGCTACAGTAAATACTAGAGTCCAAAAAGGCCTTCTACGAGGGCCTGAGTCACAAAAATATCACTTCCCGAAGGCCCAGCAAAGCCCTCGGAAATCAAATCAGACCCCTCAGAAACCCTGCCTAACCCGCGGGACCCGAGACCAAGATAGAAACACCTATCGGAGTACACATCAGATAAAGGCATCCCAAAGAAAGACTGCTATCGGAACTACCACAGCATCTAACGAACATTCCGCCCCACCTATTTAACATTTCTGAGAGGTATAACCCATCGGAGAGAATAAGTCAGAAGAATCAACCTATCGGAGCCCGTGGGAGCTATCGAAAGAGATATAATTCACCCTAGTCAGCACCCCGTCAGCAGATATACCAAACAGATAAACCTATCTCTTCGCACATGCATAATGACACCTGTGAACACATACACAGTGACACATGTCCCTAAAAGACTTCTATAAAAGGTAGAGATGAGAGATCAAAAGGGAGGGGGCGCTCCCAAGGGAACTCATGTTCTCTATAAAACTAAAAGAAAAAAGGCTTCAGAGGAGGGGGCGAACTCCTTTCTTTCTGAAGGCTTCACAAAGGTCAACTCTTTCAACAGATATAAAATCAACACAATCAATAAAATCGAGATACTCCAAATAATCAACACCAAGAACGAGAACTACGAGTGGCTTGATTCCCAATCGGGGGATACGTAGGCAACTCGGAAAATATCCGAGTCCAGCCCCAAATCAATAAAAACCAACAATCCCCTCGGGTCGGGATCGGCGTTCCAACCCAAAAATAACTCGTTAAATCGGGAATAATATCAAACCCGTTAACAATAAGTTACTAAGCCATTATATCTTTAAGCGTAAACTAAAATCGTATAAGAAAAAAATCTAACTTGTCTAACAAGTTTTACAAATTCACCTAAAGTGTTGAAATGGCACCAAAGGACCCATCAATTGATGTAGAAAAGTAGGATTTCGAATTTTGACTGTGTGATCAGTAGATGGTTATTTTTGTTGTGAGAAAATAATCTCAAATACATTTGAGAGAATATAAGGCAAATCTCATCCACCTCTCTTGTGGTATTGTCTCTCTTTATTCACCCCTCCTCTAGTTTGAAATTTCTTATCCACCTCTCCTAAGTAGCTTTGACTAATGACTATTAGTCACCCAATAATTCTAGAGATAGTCAAGCAATTTATGTATTATATGTTAATTATTATACAAATAATACATACCAAACTTTATTAAAACTAAAAAAAGACCATGCCTTATGTTACACAATGGTTTTGTGTTAAATCAAACAAATAAATAAATAAATATCATAATAAAGTAAAATGTCAATTTAATTAGTTTTTATTTAAATTGACCCCCTTAGCTTCAATGCTAGAGAATATGTCAGATTCTTTTAATTTATTACTTAATTTAAATATTTGTTTGTCTGTTTAGCAAAAGATTGTTTTTGATAAATAATAATAATAATAATCATTCTTTCAATTCAAAAAAAAATGTATCCACGTCAACTTATTGCAATATTCTCTCAATTTGCTTGCCAACAAAACCCTCAATCTACAATGCGCATGCACAATATACCTACTTGGGACAATCCTTAAGTGGTCATTTTTATAATTTTGGTCAAGTCGTAGTCCTTCATGTAAATATATAAGGGTGAGTAGTCCCTAGAATGTTTAATAACTTTGAGAGCATAGATTGTTCAAAAACTTAAAGGAATTGTCTACAAGCTTATAAATAGCCACTAAATCAAGATGACTGCACCATTCATTAAGGACCTAAACAAGTATAAGAAGAGGTAAAAGAAAAATTACAAACCATGAGCCAAATTAAAGAGTTACAGTAAAAACAATAACATTCTCACTTCATTGTTCTAGCTTTTATTTGCAAACACAAAGTATGTAACTTATTGATGTGTCAATGGTAATCCAACTATACCAAACGTCCCCCCACTTTCCCCCACAAAAGTATCATAATTATTAAGTTTTACATAGTTACCATAATATCCCTCATTTTCACCGATAACGACCAATATACACTTCACTTTTGTAAAGAACAACAAAAGGTAATTTTTTTAATTTTTTCCTGATCATCACAATCTACCCTAGTGTGAAGAAAGAAGACAAGTCCGAAATTCGCAACGCAACATTTCCCTATTTGCGGAGTCTCTGTTTTTCCCAGGTGGATCAAATTGAAGGTTCCTTTTGGCAAGGTCTTTGATTGTATTGAAATTCAACTTGAAACAGGCAGTGGAGAAGGACGGCCTCACCTGAGAAGGACATGCACATTGTGGTCTTGATGACGCCAAAAACACCGCTCGCATACTTTCCGTGCTTACGCATAAAGGTTTTAAATTCTCGATCACGAGCAGACTTCCTTTTGAGGCGACTAGCAAAGATGCGATTCCTTCATCATCGAGTCTTTCTTTCTCACCCCATTTCAAGAGACTACAAGAGTTTCAAATTCAATACGGTCATCAATGTCAATGCGGTGTATTGTGTTGTGTAGGAGCTGTAAAACAACATGGTACTAATCAACCTCGGTTCTTCTATGATTGTGGAAATTAGAATGTTGTGAGAGGACCCCTATGTGGACACTTTGAATGGGTTTTCGTCTGTTAGGCAGTCCATAATAGTTAGCTTAATGTAGCTACAAATTCATGTAAATTTTATGTCTGTGTACCTAGTAACCCAATAAGATATTTTTACAATTTAGCTACGACCATCATCTTTTGTTCAACACCGCCTCTAATTTTAATCAAACTCCTTTTTATGAAAAATCTATGTCCATGTGATTTTTCAAGAAACTATCAAGTTACAACAATAATTGCAACGAATCTCGTAAAACAAAATTTGAGTTTTCAACCTAGAAGTCATTTTATGTCACAACACTATTCTATGGAAACTTGAATTTGTCTCTTCATAGCCACTTAAGTCTTAACACATTCCGACGTATAGAAAAAAATTATAAAACAATATAATTAGTTACAACTTTGGACAAAAAATTTAATCGTGTTGCATTTGACATTAATAAAAGCTCGAAAGGGGGAAAGTCAAATTAATGATCTCTAGTGTATAGTTATTTTCATACAAATTAATCTCTCTAGCTTTCTTCGTTGTCATTTCGTGTCTAAAATATACTCAAATGAGAAAAATAGATACCCTGCAAAAATTGCTAAAGGGTGTTAAACAAATACCATGAGTACTCCCCACTTAAAAGAAAATGCTTGAAATACCTGAGGCACTAGGAATAGCAGATCCCGAGTGACCACTGGGATGCAACTCGAAAGCCCTGGATGACTATCTAACCTAGTTAATCAGTATCCACTACGACCCACTCCTTTGGGAGCTGGGGTATACCCCTGGTCGTGCGAGACCACGATATACAACCTTTTCTCGCCATTCAAATTAAGAGTTCACAAGGAGAAGAAAGGCAGTGAAAAATACAAGGAGAGGATGGATGCATGACGGGTCGTAAAACAAAGAAAATCCCTCATGACACTTGGAGAACACCAGACTCTCCCTCGGGAAAGCAAGCTCTGAGAAAAAGCCTTCCAACCAACAACATTAAA